>CAEMYA010000092.1:5895996-5907646 GCA_903131615.1 Diplodus sargus
TTCCTGTATATTCAGAAAGTGACTGCCACCGGGCCAAGAAACAGTCCCACACACACACACAAGGCCCACAACACCACAGTATTTCTTATTAACACTTTGTTTTTTTTTTGTTTTGTCGTGTTAATTTTCAGCTTTACATGTCCACGTAGGCGGATTTCGTAGCTTTCTGACAACTGTTTCCTTTCGTTCCAGTCTTTATGCTAAGCTAAGCTAACCGGCCGCTGCCTGTAGCTTCTTATTTAATATAAACACAAGAGTGGTACCAATCTTGTAACTCCTGGCAAGGAAGTCAATAAGTGAGTTATGTGGAAACGTTGTTTCGCAACTGCTTGTGTCCAGACAGCATTTAAAGGAGCAAGAAGTGATTCCAGAAAGAGTTGGTTGAGTCTCATTCCCAGGCTGTCAAAGCACTGATGCTTTGGGTTAACACGGCGGGCCTCAACAATCAAACATTTCACAAATTTCACCTTTAGTATTTCACAAATCTGACTTCTTTTGTCAGATGAAAACAAAACAGGGTTGTAGAAAGAAAAGCTGTCCAAAAAAATGGTTATTTTGGTGAAACCCAATATTGTACAGTGTGGAAAAATGTACTGTGTTTGGACTTCTGGACTGTGATAAAAAAAACAAGTCAACACACTAACATCTAAAGATGCTGGAACAAAGTAATGGTTGTTTCTTTTCATGTAACATTACTGAAACAATAAATGGGATATTAAAACTATTGTCACTGTCGCTGACCACGTACAGCACTGTGAAGGTACGGAGTTTCCTGTGCGTAATCTTCACACATAATCCACCCTTTGTGTGTGCGTGTGTGTAGAAGACTCCACACTGTGTAGGTATGAGTGTGTGCCTGCTCTGTGTGTGTGTGTGGGGCCTCTTTGTTGAGCCGCGCGTATCCTCAGGGGACACCCGCCAGCTCCTCACATTGTAATTGTAAATGTGTGAATGTGTCCCTGTGATCTGCGGCTGCTCTCTCTCTCTCCCTCTCTGGGAACTCGTTCGCTGTGGTCCGAGCAGCGGCGTTTTATGACGCAGACGCAACCTGCGAGAAACATCACAGGGGTTTGTCCCCCTCCTCCCTCTGTCCAGACCGCTCCGGTTTAGAGCCCCGAAAAAACACATTGTTTTCGCGGGAGGAGGGGGTGTGTGGTAGTGGGGAGACGAATGTCCTGTTTAAAGCATAGTTTCTCATGGGCCGTGTTGCCGCGTTGTAAAAACAGCAGGGCAGGACTGTCTCTCCAGATAAATGGGTAGTTAGTCCCATTGGTGAAGGCAGCTACACAGGCAGCTGATGTTTCGGCACAGTACTGCACAAAGACATGACCCTTGCTAGTCTGAGATGTTGTTTTACCCCTGTGAACTCTTTTATCAGCGCTGAACTGGGGATGAAAATGGAGTTTGTGGGATTCCCTCTGACCAAGGCCACTCTTTGTAATGCTAATTTTAAATGAGGAAAATAAATTAAGTTTGGACATTTATTAGTAGACCAATAGTTCTTCATTGATAGCGGGATTTTATTGTGTCTTTATTGAATTGTTTGCATTCATTATGGTATCACGTGGGCTTGTTTAGTCATTAATTACCTAAAGGGGCAGTTTTTCTATTTCTGTATTTAATTAATCAAGTTACTGACAATGTGATTCTCTTTATGATCCAAATTTGCTTTTGTCGCAGTTGATATCTAATAGATGTTCACTGAACTAGTCAGTAAAAAGAAGAAAAATGTAATTCAGGTAGAAACATTAAAAACTCAGATACAATTCAGGAAGAAATTTGGAATTGTAAAGGCTTTTTATTCCTCGGCCCGTAAGTGGCTGCAAAAAATGTCGCTGACCGCTCCTCGTTTTTTTTTTTCTTTCTCAGTTGCCAGAATGGATTCGTGGGAAGCAGGTGCCAGTTTCGTGACCCGTGCACCACCTCGCCGTGCATGAACGGCGGCACGTGTCGCGCCGTGACCAAGGAGAACACAGTCGACTTCAGCTGCACCTGCAAGCTGGGCTTCACCGACCGCCGCTGCCTGACGCCCGTCAACAACGTCTGCATCAGCTCGCCGTGTCACAACGGAGGCACCTGTGAGCTGGAGAGCCTCCAGACGTACAAGTGCCGCTGCCCGCCTGGATGGTCAGGTAACACGCAGCAGTATTATTAGTGACGGTGGTGTCTAAGGTTAGAAAAACATAAAGATCTGCCTTCAATCTTACACTATGGAAGGATTTCTTTAAAATAAGATCAATCTGGACTTCTCGAATAAAACTCAACTTTTATGTTTTTCAAGGGTTAGGGTTAGACTAAACATAAAGGACTAAACCTTTTAAGTCTACATGTACTAGAACATCATTTCTTTGTCCCCTCAGGTAAACTGTGCCAACAAGCCGACCCCTGTGCCTCAAACCCTTGTGCCAACGGTGGTCTGTGCTCCGCCATTGAGTCCCACTACATCTGCACCTGCACGCCCTTCTTTTCCGGCAAGACCTGCAAACAAGACATCAACGAGTGTGATGCCAGCCCGTCGCCCTGCAGGAACGGCGGGCTGTGCATCAACGACGTCGGCGGCTACCGATGCAAGTGCCCGCCGGAGTACACGGGCAAGTACTGCGAGAGCAGGTACATGCCCTGCAACCCGTCGCCCTGCCATAACGGAGGCACATGCATCCAGAAGGGAGAAACCAGCTATGAATGCTCCTGTGTGCCAGGTAGGGACGTCATACTTATTCAATATGAATATATATGTAGTTCATACCAACCTTCTAGACCCAAGTTTTTAAAGTAGATCGACAAATGAATTTCACTTTTCCGCTTTCAGGTGTTTTCAGGCCGTGACATAGTTTCTTTTTATGGAGACTTTAGTTTTAGTGCTGAGGTAAAATATCGATCAGTCTGATTCAGGATTTATAAGCTGAAATGAGTCATGCCATCCCCTGAAACGTTCTGGTTTTCATTTCTAAATGTGATCCTGTGTTCCTGAAGTCTCTCAGACGGAATTTAAATGTCAGTGCCTGCTGGCTGCTGGTTAGGCGATGATGTCATTTAAGGCAGGGCTGTTCCTGCCTATGTTGTGTCCTGCGTGTGGGTGCGTGTGTGTGTTAGTGTACATGTGTGCCTCTGCTTCGGTGTGTACAGTGTGTGAACAAGGCAGTGCAGGAAGGCATTGGGGCTTATCATGAGGAAATGGTCAAAGGACAACATCCTTTTCACATAGCGGAGTGAAGCAATGCTTGCTGGGACTAAAGTCCTGCCGGCCACCTCATCACCTTCACACAGACTACCTTTTGAATTGTTTTTGTCTGTGGCCACTGAATCCAGGAATTCATGCTACGAATTTGTGTGGCAACTTCCCATCCCGAGTCTCCTCTGCTTGATCAGATCTTAGATCACACCTAACGCTAAACATTAAGCTGAAGCTGGTATTCCTTAGAATAGCTTTTGGAGTAACATCGCGGAGCAGTGTTTTTGTGAGTGGGTCCGCATTTTATTCTCTGTCCACCCGATTACGTGAATGACTCGACGCGCATTCCCGCTAATGGTTTTAATGCTGTTAAACCAAGCAACAGATGGTGGTAATATGCCGAGAAGAGTTGACTTGATATGTATAAAAACAGTATGCAGGGGAAGCGTGGAACGTGGACGTAAACAATGCAATGTTTCAGCTTCCTCCTTTACTTCCTAGAAATGTTGTGTGAGAAAGGAAATGCATTTGAGAACATGTTTGCTGTTTAGAAGAAACCTTTTCTTTCACTGTCGGATGTTGATCATCAAGAAGGCTTTCTTGTTTTTTTTGTAAGCTGTCCAAAGGTTTTGTAGAAATGTCCATGTTTCCTGAGTGGAAACACCATAAATAACAGAGAGAATGATTTTGTCACTTGATGTTGAATGCATTTCTGTGAAAGTGCAGTGGTTTTACTGGCTGTTTGCAATGAAGTCAAAAAAGTACAAAAGCAATCGTTGAGGAAACCCCATAACATTTTTTCTTAAAGATGACCAAAAAGTCTCCTAGCAGTCGCAAGCGAGGGACTGGTACTGGTTTTCATTTTTCATTACCCATCATGCCACATGTACAGTCCAGCGGTTGCCTCTTGTGTAACTGTATAGTAGTGTGGATGTTATTACATGGTGATGTTGCCACAGACCTCAAAAGGGCACAGCTGCCTTCTTCCTTGGGAGGAAAAAAACAGTTGACCACATTTAACTGTCGAAGAGTTTCGCTCCCTTTGTTGTAAACTAGCAGCGTGGTTGTTTTCAGAGGGGGAGAGGTGAACAGCTTGAAGCACCCGCCAGTGAAATTAAACAGCGAAAGGCAGATTCATCAGAGTGTTACATCTCTGTTTCAGGTTTCACAGGGAAAAACTGCAACCACAACATCGACGACTGTCCCGGTCATGAGTGCCACAACGGAGGGACATGTGTAGATGGAGTCAACACCTACAACTGCCAGTGTAAACCAGAATTTACAGGTTCGTACAGCGAGGTTCCAGTACACGTGAGTTGTTATCACTCCAGTGCTCGGGATGTTAATGGCGATCCTCTGATCACAGGTCAGCTCTGCACGGACGATGTTGACGAGTGCCAGCTGATGCCCAACGCCTGCCAAAATGGCGGCACGTGCCACAACACCTACGGCAGCTACCAGTGCGTGTGTGTGAACGGCTGGACCGGGGACGACTGCAGTGAGAACATCGATGACTGTGCCAGCGCTGCGTGCCACCAGGGATCCACCTGCCACGACCGCGTAGCCTCGTTCTACTGCGAATGCCCCCACGGGCGCACAGGTATTCACAGCTTTATTGAAATTTACAAGAAGTAGTTTTATACGAAAATGCTGTAGCCTTACTTGCCTAAGTTCGGTACGTAAGATGGCTCTGACGAAGCGGGATTTTATTTCAGGGTGTGAAGGATAAATAAATAAAAGCTAAAATTAGAGGCCGTAAAGTCGACACCAGGGAAAGTGACATTCATGATTGGTGATCGTTGGTTTCTCCTGCGGTTTTCTTGACGCCCTGTTATCCTCCTTTATCCTCCCTAAATTAAATCAAACCTTTGTTTCAGAATAAACACATCTTGCCGTTTGTATTTTTAGTATTACTATATGCTGTAACTCATCAACATCTCTTTCAGTCTGAGTCGGTTTACCTCCACATGAGAGGCACTGACAATTACACAGGAGGGAAAACAGCGCTGGTAGAAAAGTGATTGGTCACAGAGTTACAGTTGATGAAATCAGCCTTATTAAGTTTACAAAAAGCACTCAACAAATTTTGATTCTCACAATGGACGAAAGGGGCTCCATGCAACAATTTGTAGTAATTAACTTGTTTCAATCACTTTTTTATTGCTCGTATCTGAGCAGATTGTCACAAAGAACCTCTCAGTCTTTCTCAGTTTCCAACACAAGCCTGTGGATGATTTGTTTAAGCTGGTTAATGCTGCTGGATTGTGGATTTTATTTGTAAATAAACTCTCTCTGCTCTGCTAACAGAGAGAAGCAGTAGCTAATATTAGTTAGAAATGGAATCCACTGACATAAACAACATACTTCCAGCACAACATAGAGGTTCCACAGAGCGCCGTTAGAGAAGAGATACAAATCGATGCTGCAGAATCAGAAATATTTTGTTCTTTATCCCATTAATTTGTCTTCCTTGTCATAAGCTGGTGCCTACATTACCCACAATGCAACTCGACGACTAACACTTTGGTGTGTGGTTCACGTGCGTTATCCAAGAAGCAGTTGATGGAGCTTAGAGGTTTGAGCCCCAAGCCCACTGTCTTACCGCACACCTCCGGATACTTTCACGTTCAAACTTGTAGTCTTCAGCCTCACCTGATGATGATTCGGTTGACATCACTTGAGGCAGTTTATCAGCTATTGCACAGCTCC
Source organism: Diplodus sargus (assembly GCA_903131615.1). Classification (NCBI taxonomy): domain Eukaryota; kingdom Metazoa; phylum Chordata; class Actinopteri; order Spariformes; family Sparidae; genus Diplodus; species Diplodus sargus. The sequence goes on from CAEMYA010000092.1 coordinate 5,901,878, forward strand.
CTCTGGAGCAACAAACGACTAAAAGCTACAACTGTTTTTTTTTAACACGTGCAATGGTCCTCCCCAAGAGCTGAACACACTTTCATATGTAAAATTGGTGGAGTTCCCTTTTAATCAATTGAGGTGATTATAGTATTATAGTAAAGTCTATTTTTCTGTTTTGTGTTTCAGGTCTGCTGTGCCAGCTGGACGACGCCTGCATCAGCAACCCTTGTCAGAAGGGCTCCAACTGTGACACCAACCCCGTCAGCGGAAATCACTTCTGCACCTGCCCGTCGGGATACTTAGGAGCCTCCTGCGATCAGGACATTGACGAGTGCACACTGGGTAAAACGTCGCAAAAAACCTGACCTGCAAACTCTCTGCTCGTTGTCTCATTTCAAATCTGAATCGTTGAGGGCGCATATGTTTAACTAAACTAGTGTCAAGAAACCTTTTCAACCATCACACATTCGCCATAACTCTTTTATACAAGTCACAATACAAGCTCATTCTTTCCTGTTATTATGGGTACTTTGGTGCCCATAATTGTGCCCATAATCCCAGTAAATAACACCCACAGGGGTATTATTGCTGCAATCACGGGGGAGTCGAGGTTTTGGTTTGGCTTCCTCAAACAACACTAAACCACCCAAGTCATCTCATTGTCATGTCTTAACAGTCAAATTGCTCCTTGTTAGGTCTTGTACGTACACGGCGACCCGCTAGAGTAAAGCTAACGCAATTATCTGTTTAAACAGGTTCCAACCCATGCGAGCACGCAGGGAAGTGCATAAACACCAAGGGTTCGTTCCAGTGTAAGTGCCAGCGGGGATACGTGGGGCCGCGCTGCGAGCTGGACATCAACGAGTGCATGTCCAACCCGTGTAAGAACGAGGCCACCTGCCTGGACCAGATAGGAGACTTCCAATGCATCTGCATGCCAGGTGAGACGGAGACGGGAAAACATTTAAAAAGCGTTACATGTGTCCTTAACCATTTGATCCATTTATAAAGAGGGAATACCTTTGAAAACAAAACAGCTTCTTCTTCTTGCTACAGCTTTGCAAAAATGCTTCTCACTGTGTCTCTGTCTAACCAATCCATCTCCCTCCCCGGTCCTCCCTTGCTAATTGGCCAGGTTACAGGGGGGAGTTCTGCGAGATCGATACGGACGAGTGCGCCAATAGCCCCTGCCTGAACAGCGGCACATGTATCGACAAGATCAACGCCTACCGCTGCCAGTGCCCCACAGGTGAGGCTGCCGTACCGCTGTCGAGGAGGGGGGGGGGAAGGGGGAGGAAGGAGGGGAGGGGAGGCGGAGGAGGAGGCGCGGGGCCAGGGGGCACAGAGGTCGATCTCTCCCCCTTCGCCTTCTCTCTGTGCCTCGCTTCGCTCCCTCTGTTTCACTCAAACACAAACACACACACGCAAACACCTTTCTGGATGGGCACTAATCCCAGCCCTGAGGCAGGCTTACGCGGGCCCGGGTAGCCCAGAACGAACGCAGCAGTCGAGGAGGAGAGGGAGCACAAAAAAATCTATAGGGAAAGGCTTGAGGAAGTTTGAACTTTTTTTCAAACAACTTTCTTATCCCTTTTACACAGTGTGATGAGTGAGCAGAAACTTGCGGATCCGCAAGACTTTTGAATGTGACTGGGATTCCAGAGAAAGCTAATAATAGCAGGCCGAGCTACTACTGCGCTCCCTGAAATGACATTTTCTGTTTCCGGGTGATTGAGTAAGATAGTGCTTTTGTCGGTTTTCGAGGGCGGCTACTTGTTTTTTTTTCTTTTTCCTACAGCTTTTTCTTTCCAGAAAATGCTATTGGAGTGTTTGGACAAGAGGTATTGATGTTTTGTTCAGAGAGGAAGGAATGCAACTACTGAATCCGAGAGAAAAGAAGAAAGCAAAGGAATGATCTTCAAACTCCCAGAATGTGTTTTTTGTTTTGCATTCTTTCAGCGGGATCATTGAGGTGGAAGCGATTTCCCTTTTTTTTCTCCTCTTTATTTTCGGGGAGGAAAAATAGCGAAGCTCTGAGTCGGGTGGATCAAAGGCGGCCTGGGTGGAGAGAGGCAGGATTCCTCCTGTTGAGCGAAAAAAGAAAGGAAGAGGGAGAAAACGAAGAGAGAGAGAAAGAGAGACACCCCGACAAGGAAGCTTTAGAATTAATAGAGAGGGGGTACAAGTGTGAACACAAGAGCTTAACGCCTAAGAAAACCCTGTGTGTGACAGCGAGAGAGGGTTATGTGAGGAAGCAGGACAAAGTGGTGGTGGTGGTGAAAGTGGTTTTTTTTTGTTTTTTTTGGGAGGGTAGATAGAGGGTTGGAGGGGGGTGAGAGGGGTGAGACGCACAGACCGTTATGCTGAAGCAGGAAGGGAGGGGTAAAGAAGGGGAAGGGGTCTTAACCGCCCTGCTTGAGATGTAAATTTGTCCCCGTTGCGAGCCAGGCCCGAGGCGAGGGTCCCCTCTTATTATTTCTGTACATGGAATAGCCATGGAAACCCCACTGAGAGCCATTGAAATGTCTGATTCCAGCAGTCTGGGGATAAATCCCTCTTTGGCTGCTGAGGTGCATGATGTGTCTGCATGTGTGCGTGTCCGATGCTTGCGTTTTCATGCTAGAACCTTTGTGTGCGTGCGTATGCTTACGTGTGCATCTGGTGGAGAAATTCTTTCTTGGAATTTTTATTTCTTTTTTCCGGCCTCTTTGATTTCAGCCAGGAGTGCATTATGGGTCGCTGTCACTGAACTGTGAAGAAACTTAACTTTCGCTTCACACCTTGGCAAAAAACACACAATTTGTGCCGCTGAGGCCTTTTTTTTTTTTTTGCTCTGACTGATGAAAACTGCCAGCGTTGCTCACAGAACACAGAAGAGCTCATTTCCTCCTCTCCCTTGCAAAGAGCTGATCGTTCATTTTTTGATCATTGACATGAAAAAAAAAGTTGTGTTCATTACAGTCATAATACATTTTTCAGTAACACCCCCTAATGAGACAATCATTGATTAAAAAAAAATAAAATGAAAGTGTCGTAACTGACGGCTCTTGCTTCCTGTAAAATGTTAAATTATCACGGCTTTCATAAATATTTTACCTGCACTTTATCGATTCATTTTAAGCCACTCAAAAGGCTCCAGTGTGCGACCTGTCAAGTGCAAGTAAACATTTTCACTGGTAGCAAAGGTGCACCTAATATTCAGCAGGTCAGATTAAAAAGAATGATAAAAATATGCTTGTTGCTGACATTTCTTGTTGTGTGCTGTGATTTGAACCTTTTGTTCCTGTTTGTGAAGAGATTAGATTACAAATGTGTTATTGGGAGCACCCTCAATGTAAACATTTGGCTCACGCTTACTTATGTACTGGAGCATCTGGGCCGATGCCCAATTGTTCTTAGTTTGTTTAGCATTTATAGATATTAAACAAACATTTATAACCAATGGAAAAGAATAAACAGTAGCCAAATTTCACAACCGCGCCACCCAAAATTTGTATTGATATCTAATATCTGATCTATAAAGCATTAGTGAATAATTTATCTTCCACTAATAATCCATACATTCAGATTTTATCCTTATGTAATAATCCAGTATGAATGTTTGTAATAGTGCATTCATCAGTTTATCACAACCTGGCAACCCAAAAAATTGTCTTTTAATAGCTTAAAGGCTATGTGTGACTGAAAACACATACTGTATGCATATCTCCTCTCTGTCCTCACGTCAAGCCAAGAAAACAGTGAATGGTTTCAGTCCGCTGGGAGAAATCAACTCGCCGCCAGACACACAAATACTTCCTCACCGGATTAGCTGCAAATCAGTCTTCCCAGCTCAGCCCACCTGTGTATTCCTGCGGCGGTGTGTGTAGTGGTGACGGGGTGGATGGGGAGGGAGGGGGGGGGTAAAACTTTATCTCTTCATCAAACAACATCCCACTAGAGTGTACCATCATGTGACAGAGGGGAGACGGAGGAAAATGGCAGAGATGAGAATAACTCCAGGAAAATGGGGAAAGCCTGCTGGTTGATTTTGAATGACACGGAGTTTGAATAGCGGAGGGTCAAAGGTCAAGCTGGTTCTCTCTAGAGGCGGGAAGGGGAATGGAGGGGGTAGTGGAGAAAAGGGGTGAAAGCAAGACAGGAGAATGTGCATTGTGATGGAAAAGTTTTGGGGGACAAAGGAGGCAACGGGCTCCGTTTGGCGTTGCGTTGAGCAGACAGGCCCTCCTTTGTCTCTCAACCCTTGGTCAGGAGGCCTCGCAACTTTCATTCTTCCCTCATTTCTTTCCCTCCCTCCCCTCCCGCTTTACATGAATTGGTTCCCCCACTCTCCCTTCTCCCTTTGGAGTCCTGCTGAAAAGACGTGAAAGGGAAAATAGAGAGTTTGTAGTGTTGCACAGTTGTTAATTAACATGCAGATCTCTGATTCGTCGAGAGCCCTTATAGTATGGGCTGAGGATTATGAGAGGGGCTGGTTTGAATTGGTGAGAACACAGTAGCCACGTCTGTACACACACAGACACGCACACAAACACACAAACACACAAACTCGCACACTTCTTCATGCTCTCACGCACACCCTTGTTGTTTTGCCAGGCTTCACTGGGAACCTTTGCCAAATAGACATCGACGAGTGTGCCAGCACGCCATGCAAAAATGGCGCCAAGTGCACAGACGGACCCAACAAGTACACCTGCGAGTGCACTGAAGGTATGCAAGTCTTAACAAAAGCTGAAATTACAGAGTAGAAACTTTTAAGGCCCCACAAAAGCAGAGTGGAAACACACCAAAATCAGTTTGAAAAGAGAAATAAACTTCTTCTGGCAGGTTACTCTGGGAGGCACTGTGACACGGACATCGATGAGTGCCACTCGAACCCATGCCACTACGGTACCTGCATTGACGGCCTGGCCTCCTTCAGCTGCCACTGCAAGCCCGGATACACCGGCCGGCTGTGTGAGACCAACATCAACGAATGTCTGAGCCAGCCGTGCCGAAACGGAGGCACCTGCCAGGACAGAGTGAACGCCTACTTCTGTATCTGCCCCAAGGGCACCACAGGTAACACACAAACAAAAATAAAGGCGTAATTACAAGTTTTATATCCAACATTTGAGGTTACAGAGAGACATTTTTTTTTTTTTTTTGACAGGAATCAACTGCGAAATCAACATTGACGACTGCAAGAGCAACCCCTGCGACTATGGGACCTGCATCGACAAGATCAATGGCTACGAGTGTGCCTGCGAACCCGGCTACACGGGTAAGAAACTTTGAAGAAATTGAGGGTCAGACACAGGCACATACCTAAATCTCTTTAAAAGGTTCAAATACGAATGTGTGTGGTATTACGCGTGAGGGTATCATTAAAAAACAAAAGAACAAATTCTAAAGTACAACCAGAAAGGAGACTTGTTTGTGTATTTCCATGTGAAAGCAAATGCATGTTAGTTATTTCACTGCTCTTTCTGAAGATGAAGTTGGTGTGTTGGTGGAGACTGTATCTCTCTAGATTGAATTGTTACAGCCCTTTCCACAAAGACTCTTTGCGACTGTAAAGTTAATGTAAGACAATTAAATGTGGCTGCGGTCTCAGGTGACCGGTAGACAAAATGAGTGTATAAGGGATCGAACGTATGGATGGAGGAGTGTGGGTCTTGGTGGGGAGGGTGACAGATGGCGAGCGAGCGAGCGAGCACGCTCCTCCGAGGCTCGACCGGTGTCACTTTCCAGCTCCACCCTGTCCCGAACCTGCTGCTGCTAGGACATGCAAGCTGCCCTCCT
>CAEMYA010000092.1:5907718-5920660 GCA_903131615.1 Diplodus sargus
GAGCTTTTAAAAGCTCGGAAGCCGGTCCCTGCTTTAAAGCTAAATGGGCTGCCTTTATGTTATGCGTGGCACCAGGCTGAATGGCGTCAGCGCTTCAAGTGGCCGACAAAGGACGACTTAAAACCCCTCAAGTTTCTGGAAATTGATACATTAGCAGCACTGATGTATAGACTCCTTTGTGTGGCGCTTTGTCTGTTGGTGTGTGGGTGGACGTGTATTTAAAATCATACTTCAAATAGAGTGAAAAATGTACCTATTGACAAGTGTTTGAGAAATTATTGTAGCTGTTTCAAAGAAACTGCACTGTTTATACAATAAAGACATCATGTGGTGTGATTACATCATTTAAAGAAAGAGTTTGTGATTTTGGGGTTACGTGTTTATGTCTTTTTCTTGCCCAAAGTTCCAACTGCACCCATTTGTTTTCACTAAATAACCAACATGTTGCATTTTGTGCGACATGTTGGTTATTTAAGTGTTGGCCAGGCTAGCTGTTCTCCCTGTTTTCAGTGTTTATGCGACGCTAAGCCAATCACCTGCTCTCCAGCTACACATTTAGTCTGGTATCCATCGTCTCATCTAACACTAAAGCGTGTCTCCGAAAATGAAAAGATGTTCGCACTTTGAAGATACTCCCCTCCTCTCTTTTAGGTACCATGTGTAACATCAACATCGACGAGTGTGCGATCAACCCCTGTCACAACGGCGGCACCTGTATCGACGGCATCAACAGCTTCACCTGCGTGTGTCCAGAAGGTTACCATGACACCACCTGCTTCTCCCAGGTCAACGAGTGCCTCAGCAATCCCTGCATCCACGGCCACTGTGATGATAAGATCAACGGGTGAGGGAGACTGATTCAGACTACTAGCACAATACATTTATGTGTCGGTTGAGTGTTATTTTTTTCTTTTCTTGTTTCCAAATGAATTAATTAAGACTGAAAGCAAGGGGAAACAGTGAACACAGGCTTGAGTGTTATCAACCTTTTCACCAGCTGATTAGAGAATAAATAAATATGATTCTGAATCTGAGTCTTGAGGTTCAGTTCTACAAATATCTGATGGAGGTTTTTAAGAAGAACTCTCAGATTTTACACTAACATTTTCCATCTCCCCGTCAGCTATAAATGCCTGTGTGACTCCGGCTGGAGCGGTAAAAACTGCGACATCAACAACAACGAGTGTGAATCCAACCCATGTATGAACGGAGGCACCTGCAAGGACATGACCAGCGGATATGTTTGCACCTGTCGCATGGGCTTCACCGGTCAGTATTTGCGTGGTGTCACTATTCTCGCATGAAATAACACTTCCCTCCACCCTGACGTGGACCTTAAACTTAAACTGAAACGCGTGTGTGATGTGCTCTTCGCTCTGACCGCAGGCCCAAACTGCCAGACCAACATCAACGAATGTGCCTCCAACCCCTGCCTGAACCAGGGAACGTGCATCGACGACGTGGCTGGCTACAAGTGCATCTGCATCCTGCCTTACACGGGTATGAAAATATTATTGAACATTTTTATGTGCGCATGTGTTGGCCTGGTGTTCTGGCGTTTCCTTGCAGTTTCCACAGCCTCTGTTCATTAAGTTACCGAGAAAAGAGGAAAAATACGTGGAGGATGAAACAACTGTCGAGTAAAGTTCAACAGCAAGACATCCTCTGGGCTCAAAGACACCAAACCTCTGACTCACTCCGCTCCTCTGAGATACACAAGCATTCCCGATAAGAGGGCTGGAAAATATTTTCACGTCATCTCACTTATTATTTGACAAAACAGATAACGATGGAAAGGCGAAGGGCAAATTTTCTTGTATTTGTCGAGTCGTCTTTTTGGAAAAATCCACAGGACTCTGAATAATAAAAGGATTTTTGCTTGTGCCGGGGTGGGAACGGGGTGCTTGACACATTTCCTGTTTGCCTGCTTCCTGTCTCACAGAACGGCTTCACAATGGGCGGAAACTGGAGCCCGCTTCCTGTAAGAGCCATGTGTTGTGGAAACAGATAGGGAAATGTCTCGGCAGGCCTTTAACACTGACAGAACCTGGCTAAAATCTTCTGATACCACTGATTGAAAGATGATTCTGTGTCCATTTGGGTTGGGTTATCTCCAAGTTCATGACTCCTACATGATATCACGCAGTTAAAGTTAAAGCTAAACACAGCTTGTAATTTATTGTGTTTAAGGGAGTGTTTTGATAGACGTGTTTGTGTGTTACAGGAGAGAACTGTGAAACTTTGATGGCCCCCTGCAGCTCCAAACCCTGCAAGCATGGAGGAGAGTGTCAGGAGTCGGAGGACTATCAGAGCTTCTCCTGCGTCTGTCCCGAAGGATGGCAAGGTGGAAAATTAGAACAGGAACTATTTAATTCTAACAGAGTTCCAGTTTCTATGTGTTACATTTAGACATTAAAATTTCTAGATGAGTGTAAAAGTTTCACATTTTGTCTGTTGTGAGTTTGACCAGCTCTTGACTAAATCATAATGCTGTCTAACGCTTTCTTCAGTGATATAATGCACTGAAGAAAATGTACAAATGACTCATAGAGTTTCTTGTGAGAAAAGATTTGAAAATGCAGTACAGAGAAGTCAGTGGGATGATGAAAGATAAAGATGGGTAAATAGGTTAAAGACAATTTAGATGAATACATAAATCAATTAAAAATACATCATTTAAATGGTGCAATATGACATCATTTTAGTACAACATCAACTAAAAATGATCAACAGAATGTGAGGAAATAACTATTTTGATGTTAAAGTCTATCAAAGGTGTCTATGTATTGTGTTGAATAGATCACTACTAAAGACAGCATGCTAACCAGTGCCAACCCCTGCTAGTCCGGCAAGCTGCACAGCTAACCGAGCTAACAAGCTAGCAGTAGCCACAGTCATAAATGTATGGAAAGATGACAGTTAAAAGCAGTCAGCCGTTACTCTGGTGATACGCTGCCCCTATTGTTTGGGAGTATGAGTTCAACAGGTGGCCAGTTCTTACGTAATGCACCTTTAAAGCAAGTCTTTAAAATGTTCTTTGAAGAAGTGATTTCAAAGAATCACTGATTCTGCGAGTGTTGAATCTCCTCAGGCAGGCTGTTCCACAGCTGAGGGCCTCTGACGGCAGTAAGCTGGCTTACGTGGGGCAAACAATTCGAGTGTAAGAAGAGGTGAACATTTTACATTATCTTCCTCTCTCCACCCCTCCAAGGCCAATCATGTGAGGTGGACATCAAAGAGTGTGTGAAGAATCCCTGCCGCAACGGAGCGACCTGCCTGAACACTCTGGGCAGTTACCACTGCACCTGCAAACCGGGCTTCAATGGACGCAACTGCGAAACCAACGTCGATGACTGCAAGCCCAGTACGTTCTCCAGTCTCTCTGCTTCTCACGCTTCATTAAAGTAACGTAGGCAAAGCAAAATCTACACTTAGCAAAGACTTCAAAACACAAGCTGAGCGCTCCGCTTTGCCCACAGACCCGTGCAGCAACGGAGGCCTCTGTAAGGACGAGGTGAACCGCTTCCTGTGCACCTGCCTGCCCGGCTTCAGGGGCACACGGTGCGAGGAGGACATCAACGAGTGCGAGAGCAACCCGTGCAAGAACGGAGCCAACTGCACCGACTGCGTCAACAGCTACACCTGCACCTGCCCGGCCGGCTTCAGCGGAATCCACTGTGAAAACAACACCCCCGACTGCACTGAGAGGTATGGAACACACGGCACAGAATTGGTACCACAAGGAGCTCAGAGTATGCCCAGTCCAACCCAGCAGCTTCTGTTTTAGGAGATAAAAAACGAACGATGAACACTGGTTATTGTCTGGTGAGTGAGTTCATCTGTTCAGATCAACAGGTTCGCTCTCATCCTCTTGTTAATGTGGAGTCCATTTCCTTGTCCACCAGTGCCCCCTCTGGTGGAGCACTGATGTACACCAGCTGACCTCAACAGCTCTCACTGTATATCACAGCTCTTCCACACACAGGAGGTTAAGTAGGTTGCACCATAAATGAGTTTGTGACTGTAAAATACCAAGACTTGTTTCTCCCAACATCATCAATGAAGCTCCCTGGTGAAAGTCTGAGTAATAAGCAGGGTATTGTTAGAAAAAAATAATATTTTTTTTGACTTTCTGTGGACAAATCAGATGTGCCTGCAGCTCAGGTAACAAGAGTTCTATTGATTTGCTTCTTCCTGAAAAGCTGCAGAATACTTTCATTTTGCTGAATTTCACACAACATTTATTTTTATTTTTCTCTGCAGCTCCTGCTTCAACGGCGGCTCCTGTGTGGACGGCATCAACACCTTCACGTGTTTGTGCCCGCCGGGTTTCACCGGGAGCTACTGCCAGCACGACATCAATGAGTGCGACTCCAAACCCTGCCTGAATGGCGGCACCTGCCAGGACAGCTACGGCACGTACAAGTGCACCTGCCCACCTGGATACACTGGACTCAACTGTCAGGTGGGAGGATGGACTTATTCATGTTTTGTAACCTAAAGTTGAGCTTACTTTTCAGCCAAGTTAAACTCCATTTTAACCTATAAATCACCAGATCATGGCTTACTGGCATGATTATTTTGTGTAAGTGATTCAGGTTTATACATTCTGCTTGCATCCTGCAGAACTTGGTTCGCTGGTGCGACTCGTCGCCCTGTAAGAACGGGGGATCTTGCTGGCAGAGGGGAACCACCTACAACTGCGAGTGTGAGACCGGCTGGACGGGACTTTATTGCGACGTCCCAAGTGTCTCCTGTGAGGTGGCAGCCAAACAGAGAGGTGAGATGGGAGCTGGTGTGGATGAATCAAAGTATTGGCGGAAATGTATGCAGGCGTAGTGAATCTTGCTCAACATGGGTTGTCGCACAGCAACACTAAATTCTGCTGTCTCGTCCTCGTAGGAGTCGACGTCACCCATCTGTGTCGTAACTCGGGTCAGTGTCTGGACGCGGGAAACGTTCACTACTGCCACTGCCAGATTGGATACACTGGAAGTTACTGTGAGGAGCAGGTGGATGAATGCACCCCAAACCCCTGCCAGAACGGAGCTACCTGTACTGACTTTTTAGGCGGATATACCTGCAAGGTAACATAATCAAAACGATGCATCCAGTTGTTCGGATTTTAGTGTCAAATGCTGTTGAAATATGTATTTAGAAATCATGTCTCAGCATTTTTTGTCATATTGAACATGTCCTGAGTGCATCAGGTCTAAATATACTACTTTTAACTACGCAGTAATTAGTTATTCCCTGTTGAAATCAGCCCAATCATGCCATTTCTTTTGATTTAATGTAGGTTTGAATTGCAAATTGGATCTTAAATGTCACCTGTCTTATTTCATCACCTCCTTTTTTTTTTGTTTTTTTTTTTAACTCAATCCTATGATTTAATTCATGAATTAGTTCAAATGTATGGGTGTACAGCAGCTGAAACAACATCCGGCTCCTAATGAAGAGGCCCGTTTATAAATAGAAGACAAACAGATTGGTTGAGTTAATCTCCCCTGGAATAAAGGATCTGCTGGCCTTGGCAGGGTGGAGGCCAGAAAACAGCCAGGTAAACAAAAACCATCTCTGTTTCATGTCGGACATTGATCCAACTTTCCCTCTTTCTCCTCCCTCTGCCTTCTTTTCTTCCTGCTTCTCTGCCTCTTCTTCCTCCCTCTCAGTGCATGCCAGGATATGTGGGGACCAACTGCTCCGACGAGATCAATGAATGTTTCTCCCAGCCGTGCCAGAACGGGGGCACCTGCATTGACCTGATCAATACCTACAAATGCTCCTGTCCCCGGGGAACCCAAGGTCAGTGGACCCCACGCACACTCCTCCACACCACTCCGCCTCTCCATCCTCTCCTCCCCGTCTCCACACTTCATTAATTAGGGCTTAACAGCAGCCAGGGCTCACGTCTGAAAACTCCTCCTCCCGTCTTGCCTCCATCCCTTCCTCTACTTGTCAAATACGCCATCGATTTTTGTCTCAGACATGAAGGGGAGTGTGCGTTGTAGGTCAGTCCAAAGTGCCAGTGGAGTTGGGTGTTGCCCAAAAAAAAGCCAACAAGTTTTGATCAAGAAACTAAAGATAATGTCAGAGGCTTTGACAGGAAGTTAAGGGGAAATCTTCCTGGAGATTTTCCCTTTTTCATCACATTTAGAATTTGTATCAGTCAGTATCTTATTATACAATATTATCTGAACTTTTTGACCAATGACATGAGTTGCAAGCAGATGAGGCATCACTTTATCACAGATTCAAAGCTGCAGAATCCATTCTGTAACTAAAACTGACACCGCGTGTCCTGCCGTACCTCCCTCAGGTGTGCACTGCGAGATCAACGTCGACGACTGCAACCCCGTCACCGACCCGGTCACCAATGAGCCCAAGTGTTTCAACAAGGGGAAGTGTGTGGATCGAGTGGGAGGCTACCACTGCACCTGCCCCGCAGGATACGTGGGGGAGCGCTGCGAGGGCGATGTCAACGAGTGTCTCTCCAACCCCTGCGACCCGCGGGGCACGCACAGCTGCATCCAGCTCACCAACAACTACCGCTGCGAGTGTCGCACCGGATACACAGGTAAACAGGCAGTCGGGGTTGTAACTGGTCAGCCATTTTGAGTCAGCTCTGAGGAGGAGGGAGAAATTGGTTAGTGTGTGCTGCTCCTGCTGCTGTTGGTGATTTGTTTAGATTTCTAGTGCATTGGGGTTTTTTCTTGAGTTCTTAAGTGAGATTTTCCTGTATTGGTTTCATCCATTTTTTATTTTTGTATTTATGTGATTTGATTGGTTTGATATTGAGCAGTACAACTGAAGTTGGTCTAAAACAGCCGAATCTGTCGACTGTTTAGGATTGATAATTGAAGTTTCAGGCCTCTCAAACTTGAGCCTTTTGATGCTTTTTGTTGTCTAATGTGATTTGTTAGAGTTTTGGGGGGTTTTGAACATTTAGAAACTATATTTAGCTAGTGCATGTTAATAAATGTTTTTGGCCCAAATAAGGAAATGTGTGAAATAGTCAACAGATTAATCATTAAAAAAAGTCATAACAAGTTTCTTTCTACCCTAAACTGAAATCATTGTAGGAAATGTGAGGATATTTTTGCAACAACTGCATAATATGATTAACATTTCGCTGTGTGTGTGACTCCTCTGCAGGTCAACGCTGTGACACAGTGTTTGACGGGTGTAAAGGAAAGCCATGTCGAAATGGAGGGACGTGTGCTGTTGCCAGTAACACCCCACACGGCTTCATCTGCAAATGTCCTCCTGTGAGTAATAAAACAAATATTATTATTATTATTATTATTATTATTATTATTAACTGTGAGTTGAGTGCTAACCACTGAGCCCCATGCCACCCTGTCAATAAACATCTCTAACTTCCTCTAGAGACCTGTAGAAATCATTGAATCAAAGGTTATTTTCTCATGTTTTCTCCTCTTCTTATAGGGATTTACCGGCTCCACATGTGACTATGACGCCCAGATCTGCGGCAGCCTCCACTGCCGCAACGGAGGCACCTGCTACTCCAGCAACAAGAGTCCCAAGTGTCTATGCACGCCCTCCTTCACTGGGCCTGAGTGCCAGTATCCCACCGACAGCCCCTGTAATTCCAACCCCTGCTACAACGGCGGCACGTGTGAATACACGTCTGAGGCGCCGTTCTACCACTGCGTCTGCCCCAAAAACTTCAACGGCCTCCAGTGCTTCATCCTGGATTACGACTTCCCGGGAGGGTTCGGCCACCCCATCCCTGTGCCGCCGAAGGTGGAGGTCAGCTGTGACATCCCGCAGTGCGAGGAAGCAAAGAACAACAAGGTCTGCGACGGGCAGTGTAACAACCACGAGTGCGGCTGGGACAACGGCGACTGCTCGCTCAACTTCAATGACCCGTGGAAGAACTGCTCCGCCTCGCTGCAGTGCTGGAGATACTTCAATGATGGAAAGTGCGACTCTCAGTGTGACAACGCTGGATGTCTTTACGATGGGTTCGACTGCCAGAAGCTGGAAGGACAGTGCAAGTGAGTGTGGTGTTTGTATCAATGAATAATACAAGAATCAAGATTGGGATGTACAAGATCAACTAGTCGATTAAACGTTGATAACCTCACGAGTCATCACCAGAAATACTGGTCGGTTTAACGCCTAACCTAATCTCTTTTATTTCAGTCCGCTCTATGACCAGTACTGCAAGGACCACTACGCTGATAACCACTGTGACCAGGGCTGCAACAACGCCGAGTGCGAGTGGGACGGCTTGGACTGTGCCGATAACGTGCCCGAGAAGCTCGCCCTGGGCCAGCTGGTCCTGGTTGTCCACATCACCCCCGAGCAGCTCCTCAACAACTCCTTCGGCTTCCTGCGCGAGCTGAGCCGCGTCCTCCGCACCAACGTGATATTCAGGAAGGACGGCAAAGGCGAGATGATGGTGTACCCGTACTATGGGAACGAGCACGAGCTGAAGAAGTACAACGTTAAGCGTTCGGTGGACGCGTGGTCCGAGGTGCCCGGAAAGGTGCTGAGCGTGGTGAAGAGGAGACTGTATGATGCGGCGGGAGGGAGCAGGAGGATGAGGAGGGAGCTGGAGATCAAAGGGTGAGCAAAAATATGGAAAAGTTGTTAACTATAGAGACATTTTCAAGGATTAGGTGTGTAGAACAGGTTTTCACCATGGCGCATACCATTAACTTGGGTTGTGTTTCTCTTCTCTCAACAGTTCAGTCGTCCACTTGGAGGTAGACAACCGTCAGTGCATCCAGCAGTCCTCCGAGTGTTTCTTGAGCACCAACGATGCCGCCGCTTTCCTCGGGGCTTTGGCCTCCAGTGGCAAACTGGACGTTCCCTACCCCATTGAAGCTGTTTATAGTGAGTAAATCTCATACAGATCTACGTGAATCAAGGAAAATGTCTACTGGTTTCCAATCGGTCCATTAGACCGAACGTCAAATCATGTGTCTTTCCATGAAAGATAAAAATCAATGAGGAATTGATGTAGCAAGTATTGTCTTTTCACATCAGTGAGCCACATGTTGAACCGCTTCACATGTTCCTCCATTATGATGAATCTGGGCTCTGCAGATTGTTCTGAGTCGATTTCACAAACATGTCCTGCTGCCGGAAATAATCACCAGACTACCAAATGTGTTTGTGAAACTCGTTCCAAAAAAACCCAAAAAACAGCCATTTTAGTTTTGCTTGAGAAGGGCCGCAGCTATCAAACCTCTGTTTGTTTGTTGGTTGGTTAGTTTTGATCGGCAGGATTTCACAAAATCTGCTAAAAAAGGAATTTCCATAAAACTTTGGTGGAGGATGGGACTCAGCGGAGAATAGAGACCGTAAACTTTTGGTGTGGATCTGGACAAAGGAACAGATCCAGGACCATTTTTGTTAGTTTCTTAGGGGATAATGCATGGATCTTGATGGAAAAGATCAGGTGTATTAAGGTTACTTGTATCTATGAGCACAATCTGATACAATAAATTACTTTTTCAGTTTTTCCACAACCCAATGGAGATTATGATTCCATCCTCAGTGTTTTGTCCGAGAGGTCGACTTTTACAGATTTGCTGAGCTTATATTGCTGTTCAGCTGTTATGGGTGGTTTCGAATTGAAATTTAGGGCTGTCAAGTTTGATATCGGAATAAGGCTTGATTGAATTAAAGGGGACTGTTTGGCCATAGTGGAGGTATGTGCTCTACTTAGTGCCGTTCTATTTTTCAATCAATGTTTGAGAGCAAATGTTTGACATTTTGTTTGAAAAGTAACTGAAACAATTTATCAATTTTTCAAAATAGTTTAATTTTATCTGGATCAACTTAAAGCTTAATCAGCTACAACTGTCACAGCTCAGCTTGAGTAAGAAAAAACGCGGTGCTCAGCTGTCTGTATGTTCTTTTGAAGGAAGATGATCTTGAGGCTGCTTCAACACACAGTAACGACGGGAAGCTGCAAACTATTTAGAGACGACTAATGATCGGTGGTTTCTGCGCTGGTGGGATTTGTTGATGAATATTTCCAGCCCGCATCAACATCAAACAATAATGTAACTCTGACGCAGATTTGATTTTCTCTCTGACAGTTTGCAGAACTCAAACAAGTTCAAAGAGTCTCGTAATTGATTTTCATAGGAGTGGAAACGAAAGCTGCGAAGAATAGAAAACCACAATTGAAAGCTTTGCATCTTGATTGATAGGGCTGTTGTCAGGTTGATTAATTGTGATGTGAAATAAATGTGATTTTGTAGTTTAAAAAAAGGCTAAAAAGTGCAAAACCCCTGGTAGGATGCTCTTGCGTCCGCACATAGATACACGCTTGGATGAGACACGCGCTCCTCCACGCACACTCAGACTGAAAACGCCCTCTGGTCGGGTCCTAACCCTAGCGCTCTTTGATTGTGTATTTGTTATGCGGCGGCGAACAAATGCAATTGTGAATCTCATGGCCTAAACAATCAATCCTTCCCTCAGAGTGTAAATCCACTGGCTTCAGGCACCAAAATGGTTAATTGCTGCAAATCAACTCATCCAGCCCCCTACTCACACTATATAACGCTCTATCTCTCTCCCTCTCGCAGACATGTACACATATACGTCCACAGATAACACACTCGTGCGCACACCCGCGCAAACGCACACACACACAGGCACGCACGCACGCGCACTTCATCCCACAGTGTGAGGGGCTGCTGCAACCTTCACCTCGCTGAATGTAATACCAGGACTTAATGCATCTCTGAGGGTTTAGGTTGGGGGAGTTTATCATTTCAAAATCGTTAGTGGAAAAAAAAAGAGAAGGGGAAAAATTGATCGGGAGTGTGCTAGAAGTTGGGAGTCTTTGTTATCTTGAAAATCCTAATAAATCCTTCGTCTTTACAGCTTAAAGCGCGTGCAGTAATTTGAAGTTCATTAATCCCCCTCCTTTTTTTCTCTTAAAGAAGAAATGGTAAAGTTGTCTCTTGGTACCCTGGGTTGAAAAGGGAGAGAGGAGGTGGTGGTGTTCTTTTTTTCCCCCCTTTTCTCTTTTTTTTTTTATCACGCCCCATCCCTTTTTTTTTTCTTTTTTCTTTTTTGATGAAAAGTGGTTAGCAATTCTGATTATTACTGAATAGATAGTAGAAGCTAGCTTTACAAACGGTGAGGATCGTCAGTCGGTTACTGACGCTCGCTGCTGGTTGCGGTGTGTTCTGGAGTGGGAACCGCGGGGCGAAGAAGAGCCGGACTAGCTCTGCTCGAACACTCCAGGCTGATCCTGGGCGTCCTGGTCTATCTTCTGCCAGTCCATGTCTGCTCCCCGGCCCGTCTTGACCATGTTGTCCCTTTTCCTACCAGGCGGCGTCGACCCCGATCCTTCTAAGGACCTCTACCCAATCTACCTGGTCCTTGGCGGTGTAGGGATACTGGCCTTTCTCGGAGTGGGGATGGTGGCTGCCCGAAAGCGCCGCCATGAGCACGGGCGCCTCTGGCTCCCCGAGGGCTTCAAGACCACAGAGACCAGCAAGAAGAAGAGACGCGAGCCTGTCGGAGAGGATTCAGTGGGATTAAAGTAAGTTTTCAGTTTATTCGCTCGGTGTCGTCGCAGTACGTGTTTCTTTGCGGGTCAGGTGAAGGGCCAGATCTGAGGGACAAAATGGGTGTAACTGGTGATCGGATAAATTTGGGAAAGGGGGGTTTCGCCTGGATCATTAATGATAATGATATAGCAGGTTTAGGTGCGCATTAATTGACTTCTTGGGGCAGGGGTGGGGGGGTGGGGTATGGATTTAATCAATGCTTTTGTTTTTCGGCTGCACCATTAACGGTGTGCGGCTCGGATGCGATGGAAGCAGGAGAGTACGAGGATTTTTACCGGGTTTTCTGCGTCCTCACAGGCCAATGAAAAACACCTCGGACATTTCACTCATGGATGTCACCCAGAATGACTGGGAGGAAGACGAGCCTTCGGATGCGAAACGCTTCAGGGTAAGAAAACAGAAATGTTACACGGCAACTGATATTTTAAATATGTTGGAATTTTATTTTTATTTTAAAAAATGTTCACAACTTTTGCAGCAATATCCTACAAAAACCTAAAATGACCAGTGTGGAATTTGAAAATAACTTCTTTGTGCTTTTTTGATATTTCTGAAGGCTTTGGTTGAATGATTTAACAATATATTTAATCCTAACTACTAACTAATACTTAATTAACGTGGGTTTTTGTTATGTTGTGATTTGATTGGATTCAAGCCCAATTTGAGTTTTCTCACTTCTTGCTGTCCCTGCTGTAGCAGTTTGACGAGCAGGCGATACTGGAGGGAGACGACCAGACGGACCACCGCCAGTGGACCCAGCAGCACCTGGACGCCGCCGACCTGCGCATCCCCTCCATTGCTCCCACTCCCCCTCAGGGCGAGATTGAGAACGACTGCATGGATGTCAATGTCCGGGGACCAGGTGGGTGACTGATCACTTACTTACTGTTGCCTTAAGTGAGCTCTGAGCCAACGCATGTGGGCAGAATCAGCGGATTTTGGTCGCTTTTTATTCTGGATGACTTGGTTTTCTTTATAAGGAACGCTACAAATCCCAAAAATATTACAAAAATATGAAATAATTGTTTCATCTGAAAATATATATGGAATCAATTTTGTGAAGAAAAGTGTGATATATTGAAGACAATTTAAGGTAAAAAAAAAAAAAAAAAAGAATAACTATATTAATTTTGCTCCATTACTTCTGACTTTCCTCTGATTATTTTTTTCTTGTGACACGTCAGACAGTTTTCTCTCCTCACACCTCTAAAAGTGCTTCAAACATGAAAAAGCGAAAGCGCGCTCGCTGCTGATGTGCACAGTAATACCGCAACTTTTAAGAATTTTAAGGGCTCACAAGCTTTAAAAGGTCGGGAATGACAGATTCAGCAGATCGACTCGACGTTTTGAAGGTGGCGGGTGTGTGTGTGTG
>CAEMYA010000092.1:5920687-6043644 GCA_903131615.1 Diplodus sargus
GAGTGAGCGTTTCACATTTCTAGTGTGTGTGTGTGTGTGTGTGTGTGTGTGTGTGTGTGTGTGTGTGTGTAATCGCGCATGTAGGAGTTGCTAAAGCCCCCATGTCCTCAGGGTAAAGGATCTTCTTCAAAGCAGCCAGCTGGAAGCCGGGCGCCTGGGGGGAAACACTGATTCTTGATCAGATTAATCATTTGACCAGTAATGGGCCGCTGTGTTCTTTATTTTCTATTCCTCATTATGAAAACAATGAAGGCATCAAATGCAAAAACCCAATTTTGTAGTAAGTGCCAAACTCCCTGAAGAAAAGCTACGAGAAATCAAAGTAACGGGGTTAACAACTTGAGAGCACACTTTTCCCCCCGTCGCGGATCGATGCACTTGAATCGACCAAATCTGCGAGATCTGGGACTTGCTATCCTTTTGAAGAGGAGAAAACCTATTCAAGTCGACTGACTGAGCTGCCTCTCACAGTTAGATATTAATGCTTCGTTTTCGCAGCAGCCTAGCTTTAGCGAGCCCCGGCCTCTATCCCCCCAGCTTCGCCTTCCTTCTGAAGCTTCTGCTGCGCCGGGGCCTTGATCAGAATCCATTATCGAAAGGAGGGAGCTGTAACGATTCAACCCAGGCAAAAGTGTCAAATCCACATTCGATTTGTTTGTTGCTTTGTTTTGATCTGCCTGCTGCTTTGAAGTGCAGCCTCCTGACTTTTTTTTTTTGCAGCAGCCACTGGCCCTACACTGTGCTGACCACGCAGTCTGTTACCTTCTTTCATAAACCCCTTCCCCTCCTCTGTCCAGATGGATTCACGCCGCTGATGATCGCGTCCTGCAGCGGGGGAGGTCTAGAAACGGGCAACAGCGAGGAAGAGGAGGACGCCTCTGCTAACGTGATCAATGACTTCATCTACCAGGGCGCAAACCTTCACAACCAGACCGACCGCACAGGTGAAACCGCTCTTCACCTGGCCGCCCGCTACGCTCGTTCTGACGCCGCCAAACGCCTGCTGGAGGCCAGCGCTGACGCCAACATCCAGGACAACATGGGCAGGACGCCTCTGCATGCTGCTGTGGCAGCTGATGCCCAGGGGGTGTTCCAGGTGGGTCCTCACATGCCAAAACTATTGTAATCAGGTGGTTTAGTGGTTTTTAAAGTTGTACTGAAATTAGGGATTTGTCCCTTTAATTGATTTATTAAGGCAGAATTCCTTCTTCTCAAATGTCAGAATTTGACAATTTAAAGAAGTCACTTTAAGCTATGGGAAACTCATTTTTCTTTTTACTATTTCTTGACAATTTATGGTCTAAATAAATTGTTTAATTCACAGTCAGTCATTAATTGTAGCCCTTAAATTGTAGCTTTCAAATAATCTGTATGCTAAGGTTTCCACAATACCAGAATTTACCAGAATATTTTTAAATACAGTAGTAGTACAAAAACAATACTCCACAGCGTGTTCCTTTTATTTTAAATTAACAACCTGCACGCGGTTGTAGTTGGTAATTTGTAGGTGATTAAATAAACGTCACTGAACATGAACAACACATTTGTAATTTGCTGTGCCCCCTCGGGTTGAAAATCGTAATTGTAGATCTGTTTAATCTATGAAATGGAATTATGAAATGATTATTTCAAATGTCTTGACTGACTATTTAATTGCAAAAACATACATCACATACACAATCAAGTATTGTATTGCTTTTAAACTGCGATGCTGTGCAAAAACCACAGTACAAAATGATATATATATTCATATAATGAATATCATTATCGAATATCGATAAATTGTACATATATTCAAAATCAGCCCTTGAAGTATTAATGAAGTTATGTTTAAGTCAAAATAATGAACCTGTTTCTGTATGTTTCTGTAGATTTTGATAAGGAACCGTGCAACAGACTTGGATGCCCGCATGCATGATGGCACCACACCCCTGATCCTGGCTGCCAGGCTGGCGGTGGAGGGCATGGTGGAGGAGCTCATCAACTGTCACGCTGACGTCAATGCAATCGATGATTTCGGTAAATTTCACGGTTTTCTGCCATTGATATGAGCCTAAAAAAATCATTATGTTTGACGGCTCAATGTACTCAAATGTTGACTCAAAAGAACACTTTAGATCTAATCGCCCAGTTTGTGTCTCTTCAGGTAAATCGGCTCTACACTGGGCTGCGGCTGTAAATAACGTGGAAGCTGCAATTGTGCTTCTGAAGAATGGTGCCAACAAGGACATGCAAAACAATAAGGTAAAAAAAACAAAAAAACAATCTATCTCATCCTCCTCTAAGTTCTGTAAAACAATAGTGAAACATCTTTCCGCTTCGTGAATCTCATCACATGTTGTCTCCTCTCTGTCTGCCTCAGGAGGAAACCCCTCTATTCTTGGCTGCCAGGGAAGGAAGCTACGAGACTGCCAAGGTCTTACTGGACCACTTCGCAAACAGAGAAATAACCGACCACATGGACCGGCTACCCAGAGACATTGCGCAGGAGAGAATGCATCACGACATTGTGCGGCTGATGGACGAGTACAATCTGGTGCGAAGTCCACACATGCACGGTGGATCGCTAAGCACCACGTTGTCACCCCCTATCTGCTCGCCCAACGGCTACCTGAGCGGCATGAAGCAGCCCCAGCCTCAAGGTCAAGGCCAGGGCAAAAAGGCACGTAAGCCCAGCACTAAGGGCATCGGCTGTAAAGATGGCAAAGACATGAAGGTGAAGAAGAAGAACTCACAGGACGGGAAGTCTGGGAACCTCCTGGACAGCTCGGCTGTTCTGTCACCAGTTGACTCTTTAGAGTCTCCACATGGATATGTCTCTGATGTGGCCTCGCCACCCATGATGACCTCACCCTTCCAGCAGTCGCCATCTGTAGCCCTGAACCATCTGCAGGGTATGTCTGACCCACACCTCGCTGTGAACCACATGGTGATGCCAAACAAGCAGGAGCTGGCTCGAATGCAGTTTGACCCGCTGCCTCCACGTCTCACCCATCTGCCCGTGTCTGGCGCCGGCGGCCAGGGCGGTATGAACGGCCAGTGTGATTGGCTGTCGAGGATGCACAGCAGCATGAGCCAGCCGGGCCAGTTCAACCCCCTGAGGGGAGCTCCAGGTGGTCAGGGCAGTCTGCACCAGGCAGGGCAGCACGGGTTGATGACCTCCCTCCACAACGGCCACCCCGCCACCAGCCTGTCTCAGATGATGAACTACCAGGGGATCCAGAGCGCCAGACTGGGTCCGCAGCCCCACATCATGCAGCAGACTCAGCAGATGCAGCAGATGCAGAACCTGCAGCAGCTCCAACAGCAGCAGCAGCAACAACAACAGAGCATCCAGCTGCAGCACCAGAACTCAAACACGACCAACAGCCAGAGCTTCATCAGTGGGGAGCTCGGTTCCCCGGAGCTCCAGCAGGGCACAGGCAACTCCAGCATGCCCATCCACACCATCCTGCCGCAGGAGACCCAGATAATGACCTCCACCATCAACCAATCAATGCCCAGCACTCAGTTCCTCACACCGCCCTCCCAGCACAGCTACTCGGGCCCCATGGACAACACCCCAAACCATCAGGTTCAGGTGCCTGACCACCCCTTTCTGACCCCCTCCCCCGGCTCCCCCGATCAGTGGTCCAGCTCGTCTCCTCATTCCAACATGTCCGACTGGTCAGAGGGCATTTCAAGTCCACCGACGAGCATGCAGTCTCAGATCGGACATATACCTGAACAGTTTAAATAAAAAGCTTGTATCTTCACGCCCAGATGAGCTGCTGTATATTTTTTTATAAAAAAAAGAAAGCACTCTTTGTGGAAAAAATAGAAAAAGGGCAAAGCTGTAAACAAGATTTAATAGGACTTTTTTATACGCTTTTATACTAACAGCAACACCTGTGTTTCATCCATTCTTTTTTTATTTATTAATGCCTTATTTATACGCATTGCCTGCTTACAGAAATTTTGGGGATCCATGGTGCCAGGTCGTACGCAGGACAGAGAATGTCCTTTAGACAGACTTTTTTCTTTTAGTATTTCTTTTCTGCAGTGAAGCCTCAGCATACACACTGGGTATTTATTTCCTTAAAGACTTTTAGTATTTGCCTTTTTTCATATGATTTCTCAATCTTTGTTTATATTTTGTTATTTCTTTTTGTATAATCTTGTTCATAAATAAACTTGTGATCGAGGGGCATTTTATGGAGCACATCTAAGTTTCAGTGTTACTTCAGTTTGTTCTGAGTGTGGGAAATATTCTAGTCAGTTGGTGATAACACATGAAAACAGCTGTTTTTCCACAATTTTCCCTTTTTAAATATCCTGCGATTTGTTCTCACTAGATGTCTTGAGTCAATGGAACAACATTATGTTGCGCCTCTAGATTTGATTGCCTTCGTATAGAGTATGTGGTGGAGATGTGATATGTTGTACAGTATACAGCCATCTTGGAGATTGGCGGTTAAGGCAGGCTTGAGTATCTGTTAGTCCTGTGCTGTTGGAGAACTGGCCCATCGGCCACAGTGTATGTTGTTGTCCAGAGGGAAAAGGAAACTTCATGTCCCCTCTCCCTCCTATTAGTTTGAGCCTATGGCTGTGTTCTTACTTTTGTAAATATGTTATGCATTTCCCTCATAAGCAAGATTTTGTTTAAGAAATCTGATGTCTTAAGCATGCAATTTTGATAGGTCTCGCACCAGTCAACAGCCTCTAAAATGTCAAACAGAACAGAATATATATTTTGTATTTTACTGTCCCTTATGCGTAAATAAAATTTGAACTATATACGAATAGATACAATATATTGTTAGGAGGCATTTTTCTCATAAAAAGGGAAAATACATAAATATTGAGGTTTTATAAATTCATATTTATTTACTGTTCTGTTACACATAAGAATCCACTGAGGCAACTATTTGTGCATATTATAAAATGTTTGGTTACATTTGGACTGTTGGCTAAGTTCTCAGCTGTGTCCACTTCGATGCTTTGTGAGACGCTCCCCGGTATAGTTTGCAAAATGTTATAACTTAAAAAAAAATATTAGGTTGTAGTGAAATTGTAATAACTGCAATATGTTTCTTTCCTTTCATAAAGTTATAATTTGCAAGAAATGTATTTCCCCTTTTCATTTTCAATCTGTAAAAATGTTTCTTGTCATAATAAAGGACACCTGTGTGTCTTGAACTTATGAGAACTGTCTTTTATTCCTTTGAATTACAGCTGAAGATCTTTAATGATCAGCATCGCCTCAAAACACTGCATGAAACAATGGGATTGGCTCAATAATGATAGATCTAGTGCGATACCACATTCCTTTGATAGTTCCGGATGACAAAATAATTTTTAATGTCTTAAGATTTTAAAATTGAAAATAAAAGTGACCTTTTTCTTCGTATACTGAAGAGTCTGTCTCCCTCTAGTGGTGGTAGTTGCTACCTTTGAATATCATAATGCACTTGACTAAAGAGAGGTATCGTTTCTGCAGCTTGTGAAACAGGACAAAACAAAACAAAACAATCTTTGCATGATCCGAGGAGGAATTAAAATACTAATTAAAGTGCCCAGGGACAAAAATGAGGTACTGTTCCCAAATATTCTGCAGTTCCTAACAGTTTCTGGGCAACTTCTACAGACTTTCTACACGTTGCACAGTGGCCATTTGATTGAACACATAAGCTACAAGATGTGCGAACACATAGGAGTTCTCTTCAATATATTGCCTCAAGATCAGCTAATTAACTGAAGATCTCTGAAACCCATTAATTTACCATTTTGTTCCTCGCAAAGAACCAGAATCCTCTGCGTCTAGGGTCTTAATTGTGAGGATATTCTGTATATATTTCTTTTATATCATTATAAACTGAATATCTTTAGGTTTTGCAGTGCTGCTGGGACCACAGAAGACATCTGAAGTAGTCATCTTGTGATACACAATGTTCGCAGTTGTAAGGCATTTTTAGACCAAATTGCTGATCAATTAATTGAGAAAACCACTGTCAGATTCATTCAAAACTAATTTTCATTTAGCACAAATCACTTGACAGCCAAAGAGCTCTGGTCAAATGCAGGTTTTTCCTTGCATATTACAGATTAAAGGTGCACTGTGTTGTTGTGGGGACGAAATTCCAATTGAAAGAGAAAGAACTTCATTGACGTATTTAGTATTTAATGCCTTGACAAGCTTTCTAAATAAAATGAATAAACAGACTGACCTTAAAGTACAACACAGTTTCGTACTGTTTTACTTTGTATACTTATGGCGGACCCTGCCACCTTTCTAGATTCAAAATTTTATTTTCCTCTGAGGAAAGCTTGTTTATAAATTTATGGGAAAGACGAATGTTTCAGAGTTTGTGTTATTACCTCATTAAGATAATGAATATTAGAATTCTGAGTTTTAACTTTTTCTTCGTCGTAACTACTTAGTGCCCCTTGGATGCTGACATTGCACAGTTTTGTTGCACGCCTTATTTTAAGTGTGTTATTAAAGATGTGGTGAGTTTTCTGGACCAGTTTGACTGGATTGGACAGTAACTCACAGGAACTACGACTCCCATGATGCAGCGGGAGTAGCATCGTTGAAGTTCATAGTTCAAACATTACAGTAAAAATAGGGTACTCGCTGGCTGGCTGCCTGTCCGCTCGCTGGGAATTATAAACAACTTGGTGGTCACAGAACCAACCGTTTGCCACCGCACCGCAAACCTGCAGACGAACCCGAAAATGGCCCTCAGCTAATCGGCGCCTGCTCTTGCCCTGTTGTCGGCGGATTTACAGAACGACGGCTAGCTGGGTGCTAACGTTAGCACGCTAGCTTGCCAGGAGCACATAGCAACTGCTGCTAGCTAACGTCACTGGACTGGTACTCTTTACTGTCAAGGCTGCAGCTATGTTCGTCCAGGAGGAGAAGATATTCGCCGGGAAAGTGTTGAAAATCCACATCTGCACAATGGACGGCACGGAGTGGTTGGAGGAGGTCACGGAAGACACCACTGTTGAAAAACTAAAAGAGAAGTGCTTGAAACATGTAGGTTTTGGGGCTTGTTTGTGTCTCCCTTGTTGCTTTTTCTGTCCTGTCACTCCTCTGCCTTGGGTGTTTGAAGTCCACCATGCCCTCTGTGTAAACTGTCAGTGTCAGTGTCACTGGCTTTGTATTTATAGCAACTGGGTAGACTCTGCTATTTATAATTTAGCAGGTTGGCTACCCCTCTCAAGCTAGCTAACAGACCGACTATGCCCCTTTTTCTGTTCCCTGTGGCAAGCCACAGAGCTTTACTGCTTTGCTGGCCGTCTATTATTACACAGCCCACCTCACTTCTCCATCTATGGCTTCTATACTACGAGCTCCATTGGTAGTCTAATGTTTGCTTCTCATGGCAGCTAGGGATAAGCTAAGAGTCAGTTACATGTTATGTGTCACATCAACACATTGACTCAGACATGGTGATAAAAGCTGAAGTCTCAGTGTATCAAATATCAAGTTTTATTATATCTACTCCTGAATGTTTCTATGCCAACTCGACTAGTTGATTTACTATCTTATAAAGTAATAAGTTAGTCCATAAACCATTCAGGAAAATAGAATATTAAAACCTGCCTGTTACAGTTTACCAGAGTCTCTGGTTAGGTTTCCAATCATCTGTTTTTGTTTGAGCAAAGGGTTTTTAATTCACAATGATAGGAAGAATAGAGAAGCAGCAGATTCTCAGAGCTGGATATATGACTTCAACAATAAATGGATTATCCAAAGTTAGAAGTGCAAGGATTACTCAATTAATTGTCTAGACATTAGGGATGTCACCTGGGCATTGGGAAACTCTATTTACATTTTCCACATTTTCTGACATGTAATATACCCAACAGGTAATTGAGGAATCTAGAAAACTGTAATCAACAAAGAAAAAAAATGTGCTTGGAGCCAATACTTTTGTTCTGTCATCTTTCATCTCATCATCATCATCGTGAGAATTTGCCACTTGTCTGTTATAATAATTCTCAAATGTAGTAGTTACAGTCTTGCACTGTTGGTGAGTGTATCAGTGTGTCACTATTGTTTAACATTTGGACTGAATAATTAGTAGGAAAAAGAAATGGCATTTACATGATGATGAAAACACTCAATACTTGCATCCCCACTGTTGGCTGCTTCTTTCTGAGACGCTTTCCATTTTGCTTTGTTTACAGTATGTGCACGGAGGTCTAGAAGACCCCAAAACACTTACCCACCATAAGCTCATACATGCTGCTACAGAGAGAGTCCTCACTGACACTAAAACTGTCGCTGATGAAAATCTCAAAGATAAAGGTATGTAGCACTATTTGATTCCTTATGAGATTACGATAATTCTACACAGTGTTCCATGAACTGACCGTGTTTCATATTTATTTTACAGAAGTTTTGCTGCTTATTAAGAAAAGACCACCACCGACCCTTCCAAAGATGGCAGACGTTTCTTCGGAAGAAAAGGTGAGCTCGATGTTTGGTTTCATTAAAATTGCAAGCATTCCTTCCTCATTACGATTAAAATCTGCAGAACCAGCATCCGAGATGTGGTGTTCTTATCTTATTCTCTTCTTGTCCTTTATCCTGTTCGTCACAGAAGAAGCAAGATAACAAGGCCCCAGACAAAGAAGCAATTTTGAAAGCCACCGCCAGCCTCTCCACGCGTCACACTGACCGCACCGTAACACAGCATAACATCAGAGATGTAAGGTTTCTTGGAGGAATGGATTTATCTTTAATCTAATATGCAGATTCTGTGAATAAGAATTATTAAAACAGTTTAAATCATTTAAAACTTGGTAATGTATTAAAGATGTTGTGCATTTTCATTGTGTTCCAGTTTCAGACGGAGCTAAGAAAAATCCTGGTTTCTCTCATTGAAGTTGCCCAGAAGGTTCTTGCCTTGAACCCTGATGCTGTTGAACTCTTTAAAAAGGCCAATGGTGAAGCTTACAATCCCTTAAAAAAAATTCTAAATCTATATCAACTGTCCTATAGTTCCGAATGTTAAGATGGTAAAAGAATATATCCAACTTTTGTATGATGTTTTTCTTGTCTAAATGAATGAAGGAGTTTTTTTAATGGTTAAACTGTGACTAAAGAAGATGTGAGATATTTTATCTTCTAACTTAATGTACTATTTAGTTTTGCGTTGCAATGTGTTTTAGATATATGAGTGATATTTTGGTATCTGCTGTTACCTGTAAGAGAAGCTCCTGATGATTATTCTTGTAGGCATTTAACACATGTAGCCCAAACCTTAACTTTCTGTTCTCTGATCTCTTTGTGTTTTTCTGTCTTTTAGCGATGTTGGATGAAGATGAAGAGGATCGGGTGGATGAAACGGCCCTTCAGCAGCTCACAGAGATGGGTTTCCCTGAGAGCAGAGCTATCAAAGCTCTTAGACTGAACCAGTAAGTCAGAGTGGTTTAATAAGAACTTCCTCACAGCATGAGACAAAGATTTCGTAATGTCTGCAGCATTTATCCATTGTCAAATCAGCTGTAGTGTAAACATCCTACAATGTTTTTTTCTCATCTCATCCTTTTGTTTCCTGCAGCATGTCAGTGACACAGGCAATGGAGTGGCTCATTGAACACGTAGACGACCCCTCTGTAGATGCACCGCTGCCTGGCCAGGACTCTTCTGGAGCAGCAGGAGCCACAGCGGCTGCCACACCAGGCCCCTCAGCCTCGGCCTCAGCCTCAGCCTCTGGCCCTAACCTTCTCCGCAGCCTCTCCAGCCAGTCGAGCACAGACGAGAGCAGCAGGCAGGACGAGCTCACAGAGATCTTCAAAAGGATCCGCAGGAAACGGGAGTTCAGACCAGACTCAAGAGTGGGTGACTTAATCCAGTTGGATTGTTCATACAGCACTTTGGCTATAACTTTATTTTATAAAACTCATCCTGGAGCTCACACTTGCTTGGCATAGGGCAGGGTTGCACTTACATATAATGACTGTAGTTGGCCTCACCTCAAGATTCTAATCCAATTCAGAGTGCTACAATGCATTTATAAAGAGATAATCGATGCATCTTGATGCAGTGACTACTTGCTGCTTTTAAAACAGTCTTACAAGCTGGGTCTTACAAAATTATCATATCATAATAATCATTTAATGGTTTTTCTTTATTTTCATGACTATTAACATTGTAGATTCTCACTGAAGGCATCAAAACTATAAGTGAACACATATGGAATTATATAGTAAACAAAAAAATGTGAAATAACTCTAAATATGTTTCATATTTTAGATTCCTCAAAGTAGCCACCCTTTGCTTTGTTGACAGCGCTGCAAACCCTTTGCTTCACTCAATGAGCTTCATGATGTAGTCACCTGAAATGGTTTTCACTTCACAGGTGTGCCTTGTCAGGGTTCATTTGTGGAATTTCTTGCCTTCTTAATGGGGTTGGGACCATCAGTTGTGTTGTGCAGATGTCAGGTTGGTACACAGCTGACAGCCCTATTTGACAACTGTTAGAATTCAAATTGTGGCAAGAACCAATCAGCTAAGTAAAGAGAAACGACAGTCCAACATCACTTTAAGAACTGAAAGTCGGTCAATCTGAAAAACTGCAAAAACTTTGATTGTGTCCCCAAGTGCAGTCGCAAAAACCATCAAGCGCTACGACGAAACTGGCTCACATGAGGACCGCACAGAAAGGAAGACCAACTGTCACCTCTGCTGCTGAGGATAAGTTCATCTGAGTCACTAGCCTCAGCATTTGCAAGTTAACAGCACCTCAAATTAGAGCCCAGATGAATGCCACACAGAGTT
Organism: Diplodus sargus; assembly: GCA_903131615.1. Lineage (NCBI taxonomy): Eukaryota > Metazoa > Chordata > Actinopteri > Spariformes > Sparidae > Diplodus > Diplodus sargus. Next base: position 5,931,465 of record CAEMYA010000092.1, read on the forward strand.
CTAGTAGCAGACACATTTCTATATCAAGTGTTCAGAGGAGACTGCGCGAATCAGGCCTTTATAGCTGCGAAAAAAACACTACTAAGGAAAAGCAACAAGCAGAAGAGAATTGTTTGGGCCAAGAAACACAATGAATGGACATTAGACCAGTGGAAATCTGTGCTTTGGTCTGATGAGTCCAAATTTGAGATCTTTGGTTCCATCCGCCGTGTCTTTGTGTGATGCAGAAAAGGTGAACGGATGGTTTCTACATGTATGGTTCCCAGGGTGAAGCATGGAGGAGGGGGTGTGATGGTGTGGGGCTGCTTTGGCGGTGAAACTGTTGGGGTTTTCCTTCAAAATTGAAGGCACACTGAACCAGCATGGCTACTGCAGCAACATGCCATCCGGTTTGCGTGTAGTTGGACCATCATTTATTTTTCAACCGGACAATGACCCCAAACACCCCTGCAGGCTGTGTAAGGGCTATTTGACCAAGAAGGAGAGTGATGGAGTGCTGCGCCAGATGACCTGGCCTCCACAGTCACCTGACCTAAACCCAATCGTGATGGTTTGGGATGAGATGGACCTCAGAGTAAAGGCGAAAGGGCCAACAAGTGCTCAGCAACTCTGGGAACTTCTTCAAGACTGTTGGAAAACCACTTCAGGTGACTACCTCATGAAGCTCAGCAAGAGAATGCCAAGAGTGTGCAAAGCAGTAATCAAAGCAAAGGATGGCTATTTTGAAGAATCTAAAATAAGAATTGTTTTTTTAGTTTTTTTACACTTTTTCGTTTACTACATAATAGGAGTGACAGGACAGATAAATGATCTGCCTATACTGTCTACATTGTTATTCTTTCCATGGAAGTGGAACTGATGAATGAATGAAGCTCATTAGATACAGAGAATATTGAAAGGTGCGCACACGAATATAAAGTGTCACTGCTTTGAGTTGTAAAGTCTTCCTATCACTCAATTTGTGGTCACAGTCTTCTCACTTCCCTGACTGTGGATCTAAATATAACGAGAAGGGGCGATATAGCTGAAAAGTGTATTACATACATTTTGTAATTTCGGTCAGTATCAGTGTTTACTGACCTATTTTTAATAAAGACCAAGAGGGAAAAAAAGGTTTGATTTGACCACTGATATGTTTGCGTGTTTATAAGCCGGAGCATATTGTTATTTACTTAAATCCCTGCTTTCATTTGAAGTATTTAAGCAACACTGTCAGACTTTTTACTGGATAATGTTCCTAGTGCTATTGATAAAGTGTTAATCGCTGGTACAAAATAAAATATCAGGAACAAAATAAGATACTCAGTATCTCCAAAAACAGAAAGATGATTAAAACTCGGTCTCCTAAAGAAACACTTACACTGCAGTTCATTTTTGTAACATATTGTCATTTGAGTGGTTGCATTTTTTATTTTTTTTTGCAAAATACTCCTTCTACTGTAAACAAGTTTGTTTTTTTTCCCTCAGGAAACTTGCCTGCCTCTGTAGAACTGGGACTGTTGTTGTAATTGGACACAGAAGGTCTCAAACTCAACTCGGTCAACTTTCTCTTTGTTTTTGCAGGCTGTCATTGCATTGATGGAGATGGGGTTTGATGAAAAGGAGGTGGTTGATGCTCTGAGGGTGAATAACAACCAACAAGATGCTGCGGTAGGTGTACACATCCAAGACAGCGGAGTGAGCAAGCAGAGAGCTAGTACTGAAAACTGTTTGTGATGCTACTGACTTATCTTTATCATCTTCCTGCTAGTGAGTCTGATATGTGTGACACAACTTTGCTTAAAGAAATTATATTGACTTGACTTAATCATTCCACTTTCTGTTTTTTGATGACAGGCATTTACATAGGCCATGTTTGGCCAGATAAAACAACTGAAAACCTGACATTACTGGACATTCATCAATAGAGTAAAAATAAAAATCAGTGCTGTGCCAAAAGAAATGTACACAATGTTTTGTAGCTGATCCTGTACACTGACCTGAAGATAACAATGCATTTTTAGACAGGGAGGGAATTTGGTTTTTCTCACTGTTTTTCTCCGTCCTGCAGTGTGAGTGGCTGCTGGGAGACAGGAAACCTTCTCCAGAAGATATGGACAAAGGAATCGACACCAACAGCCCGCTGTTCCAAGCCATTCTGGAGAATCCAGTAGTCCAGTTGGGTCTAACCAACCCCAAGACTCTGCTAGGTAGAGTTTAGAAAAGCAGGAAAATTCTAGCCTGAATGATACCAATAACTCTCTTTCGCATATTTGCCTACTTGGTAGTATGGTACCAATAATTCTCTTTCTACTAGTCTACTTTAGCTTGTGAATTATTGTGTAGTACGCATATTTTGCCTACTTGGTAGTATGGTACTACCAAGTAGGCAAAATATGCGTACTACACAATATGCGTACTACACAATAATTCACAAGCTAAAGTAGACTTGGTGAACGTGAGTAGATCAAAAGAGAAACTGATTTAGTAAATGCAATGAACTTGACAGACTGAACATATTTCTCAGTGTGACATCTGAGGGCGCTTTCACACCTGTAGCATTGTTCATTTCGTCCAGACCAAGGAAAGAAAATTATGCATCATTGTATTTTGCTTCTGGCTTTTTGCAAACAAACCAAGAAAAGTTAGCACAAAAATTACTGCATTATTAGTCCACAATGTAACCAGACCTCTTATACCACCAGCAACATACATACAGGACAAAGAAAAGGGGCATTTTGGACTGTTGTGTTATGGTGGAGTAGTTGAGTACAAGATAATGACCACACAGGTTTGGTTCTCACTCAGAGTAGGATACAATTCTAACACGCCTCTGTTTGATCTCTTCCTTATCAAGATTGGAAGACTACTTGCTTAAAGAGTTCACAATCAGCCAACAAATCTAATCGCAATTAAGCTTTTGAATGAATAATTAAGTCACAAATTCCTGTGGTTTGTCTGATTTGCTATCATGCCACAAACACACTGACATCTCCATCTTTCTGGTTGAATGGTCCAAGCCATAGACAGTAAAATAAATGGGCATAGCTTCCAGGTGAAGTCAATGCAGTCCCTTAAACCTATATTCCTTCCAGTGGCTAGCATGGGGGCAAATTGACTGGTTTCAAAAAGAAGTCTGATTGAATGTAAGCTTATGAGAAAATGGCCCTACTTCTCACTTGATATATAAACTTTATAAACTGTTGCCTAATGAGTTCATGGTCTCAATCACTAGTTTGAAGTCTTCTTCAATACAGCATGACGTTCAGTTTGTAAAGAAGCGGTCCATTCAGAGTGGAAAGGTCAATAAAGCAGGGAATGCTGCTTTAGTTTTAGCTGCTTTTAACAGTTGTTCATAACCTATGGCTGATACCATAATAATCTATGGTCTGCCCCAGAGTTTGGTTGGAAGCCAGAACAAGCCTGAACTAAAAGGCAAATGCATCAGAATTTCTTTGCTGTGAAAGTACCCCTAGTATCTTGACAGAATAGGCAAGCAACATTTGTAACATTTGAAGATGTTTTATACACCTTTGGTTTTTTATTGAATATATGTTTTGCATTGTGTGTGCAGCGTTTGAAGACATGCTGGAGAATCCCCTCAACAGCACCCAGTGGATGAACGACCCAGAGACTGGCCCTGTCATGCTCCAAATATCCAGAATCTTCCAGACCCTCAATCGCACATAGAGCCTCCTGGTGACCCCCTGTGTGACTGTGGCAGCTTGTGTGTGCGTTTGACTATACTGGGATATGTGCGTGTGTGTATGGATGTGTGGCGGAGACAGAAGTATTGTTTTTGCCTTGTAAAGACAAAGCCGGAGGAGTCAAAATTATGAATTAAGATGTTCTACATATAACTATTTATAACAGTACAGTAAAAACACTTATACAAAACAAATGTTAGCAGAAACATTATTATTACAGTAATAATAATAAAAAATGAGAAATGGAGATTTAGTATGTTGTTTTTACATTTTAATGAGAACAATTTATAGTTATGACAGACATCATTTATTTTATATAATTTCTCCATGTGCAAAAACCACATCAGATATCAATTTAATGTTTACACTTCAAAGAAAACTGTTTTTGTATGTTTTGCAATATTTAAATATCAATTACAGTTTTGTTTGTCATCAGTGATGAGTATGTGGAAGAATTCAGTATCATGGCTTGTATTTCTTCCCCCATTTGTCTTGTTTTTATCAAAAGAAACTGCTTGTAATCGAGAGGCTGGTGGTCAAAGTTGAGTGTTTGTTTAGCGAATTGATAAAATATGCTTTCAGACACGTTTACCTCTCTCTCCATTCATGCCTGTGAGGTCACTGTAAGTCAGTCTCAGTTTAAAAGGGGGAACATTTGTCCTGGAGCCACTTCGAAAATATTTATTTGACGTTCTGCCTTTTTAGACAAAAGCTGTACACTAAACTGTTTGTGTCTTAGTCATGTTTTTACAAGAAAACTATATATTAGGCCTGTGTGTTTGTTGTCAATGTGCTCTTGAATGTCATATTATCATCTTGCGCTCATTTAGCACTTGTTCACCTCCATGAATATCACTCACTGCAGCACTGAGGAAGTTAAAAGAAGGGTTTCTGTACTGTCTCAAGAGGCTGTGGTGGGATGTTAAATGAAGCTGAGCCTAATCAAAAGGGGTTTGCCTTTTCAACCTTTACTTTGAATGGTGAAGATGCCGTTCACGTTGCGAAGGTGCGAGCATCTTCATACACAAAAAGGAATAATAGAATTTGAGGCGCAACCAGTGTTGATCTTTTGGTTGACTTCTTTTTGTTTTTTTGAGAGCAATGAACAGTTATGCTGTCAAACCAAACCAAAATGTCACTATATTACCTGCCTTGTCATTAGTTGTACCCATTGAAAAAAAAAACCCTGTTTTTCTGTGCAATAGCAATGACTTCTGTTGACCTGTAAAGAATTATATTTGATTTGAGTGTTAGAGATGTGTGAACTGCAAATGGGTTGCGTGTTACACAATATTAGCCTTTGCATTGAGTACTTAAAATCTCCAGCTACGAGAAGGTAAACATAGCCTCTCCTGGTTGTACCGAGAGTTAAAAACAATATGGAGGGTGGTGTGTTTTGCCAAGCTTTTGAGTGTTTTTTTCAATATTTAAAAAAAAATGTGGTATTGATGTGACTTTCTGCTCAGGGAGGCTGAGATTGTTTTTCTAAACCTGTTGTCATGGCAAACCTCTGCTCACCCCATTTCTTGTTTGGCATCTGAAAATGGCTTTAACTAATCTGTGTAGAATTTGCTTATGAATAAGAACACCACAAGACATGGTTTCATAAATGCAATATTTGAAAATATTTAAATGTTTTTAGAGAGAAGTGTCTGTTTGAACTATGTATTATTACATTATTTATATCGAAGCCAAACTCGTACCTTGTTCTTATTTATAACATTTTTAGTAAACCTCGGAGCTAATCTACAAATGTGAAAAAAAATTCAATGATTCAGATGTTTTTACAAAGCATTAAACAAAATGGCTTATGGACTGGTAGGTCACAGTGTGGTTTAAAGTAGTGCAACGTGTTTGAGTGAAGGAGGATTTCCACACACTTCGCTGGTAGCCTCTCTGCTTACTTTCTGAACCGAAGTGGACATTCATCATGGCCACAGTGACCAGCTGTCGCACCAGCTCCATGCTTTGCACCGGCATGCATGACAAAACTCTCCATTTTGACACAAACGTTGGGAGATTGTATGTTTAAAGATAAAAGGTCCACAAAAAATGGAGACAACATGTCTTGGCAAACCGTCAACAGGAACAGAACAAAAACTATTGCTTAGGAATACTGAAGAATTGTTGGTTATTGTTTTTACTCAGCTTCCATGCAGGACTGTCCCAGATTAACAACCTATGCAATATACTTTCACAGTCTGTTTATTCAAACGGCCTCACGGCGACTGGCATCTAAATCACTATTGCATTAAAGTTATTTTTTGTGGCTGTAATCTTTGGAATCGTTGTTTTTCTTTAAAGATCCTCTCCACACATACTGTATATTAGGCATACATAAACGTTGTCTTTTGTGTGTCTAAAATGGTTAATGCAAAAAAAAAATCCAAAGCCGATAAAAAGTTGGGTGAGGTTCCATAGCCTAGGAAACATTTCTGGAGCTTCACAGCAAAACAGCTTTGCGATATTTGCCCAAATAATGCAGTAGAAGGGAATTAAAATTTGGCGACAACTGTAAATGAAAAACATTAAATGGCTCTATTCAGTCATCTGATGTAATACAAGTTTCCTGGAGCTGTGAGATCCACATTCATTCCAAAAGTCGACATTTAGAGTCTTGCTTAAACTGAAATCTTCACTGTAACTGCCAGGCTAAAAGTACTGTGTGTGTGAAAAGGGGGTGAATAGCTCAATCCTGTGTTGAGGGAGTAAACATTGTCTCTTCAAATGAATTTGGGATCTCGGGGCATATGGACACATGGAATAAACTTGACGTTGTTTATGGGTTTGTTTGTTTTTTACTTTTCAAAACAAATCCCCATCTATGTTAGTTTTTCAGACTGAATGCCACAATGCTGTTTTGCTTTTGCATACAAAGAAACTTCACGTGACTTTCCATCGGCATGATAGGCTGGCCAAATGACAGGTTGAGCCGATAATGACTACGTTGTCATCTTCGGATGAACTTATTCTTTAACTGCTGAATATAAGATGGCACAGTGTGACTTGTTTACACATACATATGTATAACTTAATCAGTGTGTATTTGGAGTGCAAAACACAGACACGAGTTGAATCAATTCTCTCAGGTAGTGTTTGAATTATGAGAGATGAAGCATGTGTGAGAGGATCTGCTGGCCTTCTACCACCATAAATATGAACAGTAAAAGCCCACAAATCAAGTTGTTTAATGGCTGAGGTGTTTCAATCAAAATTTTAAGAGTGTCCTTTCCAGAATATTTGTGGTTGAAACATCCTACTCTAGTTTTAGCTACTTGTTGTCCTCGTGTACCTCACTGACCGATTGACTTGTGTAACATTTCAACTAAAATGCCGCCTACGATGTCAACAACAGAAGAAATTACAAACTGTTGTTACAAATGACAGGGAAGCCTCTATAAAGGGGAAACTGAAAGTGAACTGTGGAAATACAAAGTTTTGTTTAATTTTTAATTTTTTTAATGAAATATAAGATCTATTCATTTTTTGAAGAGTGTTGAGATTGAGTGTTCAGATTGTGCCCATGGCACAACCATGCTTCTGTCTGTAGAAACTTCACTGTAGTGGAAGTCGGTGGTCGTTACGGAATATCAAATCATAACAACTTTTCATCCCCTTAACCCCGATCCCAACCCCTACCCTAACCCCCCTACCCCTAACCCCAACTCCATAATGTACCTGATGAACACTCACCCCTGACACTGAGGTTTAGACTAACCCAGTGGTTCTCAATTATTTTTTGTCATGCCCCCCCTAGAGGACAGAATTTTTTTCAAGCTCCCTCCTGAATTGAAATACAATTGAGAATCTGATCATATTTATTAATTTATCTGTATAAACCACTATGAGTTGCAGCATTCTGCATACAATCACCTGATTATCCGGTATAAGTTTAATCCATGGTCTAACATGTGAAACTGTTAGACTCCCTCTTAAGAGATCAAATTGGCAGACCACTAATTTACAGAGTTTTAGCAACCTCAGAAAAAGACCACACGATAACAATACACTGCAGTATGCCTCCAACAAGAAACAGCCATCAAAAAGCCAAATAATGCTCAGAACAGCACCAAACTTCAGCAACAGTACAAATGGGGTCTCAGCACATAATCCGGGGCATCAAAACTCCGCTAGCTTAGCTGGATTTCTGCTGAAAAGCTATCAAAACTTACCACTCTCCTGCAACAGCTTCCTGTAGACGGGAAGTCCCGACGAGTCGATTACCGAGTGCAGTAGAGTTGCGCGGCTCAAGGATGAAAATGTATGATTATGACTCGATGGAAAAGCAATCAAAGTTCATATGTGTCTTACGTACCAGTTTATAACAGTTATTATCGAGCGGGGACAGGGAAAAGAACAGCGGACGCGACGCAGCGGACGCGTATCCCCCACAGTTTGAGAATCACTGGACTAACCGATTAACCTTACTTTTTTGGTATGTCTTTTGGCTGTGGGAGGAAGCCGGAGCACCCGGAGAGAACCCACAACGGTTAACGGTTAAGGCTCAGGAGTCTCATCATGCTAAGTTTTCTGTTGGTGGAGCCTGAAATCGGTGTCACCGATGTGTCCAGACTGCAACTTTGACTTTTCCATCCGTTGTTTCTGAATTGAGCATTTCTAACCGTACTTGGTAATCGTCGCGTCGGGACCTCCCCGACCTGAAAGCTGATGGAGAGTTGAAATCTGTTTTTAGCTTTTTACAATCGAAATCCAGCTAAGCTCGTGGAGGCTAGATGCCCTTGACTATGTGCCGGGACCCTATTTGTACTGTTACTGAAGTTTGGTGCTGTTCTGAGCATTATTTGTGGCTTTTTGATGGCGGTTTCTTGTTGGAGGCATACTGCAGTGTATTGTTATCGTGCCGTCTTTTTCTGAGGTTGCTAAAACTCCGTAAATTAGCGGTCTACTAACTTGATCTCTCGAGAGGGAGTCTAACACAGTTTCACAGTGTGTTAGACCATGGATTACACTTACACCAGAATATCCCTTTAATACATAGGTTTCACGTTCACTTTAAAAGTCTATCAGCCTTGCTGGCGTGGCGGACGTGACGCAGCGGACATGTATCTAGTGGAAATAGACCTTCGCGTCCCGCCCTGCCTCTCATGCCCCCCCGACACCTCACCCCCACAGTTTGAGAATCACTGGACTAACCGATTAACCTTACTTTTTTGGTACGTCTTTTGGCTGTGGGAGGAAGCCGGAGCACCCGGAGAGAACCCACAACGGTTAACGGTTAGGGCTCAGGAGTTCAGGGACGAACTACTGTGCACTGAACTCTGGTCTTATTCTTAGCTGAGCCTGTCATATCTGATCTGGAGAGCAGTGTGACTTTCTAACAGCTTACGATAGTCAGAATTAATATCACTGTGACTCTTCGCCAGATGAGTGTATTCTTTCTGCAGGTGGTGAAGAGCCTTTGTAGTCTCATCATGGTAAGTTTTCTGTTGGTGGAGCCTGAAATCGGTGTCACCCATGTGTCCAGACTGCAATTTTGATTTTTCCATCAGTTGTTCCTGAAGCCGGGAATAGCTGTGCTGAGTTTGCTGGTGGGCCGCGGCAAATTTCTGCTTTTCCTCCAGAGTTTCAATCTGTTTGGTCAAAGCTGCCTTGAGCTCGACACAGTGCTTCTCACAGGTGATCCTTTCTTCTTTCAGAGCAGAGGAAATTTGATCTACTCTCTGCTGTAGCTCTGAGTTACTTGCCTTCTGCTGTTTCAGGGCGTTTCTGAGTTCCACCTGTGTTGTCTTGCTGTCTAACTGTCTTGCTTTGAGTTCATCAACCATGCACTGAAGCTTAGCATTGGCACACTGACTCTCAGAGATGGTCTCATTTTTCTTCGACATTAACTCTTCATGGCGCTCAGAGAGAGAAAAGTGTTTAGATTTTAGTCTCTCATATTCTGTCTCCATTGCCCTGAATTTAGCGGTGATATCTGTGTTCTCCATCTTCAGCGTCTGCATGTCATATTCCAGGTGCTCCGACCGCACAGATGCTTGCCTCAGCTGGTTTGTGAGGTTTGCTAGAGGAACGACTGAAGCTTGCTTAGAACGCTCCTGCTCAGTTTCCAGAGAAGATCTTAAATATTTTTCGGCAGTCAGACTCTTTTCCAAAGCCAGAGTTTTCTCATAAAGTTCTTGCTTTTGCTTCTGTGTCTTTTTATGTGCTCTGGAGTAACGAGCCTTCTCCTTCTCAATCTCCTTTTCAAGTCTGCTGCAAGCCTCGGCGTCTTCCCGAAGCTGGTTTTGATCAAGCTGCCTCTTGTTTAGTGCAGCCTTGAGTTCATCTTGCAGCCCTTTTTTGTCAGCTTCCAGTTGTTTGCTTTTCTGAGTCAGGAGGTCCAGTTCTTCTGCTTGCTTCTTCTGCTGGCAGACAGCAGCCTCGTAGTCCCTCTGGAGGTCACAATTTCTTGATCTCTCGTCTCTGAGGTCAGAAGCGTACTGGTCGACTGTCCCTTGAAGTGAAGAAACAACGTTGTCCTTGGCTTCGACACTGCTTTGGAGATTCTGAATATTGAGCCGCATGGATTCAATTTCATCATCTTTCTGCTGACTTTCCTCGTTTAGTGCCTTGATTTCGGCACGATGCGCCACGTCATGCTCTGCTGCTTCTTTGTGCAGACCAGAGGATGCCTCCAGATCTTTCTGGAGCTTCTCAATTACCATCTTGTACTTTTCCAGATCAGCTGTGCTTTCCACGTTCTCCTTTTTCAGCTTTGCTTTTCTAAGCTGGAGCCCCTTCTGTGACTTCTTCAAATCAGTGACTTGTGTTTTCATGAACCCAAGTTCAACACGAAGACTGTCTTTTTCAGCTTGCACCTTCCTCAGATTAGTTGCAAGAGTGTCTTTTTCAGCCTTCAACTTGTTCAGATTCTTTGCAAGGGTGTCCTTCTCTTTTTGCTCCATCTTCAGAGCTTCTCTCTGTTGAGATTTGTCTGATGCTGCCTTTTTCAAGGCTTCTTCAAGAGCATCTTTGGCTTTTCTCTCCTCCTCCAGAGCTTTCTGTAATTGAGAGGACCCCTTTGATCGCACAGATGTTTCGTGCGTATAAGAGGGGAAAGTGGAAGTGTGGGAGTAATTTTGGCTGCTGGAGACACAGGACCGATCCTGGTCCTCATCTATGATTTCCTTGTCAACCTTGTCAAGTTTCTTTCCAGCTTCTCCTGGAAGATCCTGAACTTCCTCTTTGATGTCCTCCTCAATCTGATCTTCAATCTCCTCCTCAATCTCCTCCTCAATGTCTTCACCAAGAAAAATGTTCCCAAAGACATTTTTCTTTGAAGTCCATGGAGAGTCCACCAATACCTCCAGGCAGGACGCCCCATTTGGTATTTTTTTCTCCATATTCTTATCTTGAAGGAAATATGGTCTCTCAATGATAATATGATTTAGGAGTAGAAGTAGAAGTCGCTGGAATAAATCCTGGTTTTGTAACAAGTGTAACACCTACCTACTTACCTGCCTACCTACCTACGTACCTACCTACCTACTTACCACGTACCGACCTACCTACAAGTGTACCTAACCCTACAAGTCTTATAGTAGGCAACAGGAGAATGGTGATATCAAAGCAGCTTGATGATGCGATGGCATTCTGATTCTAATGTAGAATTCTAGAATCCCTTTCAAAGGACAGGTTTCCATGACAACAAAAACAAACAATAACACATTTTTAAAAAATACAAAATTAAAACTTTTGTCCCTGTGGTTTACAGCCATGCTTATAGTGTTAGTATCATTTAGCCAATCACATAAAATCAAAATCGTCTGCATGATTGGTTACCAAATTAGATATGTGACAAAATAAGTTTCTGGGTGATCTGACCCTGTCATCTGCTTACCCACACTGCAACTCCTGCATTGGTATTATATTGGTCAATAAAATAAAAATGAACAGAAGACTATGCAATTGAGTAAGTAAATGCACCAGAAAGTAGCATTAGGATAAATAATAGTGTGATGAAGTAAAAATAACAAGCAGAATTCACATGTTAAACGTGCACTATGCAGTCTGGGAGAATAATTTTGAATCAAAAGAGAATGAGCCTCATTAACTGATTTTTTTTAATGCCTTAACAAACTAAATAAACATACTCTTAATTTTCATGACTGAATAAATAAACTGAACTTAAAGGACAACACAGTTTCATACTGTATTGCTTTGTTTATATTTGGCGGACCCTGCCACCTTTCTAACTTTAAACAGTATTCTGGGGACCTTATTTTCCTCTGAGAACAGCTTGTTCACTCAGTTATGGAAATAATAAATATTTCTTTGTATTATTACTTCATTAATACTAATATTTAAATTCTGAGTTTGAATTTCTTCTCCAAAATATTTGGCGGACCCTGCCACCTTCCCTCTCCAAAACTACATAATGCGCCTTTAATTGCATACAAATAGGTGCTGGCGCTGCTTCTGAACATATTACAAAAACAAATAGGCTTCAAATTCTGATACCACGTTACAACACTAGATGGCATCATTGGTCAATGTCACAAGGACAATGACCAATGATGAATAATTTAAATGTGTACACATATAAAGAACTAAATAAACAGTTGAGAGGGTGAAGAACAACTGACATGGTCTTGGTTTAAGTCAACTTGTCCAACTAATATTTTAGCCAGAAGTTCCAGTGCTTACAGCAAGTGGAGGAAAATCAAAACTAAGCAGGATTCCTAACCCTAACCCTAACAAAAACTTAAGACAGCATATGTTTGTGTTTCAGCTTAAAAAATGAATTAAATATAACATCGTGAATGATATACTGTTTTGTTTTGTTTTGTTTGTTAATCATTGACAGTTATTACCAGTATTACCAGTAACAGTTTGGACGCTAATCACGCATGCGCAGTCGTTGCTTTGACGAAGCCCGAAATGATAATTACATTTCTATGGGCAGGCAGAGCGCGAACACACGCTGCACTGCCCAAGCTTTATATGTGTGACTGTTAACTAACATGTGGCGTCCACTACAGAGATAGATTAACAATCGAAAGCTCTCTTCTGTACGTCGTGTTTCTTTACTGGAGAGCCCTCCCTTCTCCGCCTGGCGTTTGTTCCAGCTCAAAGCCTACCGTGGGGCTGTTGTCACACAGGCCGCGAATCGGGTCCTGTTGCTGGGAGGAGACCATTCAGACTCGCCTCCCTGCTAGCATTATTAGCTGGCTATGATGCGTCGCTGCTGCTGGTGTATTTTCCACACGGCAGGCCACTGTAAAGTGAGGCAGGTCCTTGGTTAATTCTTTATCCCGACGGACGTGAAGGGTGACTTGGAAATACACCATACTTTTGAAGGTAATGTGTTGCTAGCTTGCTAACGTCATTCATGGGGCCGTTGAATGCAGCGCTGCTGCTGTTGTAACGTTACACACTAACAAGCTAGCGGTTAGCCGGGCTGCTTTGCATTTGCATGAATGGCCGTTTACCTAACCTAATGTTAGGCAAAAGAGTGGCCCGTAACCCCAGGCTTGCTTCCCCGTTTAAAAGGTTATGATAATACCAGCATACTGACGTAATCTTGATAGCTAGTCAAGTTAATTAGCCATTACCTAGCTTGTTCAACAAGCCAGCATTGGGCCGTTAACGCTGAGATGATGTTAAGGTGGTAATGAAAGGTAGAGTTAATGCTACAGGTAATCTTTTGATCTTAGTGTGTGTAAGCAGATGTTTGCTCGTTTTCCTCAAAATTGCCGTCCTGACAATAATTTGAGATGTATACATAAGAAATAAGTAAAAAGTCGCCAAAAATATTGTGAATGTCTAAGCAGTACCTCAGCCTGAAACAGCATTTCCACCTAGTTGAAAGTGAAAGTAGGCAGAGATTAGAAACATTAGTCTGCTTGATTTGGTGAAAGTGGTCTCTGAGAGAAGTTGTCATCTTTAATTGCCCAGCACTTTTCCATAACAAAGTTACAACACCTAGCCAAATGAATCAAAAAGTGGCACACAACGATTTTAAAGAAAGTCACTGGGACAGAAAACGTATTTAGTCGTGAGTTTAGGCTAAAACGAACTCCTACCAGTTTTGTTGCAGGATTTAAGATTGTTTGTCAGTGGGATTATGAGTAATTAGCTTCAGCAACTATCAGTTCAAATCATCTGTTTTTTGCGGTCAAAATGTACTCTCTGCAAGCAGTGTTAGCCCAAGTATGTAATATGATAATATCTTCAGAGTAGAAATGACATCAGATATCTATTGCTTCTGAAGTCCTAATCTAGTACAGTACCTACAGTGCTACAGTGTCCATGATGACCAGTAAGTTTCATTCTTGTATTCAGTCACTGTGGCCTTATGGTAGTAGGTTCATTTAAGTACTCTACACTTCACTGTCTCTACGCGGGCAATCAAGCTTTTGACATAATGAATGTGATCATACCTGCGAAGATGCTACTTTGGTACTTGTGTTTCGCCCCCTAGATGCAAGCCTAATCGACCACTTAAGGGAGGATTAACAGCTGCAGTCAAAGCAACATTTTCCTTAATAATCAACAAACACCAAACGAGGATTTTATTGAATTATTTATTGAAGAATCACTGCGATGGAGCACCAAGCCCCTCACACAAACCATGCCAATGAGAATTGCATCTTGGCACATTATGGGCGACTAATATCCTGTTATTTGGCTGTGTACCTTACTCAGCAGTATGTTCAGTATTATTGTGACTGTAACATCATGTTTTGTTTTTTTTTCCACCCCAAAGGATGGAAGTTGATTTGTGTGCTGGCGGGGACAGTACCAGGAGAAAAGTGGACTTGACTGGAGCTGCAGAAGGCACCATGGACGTCGTACCATTGGAGATGTATGACTCTGCCAGAGCGAAAATAGCTGCCAACTTGCGGTGGCTGTTTGCCAAAGCCTATGGCATTGGTGAGTACTTACATTCCTGCTACACAAGTGTTAAGTACGTATATCTAGATTTACAGTTAGCTGTATGACTTGCCTAATAAAATCTATACAGTTGGCACATTTCGGAGCAAAGAGAGTTAAGTAGAGCCTGGGGTAATGCTATCTGCAGCATATTTTCCTCCATAGTTATTTCAGATGTTATTGTATCAACAATGGTTTACTCTTGTCTACATACTGACGGTAAGCAGATTTTGTAGAGCTTCAGCAGTGAAACACTGACAGAAAAGGGAAAGAGAAAGAAATATTTGTGGATGTGTGAACTCAAGCCAACACTAATTCCCCCATGACACTTTTCAACAGAATCCTCCCTCACTGACTCACTAGATCCATCCATTCTTGTAAGGTGGCCAGTGAGATTGAACCCAAATCAGACTGAGTGACAGGCACTGAGGATTAGGCTATGTTTGTTAGTCTGTACTCAGAGCATGGAAAATACTGATCTGCACTGCCAGTTACTCACTCCCTGTTCAGATAATATCAGCATTACTAACTCGGCCTTTAGGCCAGATTTTGTTGTCTTTTTTGTAGCTGCAAAAACCGTCAAGATTTTAAATACATTTCCTGCCTGAGATGAGTTGCATGAATTTTGGGACAGTCGCTCACTGCTTTTCTTGTGTTGTGTGGTCGATTTGAGCCCATCTTCTTTGACTGGGCTCATCTGGTGCACGGAGAAAGCTATTTACCAGATTCTTGGATTAATTTGCTGTAGATGTGAAGTATATTAATAATTGATGGCATGTCACTGTCAGTTGGAAGTTAATTAGGTACATTTAGCCAAAACTGATGAAGGAATAGGTTCACATTTCTTCATGTCTGTTGTTAAACTAAAGTCAGGTGCCCATATGAAAACAGGTTTTGCTTGCTCATTCTTCCTGTTCATAATGGCCATTAAAAGATCTTTCCCTAGTGTGTTGTAAATGAAAGAGATGGGGGACAAATACCACAGTCCTCATTCTGTGCAAAAATGCATCAAGAAGTTTATTAGGGTGGTTGTATTGGGATTTATTAGTGTGACAACTTGACTTCACCGGGCACTGTCTGTGTCTCATTCCAGCTGCAAATGGTTCTGTTCTCTCTGCATGGCTTCATACCCAACCTGGAGTTTTTCAGATGCATAGTGTTTTACCTGTTTGATGTTGTTGACTTGCAGGGATTTTGTTGATTCTTGGTCATTTTTCCCCGAGGCTTCTGAAAGGCACTGCGTGTTTTGTGGAACTGAAGAATTGCGGCTTCAGATCAGAACAGCTTTGTTTAGCTCTGGTGGTCGCCACATTTGCAAATCTATGTATGCAAATGTATGACTGAACTTCATGTTAATTTGGCCTTAATTTAATAAGGCCCTGTACTCCAGTATTTTTTTCTTGCATACCTATATATTAACCATAAGAAAATAACCTGTCATGTGACAGAATGTTGACCTATTTTTTTTTTCTCTGACAGCCTTCATTCACTTAATACATTTTTAACCCAGATATGGCAACAGAGAATATCCAGACTGTTTGACATATATTTAATCATCAGGGTTAGATAATGTTACCGTCAGTAGTAACATCACCGTATGCCGCCATTGTTTTACTGCACGGCTGCTATTTACCTTATGTCTCCTTATCGTGCAGTTACTATAAACCTCAGCTATCTGATGCACACGTCCCCTGATTTACTGCTTTGCATGTCTGTTGCAGTGTAGTCAACAGACATGTAAGTCTCTGGTCAAATCAGCCATCATTATTTTTCTGAGGCTTGTACTTGGCTTTTGTATTCTGCGGTCATTACAAAGATTTCATAATGCCGCTGAAGCATTCATTCTAAACAAATGACAGGAAACTGGGAGAAGCAATGGTACTGTAATCCAGTTTGTGAATAGAAAGCTTCTGACCTTTTTGTTATTTTTCTTTTTTCATCCAATTGGTTCATTAGTCAAGCTCACATTTTCTCAGAGTTCATGTCAAGGCTTGTAGGCCTTTGCTTGCTCAGTCCAGTTAGTCATCATAGGCTTTGGGTGATGATGGAGGGTAACATCTCTGTACTGACAAATGTGATGCACCACAGATGAACTTGGGTGGAGATGCTGTTCAGTTACAATAGAAGACACACATTAGCCCCAAGGCATTGGCTGCTCAGAGGGAGTCAACTCTCAGGTGCATCTACAGTCATCTTGCTCCTAAGGGAACTGAATACACAAGGCCGTTTTAATTTTTGCCCTATGGCTCATATGATGTCTCCTGCGTTGCAAATGCTGCACAGTAGTTTGCTTGGCTCATGCAATGGTGGACAGACACGAACAGTGGCGTGTAAACAATTAAGGTTGACATTGCTGCATTTCAAAAATGGGGCACCCGTGTCATGATCTTATAGCTTGTCGGGGATTCAGGTGCATCTGCTGTGGTTCCTTAGTAGTATTTGATCGTTCATGTCTATGTTTGTGTACATACTCGTCCCTATGCCCTCTGCATGGGCCACAGCTGCTCCCAGCCTGAGCGACAACCAGCCAGACACAACACTGGCGAGAATGAGCACCTGTTATGGTTGCAGGCCTATTGCTTGTCCTGACCCGGCTCTCCCCTGCTTGTGCTGATTGTGGCGTGCTGCTGATCATGGCTGACTGACTCTGCTGTGGCACATCCTGGGTCTATCCCAGTGCTCCACCCCATCCCAGTTAGTAAATCTTTCAGCCTGGTTTCTGGTGGCAGGATGGTGGGGGGGCAGCTGCCACACGACATCAGTGTCTGTGGAATGAAGTCAAACGTGAAGTCTCGCCTCAGCCAGACCCCTTTGTTTTCATACACAATCATTCCCACTGTTCTATTGCATCTATATACTGAGACGCAGCTCTCAAGGAATGACCCACGCTGCTGGGTGTTGTGCATGTTAGATTAATTCTGTTGTACAATGACATCCTTATTTGCACCATGTGTATGGTGGTGGACAGCATATCGGTGAGGCCTGTGTCATCGTAATGCATGTGGAATGCAGTAAACAGGATCAATGTGATCTCAGCATCAGCAGCCAATGACATAAGGGCTGCATGTTTTGTCACGTGACAATCACCATTTCAGTTTTAAAGTCTTCTAATCACTTCTTAATTACCTCATACTTTTTAATGGATTGTAATTGGCTGAATTAAAGATGATCAAAATCCAACTGTGTTTTGTCCACCTTAACCTGCAAGTGTTGCAAGACTGCTCTCTTTTACCACATCTGGGCTCTGCAATGCACCATTCCAATACAATTGGAAATTGTTGCATGTGATTATGAAAATGTATTAGGGTGTGCCAGTGAGATATTCTGGAGGCAGGTGCTGAGTTTGGCAAAATGTTTGGATTCCCTAAGCTTCACCTGTACCTGTAACACAAAGAACGTTGTACATAACATTCAACTAAGAGCTTCTCCGTTTTAGCCGGCACTCACAGTTGCTATCACTGGCTAAAATGACTAACACTGCCAGCGGTAGATCATATCAGCAATATTTAATTAATTTGAATTATAGGAGTAATTAGCACTTAATTACAGACTAGAATTTAAGTTGATCAGCTCAGTTTTGAACCTTTATCTCCAGTATTTGAATCCGGCAGCTATCGGAGTCTAGCTGTTCAGTGTGTATGGTATGTATCTGCAGATACCCCATATTAATGGAGTCTGATTAGGATTGGGGTTAAATAACTTGATCAGGACATCCCCGCTCTTTGTCTGCATCAGCAGCTGTGATACAACCTGTGACGAACTGTGCACAGGCAGAGACAAAAACACATCTACTCTTTGATGAGAGAAGGGCTACACTTTTCTCAGGAGTAAGAACTAATTGTGTAAGACATCAGGAAATCTCCCCCTTGATGTTAACTTTGTGATCTTCCCCAACCACAGTTTATTGAAGTTTTCATGTACTGGAAAGAATTCTGTGTTCTTCTATCAGTAAAAGTGACAAGCTTACAAGTGACAGTTGCTGCACCACAGGGTAACAACACACTAACGTGATGAAAGCCACAAAACAACTGGGGAATCCCTTACACCTGACCACACTTGCATCTACAATGTGAGACATACCACTGTATCTCTCTGCCCAAAAAGCTATTGTAGGCACCTCTGAACTGCAGATACAACGCCTTTACCCCAGGAATTGTGACTAAAAGTCAGAATTGTTCATCCAGAGTTGGCAAGCTGAAACTGACTGTCCGTGTTCATTCTTTGCTAGCATTTTTTAGGTATTTTCTCAAAGCCTAGTCTGTTGCCTTCTAAATGCAGCGCAACATTTGTGCTGAATGTATGATCACCCACGAAAGCAGCTGCTGTAAGAAACTGCCTGCCCTGCCTGCTTTCTTGCCATCCTGTTTTTGTGAGCAGGAGATTGTCGATGAGTGGCTCCCTTTATCCCATCAGTCAGAGCAGACACTATGAACTCATCACATACACACATACAGCTTAGGCTGTGTTACTGGAGCTCAGGCTCAGTTCAGAACAGATTTAACAGAATAGCATTATTTTCTATCACCACACTGTTTTCTGCAGTGCAGTATTTTGGACAGGTTTTGTGCATCATTTTAGACCTATTTTAAGACTCAATGTGTGATTAAACTCGCAGTATGTATTTGGTCTGTGCATGCCTGGAGTTGAGCGCTTCAACCCATGCCCTTATATGGCTGTAATTTCTGATTTTAGAAGTGACTTCACATCCAAAGCAACAGAATCTCTTGTGTAGGTCACTGTTTTCTTTTCAGTTTTTGTGGCTTCAGTATTGTTAAGTTAGTGCTTGCAAAGGATATCGTGTCACCTGAGATGGCTGCTTTCACTGAGGATTCAGCTTGGCAAGGATCTCTTTACCAGTGTTACTCTTGAAGCAATAGGCTATGACTTACAAGTGGCCGTGTTTGCTCCATGTAAACTAAAGCCGACATAGAACAAATATTACAGAGAAAGAGTTGTGCTTTGTCACATTTTGACAGCCTGTTGACACTGTAGAAGTTTGGTGGGGGGAAGCTGAAACAGATGAAGATGTTGACATCAGAGGTGTTTACCAGGCACCATCATTTTACTATGTCATAATACAATACCTTACTATGTAGTTATCATACCAGCTTACCCAAGTGTTTTCAATCCAGGTCAATTAGAAAGCTTAACCACATATACTTTATATAGCTGTGCCACATGTTTCACCTGACCTCTTTCTCTATTGCAGACCATATTCCAGAGGACTTAAGGGACCCGTTCTACACAGACCAGTACGACCAGGAGCACATCAAACCACCTGTCATCCGCCTGCTGCTGTCCTGCGAGCTCTACTGTCGCGTATGCACCCTCATCCTCAAGACTGAGCAGGCAGCATCCCTTCAGTCCCACCTGTCCGTCATCCAGGCTCTGTCCAGGAAGGGCATATACGTTGTGGAAAGTGACGATACACCCGTCACCGATGAGGACCTGGCCAGTATGCCTATCAAAATGGTGAGTGGATTGAGCGGAATCTGTTGTCGCCCAAAAAAAGGGTGGTTATCCTGTGTTGTACATTTTCCATCTCACTGTACAGTAATTGACCATTTTCAAATTTAGCCGGACTCTTGGGTGAAATTAAAGTTGATAATGATTGTGTAAGGATATATTCAGCTCTAGGCAGGTCTTGGTGTTGCACCAGCTTTTACAAAATGTAGCACAGAATGCCTGTCAGAGAAAAAGAAAACAAGGCCAGAGGCTTTAACAACTTTGCACATTGCCTGTGACAGTCACAGCTCTTCCTGCTTCTGATGTATTATCTTACAACAGTAAAATCAGTGGAAGAGGCTATTGCTTTTATCCTTATCTAGCTGTTTAATCAATCTGAGCCGCATGCATTTGAGACATGGGGAAGCTTCTATCTACTATGAAGAGTAATCTTAAAAAATGTGAATTGGCATAAAAGTTATTTGCAATTGTTTCCCATCATACACTGTGTGTACTTCTATTTTGAGAGAAGATTTCCTTTGTGACTTAGTGGATGACTCACCAGAGGATATGGCTGAACTGTTATCATTTTTTAAAAATTCAAATTAAGAGGTAGAATTTGACTGTTACTCATGCAGGTCAAGTGAGCACTTTCATGCAAGATAAGGCTGTGATTCAAGTTTGTGGTGTGTTTGTTATTGTGCCATGGCAATGGTGTTTCCAGTCTGTCCTGGGAGGTTTTTGGCCAGATTTATTTTCGCTCTTAAAACACGTCTACATAGTTTTTCCACATCTGTTTTTTCTCAAGTCGTTAGCCAAACATTTTAAGCCATTCTCATTTTGGGCAGTTTTTATATTAAATCTGTTGTTTGAAGTGAATACTTCTAAACTATGCTATAAGACTACATGTCATCATCCACACATCGGTGTTTGATGTATAGAAGGATTGTTTTGTCAGATCAACAAACCAGCATACTTTGTGGCATTTATGCTTAAACTATGAATGAGAAAACTCAAATACTTAAGTCTCTGAAAATATGTACCTTACGTTTATTATCATACAATGTAAAGAGCGTCAAAATAAAATGTGTTGTTTTGATTTGGGATTTTTTGCATGGTAAAATATTATGTTAATTTTTGTCTGTATTGGTACCATTACCTTGTGTTTAAAATGACCACCTTTTAATCAGAGGACATTGCTTTAAACGCTGTGCCTGCGAACATCCTCTCTGCTGCAGTTCACCAGTGGAACTAGCTGATACTTTATTACTGTGCCAAAGATATCACCTTCTTATCTTGTTCATGAAACAAATATGTGCAAATCCTAATAAAAAGCTGCAGGCCAGTCTTCTCAGAACAGTTTAATCGGTTACATCAGTGTTAAGAGGGTTACTCTAGCACTAATACTTCATAGAATGGATTTTATTGTCTGTGATAGTTTTCTCACCTACATTTTTGCAAATCTGTTAAGAGCATTTGCTGAATGCTGGCATTTAAACGTCTTCCTGCTTTGTCCTTGAATGCCCAGCTTATATGCCTTTTAATCAAGCCAGCTTCCTTGTCGAAAATAAACTATTTTGACTGAGCAGTTCTTTCAATTTATAAACGAAGCTGGATGCTTGGCTCTACTGACCCTTTGTGAAGTCATCATATGAGTGTAATATAATATTTTCCCAGATCAGCTCTTAAACAGGTTAAATGTCCCCTGTGTGTAACCCACATCCTCTTGGTCACCACCTGAATCAACAGTTCCACGTCACAGCGCAGTGAATGAAGTGCAGCGCAGCCCCTGTTTCACTGTTGCAATGAGATCCTATGTCTCACGACTTCACCAACAGCACTTCACACAGGATAGAGTGAAACACCAGCCAGCTCACTTGCTCTCAGCCATCTTCCTACCCTTTCGTTGCCATGGAAACCAGTAATGGTGTTGAGCTCCTTCTCTGCAGGCCGGCAATTCAGGGATGTGCGTCTGCTTTTACTGTTAGCAGCCTGATAGAGAATGTAAGCAGCAGCCAGACACAAAGCCCTGGTGAGGAGAGGGAAAATCCTAAGCAGGACAGTGCTTATCACTGATAGACTGTTGGAAACCCCCTCCCAGTTTGCTGAATTGACAAGGCGTTTCCATAGCAACTAACATTTTTCTGTGTGTGAGCATTTGTGTGATCCTGTACCTGCAGACAGTTCCAATGCAGCCTGTCTGATTCTTGTAGGGGCAACACCTGGGGCTTGTAAGAAGCTAGCCATCCTCTTGAGTCCACTTAAACTTTTGTATGTGTGCGCACATGCATGCTGTATATCAGTGAGGAGCACACACACACACACACACCTCAGGGCAACAGTAGACTCTGCTTCCCATGGGGCTCCATGCTGTGCCAATGAAGAGCAGAGTAAATGTTTGAGGAGAACAAAAGATTGAAGAGCGTTTCATGCTGTGATATTTGCCCCTTTGTTTATTTCTTTTAACACTATTTATTGACACTTACATGGTCAATGCAGTGCACCTTTTGTTGAGTCTTTCAGTATTTTTGATCGCTGCATTATCATGTTGCACATATACATCAAGACTTCTCTATTCATATAATGCTGCATATTGAAATTAGAATTGTACCTATTTTACACATTTGTGTAAGACAACTAGAACCTGACACATTCTATTGGATTTTGTCATCTGATATCAATATTTCTGAGCAGGATGTTTTTATAGTTGATAATTACAATTGCTTAGTTTCTTCAAATATATCCCTGGCAAATTGCTGTGAATGTTTCCAGATCACAGAAGTTAATTTTATGAGAACAGTGTATCATAGCTGATAGAAAGAGACTTCAGAGTTAAAAGGAAGAGAGTTTTTTTGAGGTAGCTGTAGAAGTAGCTTTTGAAACCACTAAATAGCAGCTAGTGAGTAAATCCAATGAGCAGGCATAACTTCAGCAGCCTTTAGCTTCCTTTATGCAGTCTTCATCATTTCTTCATATTCTGTTATGCTCTGTGTTCGTGTGGTGAAAGCTCTGAATAGCTCTCAATCATTATGCTAACGAGCCTAATCTCTGTGCACTTCCATCACCAATTGGATTAGACCGGCAGCACGTTACACAGAGCACTGACTGAAACAATCACGTGTCCATATTTGTTCTGTGATGGATTCAGGTGCTGTATATTGGCTATGTTGTTGTGCACAAGGAATAACTCTAAGTAACAGACACTTACATAAAATTAGGTTTATAAAAAGGGGTTGACTACCCCTTCTGGGTTCTGCCAGCTGTGGTTTTGCTACCAGATTTATTAGTGTTTGGCTGCTGTTAATTCCCATCCTGGCTGTCAAGAAACCCTTTTTTTTCCCCCTTTTTTTTTTGGCATAGACACCTTTATTTGACAGTGGATAGACAGGAAATGGGAGAGAGAGGGGGGTGTGACATGCAGCAAAGGTCCTCTGGCAGGATTTGAATCAGGGTCCACTGCATATGTAGCATGTGCTCTTAACCACTCGACTATCTGCGCACCAAGAAACCATATTTTAACTGGTTGGCATCAGGTGTTGGGGATACCCCTGCTGGGCCTCTTGATTGCCTTAGGATATAGAGAGTGGGTTTAAGGGTGGACATCCATTGTGCTAAATGAGGGGTTTCACCTTTTCATTAAACTGTGGTGGGTTATTTATTTATTTATTTATTTATTTATTTTTAAAGCATTAATCACACTCATTTACCCACACCCAATATTAGCTATGCCCCAGAATCCACTGGTCACCAACTGGGTTCAAATGATGATTCATTAGCTGTAAAAGTAATGACTGTGATGTTTTCTTAAAAACCTTGTTCTTACAAGGTAAACATTCTCCGAAGGATGTTCATAAAAAACACTTAAATGGGAACCACAACTAACAGGAATTTCAGGGTCACAGTAATGAGCTCCACAACTTTTTTTTATGTTGTTTGGTAAATCTGTATTTGATTGCAATCTCATTTTATTTGCCTCCAGCTTTGATCTTAATTGCATTGGAAACTGGGGAAAAGAATCCAATGAAATTGAATTGTCCTGTTTCTCTTTCTCACTCACCCAGAGTGCTCACATGCCCATGATCGATGCCCTCATGATGGCCTACACAGTGGAGATGATCAGCATTGAGAAAGTGGTGGCTTCTGTCAAGCGCTTCTCCACCTTCAGTGCCTCCAAGGAGCTGCCCTTTGACCTGGAGGATGCAATGGTCTTCTGGATCAACAAGGTTTGAACGCACAGACATAAGCAGTGAATGAAGATACAATAAAAGAATGCAGCAGCACATATTTAAAAACATATCGAAAAAAAATGTTATGGTTCCATACATCTAGAGTCTAGCTGGTCATGATGATCCTAGGCTGTTGCATGTTGACATAGCGGCAAGTGCTATGATTCAGTGTGTGCATTAATCACATTGATGTGCCACACCATCACTATCTGGGAAAAGGACAGTGTCTGTTTAAGATGGACCTTAAACTCCCCAAGTGGGGAAATTTTCCCTTGTTAATCTGTTAATATAGATAGATAGATAGATAGATAGATAGATAGATAGATAGATAGATAGATAGATGCCTTAAAATCACTTTGTTTGTTGAACCTACAGTCCAAAACTCAAAAATGGTTGGTAATTTTGTTTGCGTGCACTTAGCTCACTTAACTTGGCAAGAGTCAATTTCTTCAATTTAATTTAAGGAAAAAATCTGGGTACTGTAATCAGGGGTAGGCGTTTAGAGAAACATGATTTCCCCTGTTAGTATTGTCATGGAGAACCCTGAGTCTTCTGCAACTGATGCAGGTAACTGGGTCATTAATCAGCATGTATGCATGTGCAAAACAAAAGATAACAGAGAAGGTAACAGTAGAGTGGGTACATGAAAGGAGAGGTCATTACACTTAGCAATGTGCCTGTATGTTTAGAATGATTTCATATAAAGGCAAACTAAAATAATACTAATATAAACTAACCTCCAGAACTCCAATAACTTGGTTTCCACTGCTGAAGAGTTGACTAGTCATAAAAAGTAAGAGCTGTGTTCTGTCTATCTCTGTCTGTCCTGTCACTGATTTGTCAAAAGTGAGCCATTCTTCCAAAATAAGGTTGTGCCATTCTTTAATTATCTGCATAACGTGGCTTCTCAGCATAGCCTGGTTTCTTCAGTGTGTCGTAATGTCTTGAATATGTCATTTTTCTTCTGCAGGTGAACATGAAGATGAGGGAGATCACAGAAAGGGAGCACAAAGTCAAGCACCACCCCCTGGAGTCCCCCAGCCACCAAAAGGTAAAGCCACACACAATGTCTTCCATTTGCTTCTTTTTCAGGAGAAAAATCAAAAAACCTGAAATACCAGAGCCAGCAAGTTTCTGCAAGTGTCTCCATATTTCTTGCTTTTGGAGACTTTTAGAAGTACCTGCTTTCATGAAGAAACATTTTTCTTATTGAATCTTTATCCAAGTGGGTGCTCAACAATCAAAATCTTTAATAAACAAAACTTGGTTCAGGCAGGACTCCTTATTGAAGGAGTTTAAAAAGGAATGTTTCCCTAATGGCATTTTGGAGTTGTTCTGACCCTGCTTTCTTTTCTCTGTTTAAACCGGAAGCAGATCAAATCCTTTGTCTGTGACCTTTGACCTGTTGATCTTTCTGCTCCTGTTCCTCATCTGTCCCTCCTCCCTTCCCTCTTTTATCCCTGCAAACTGGATAGTCTCCCTCCAAATGGTATTGGAAGCTAGTCCCTGTAAGTTGGATGCCAGCCCCCATAACCCCATTTTCTTCGCCCTCTCCCCCTTGCACGCATAGTTCTGTGTTGATGTGCGCGCACACTCCACCATGGCTCATTCAAGCTCATTCTGTGCTGCTTGTAGCCAGTGTGTCAGCAAGGGGGAGAAGGCTGACAGTGATTTATTTATTTTATTTTTTCCCCTCATGGCAAATATGTCACACAGGTGTAAGGTTATTCTCACCTTTGTGAAGTGTTCCAAGGATTTTCGTTTAGCTATGCAATGTGTGCTATCTCATTTCAAGCTCAACTAGGCCATGTGGGTTTGAGGTGCCTGTATGTGTGTGTGAGCTATTTGCTTGCCCAATGAGAATTAAGAGCAAATCCATGCCTACACCTCTCCTTTGCTTTGCAGTCCCATCCCTCGCCACCTCCTCTCACTGATCTGCTTTGTCATTCTCCCTCCGGTCTCTCTCTTCTGCTCTCACACACTGTTTCCTCTGTGCCATGGTCTCCTCTGACAGTATCTCTTGCTCTGTGTGTGTGTGTGTGTGTGTGTCAGCCTGATGTCATGCACCAGCTGGTCCACTGCATGCTGGAGCCAGATGAGCTCTCCGAAGCGGTACAGTTTTCCATAGTAGTCAAGAGAAGACTCCCTCATGTAGAGCTTATTTTGTAGTAGTTGTAGTTTGAACTGTGACTTTTGACTAGAGCTGCTTGAGTACATTGGTAAAATTTTGTTGAATGGACTCCCAGCACACTGCATTGTAGTACATGTTAAAATGTTGTTTTTATCATTTTGTTATTTAGATACATATTTAGCTGGTTGGTTGTGTTATGCTGCTTTTTAAATTCTGCATGGTCGCCTAGAGTTTCTCCTGACCTGTGTCAGGGTTTGGTGTTTTTTGAAATGGTTTGTATTTAAGATGAAGTTTTGATCTTGTTTCCTAACCCCCAGATTCTGTCAGGCACGTCTGCATCATTTTATCCGTCTTCCTGAATTAAAGTTCAACCAACATTGAATATTTGAGGCAGATACTGATATGATAAGTTGATATCATGGCAGGTCTATTTATTGATATATGTAAAACTCAATTATTCATATCTTATAGATATATGTACAAGACCTAGATAACTTCTGCTGACCTCAATGTTTGCTGTTGCGTTTACATTTTTGAGCTGGAAAGTCCAGCTTATTTATTGTTTTGGTTGTTTGATTTTTATTTATTTATTCAGGATATTTTATTCTTTGTTTACGGTTTAATTCCAATGTTATTCTTAAACGATTTATTTGCCCAATTGTGCTCCGATAGTAACTTTTTTACGCACACTCATGAGAAGCAAATCATTTTCATACAAATTCCTGAGACTTCCCATCTTTTTTTTGTGAATTGGAATAGTATTATTATAATTTCTGTTGCAGTCATTCTTACTTTTGCATCCTATAATGCAAGTATCTTGCACGATGCTCTGTACTGGAAAGACTTCAACTTGATTTGCATTTCTAAATAGCTGCCCCTTCTACAAGTGCCACAGAGAATGTCATACTAATTTGTCATTACAAAAGGAGTGGTGTTCCCAGTGTCAGGTGAAACATTTGTAAGTCATGCAGAAGCGTTTAAAGTTAGAAGCAGTAGTACCTGTCAGTACAGTCTGCCTTGGCACCCTGTGAGGTCTATATTTATGTTGCTCCAAATCATATGTAGGTCTGTAATCTCCACAGCACGTGCCTATGAAACACTGTTAACTATTTGTTTTGTATTCTGTTGTGTAGTTGTAATTTGATCGATGAATTCCTCACCAGAGTATGTACCCAAAACTAATTCATCTGGGTTGAGTGAGTTTCTGCACTAACCTCACGCTCATTTCCCGTAAGTGGGCCAGTGATTACCCCAGTTTCCCTCCCACTCAGCTGGCTCACGTTGCCTAGTTTGACTGGACTCCACTGCTAGCTGCCTTACCACTGAGGCCTGAGGAAGTCCATCCACTCTGTGTTCATATCACTGCTCTAACACCTCCACCTCCATCTCCTCATAGTTAACTGGGTCATCAGGGTTCTCCCTAAATTGTACGATCGTGGTGGCACAAGATTTTAATATTCAGCATTATTTAATTTTTTTGGCAATTAGACTAAACCTGTTGTAGATCAGTTGAAGAGGACTTGTCTATAACAAAAACATAACTTTTTCTTTGTACCTCCTGGGGAGAACCTTGATCG
Organism: Diplodus sargus; assembly: GCA_903131615.1. Lineage (NCBI taxonomy): Eukaryota > Metazoa > Chordata > Actinopteri > Spariformes > Sparidae > Diplodus > Diplodus sargus. The sequence continues at coordinate 5,959,405 of CAEMYA010000092.1, forward strand.
GATGCTTAAATTAATATCTTACCTAGATTATAACTGGAGCCGAAAACATCTGAGATCAATATGCCTTGACTAGTTCAGACCTGAATCTCACAAGAAAAGGGATTTGTACTTGTTTGAAACTAGTCATCGCATTTTAGGATGTTTTATAATGTGTCATTGGTTGGTAGAACCTTGGTGTTGGGTGTTGTTGTCGGCTGTGGCATTTGTTCTTATGCAACCTCATCCTCTCCCCCTGGTGGTTAGGTACGGTATCGTCGGGAGCATGCTTCAGGCCGACAACTGCCGTTCTTCCCACTTCTGGAAGACCTGATGAGGGATGTTTGTGACGGAGCTGCACTGCTCACCGTGGTCCACTGCTACTGCCCAGACCTCATGAAGCTGGAAGGTATGGTGTACACGCTGGCTCACACCCACATTCAGTTGCAACATCTTACTAATTATGAGTTACCCTTAAATAATTTTTTCATAAAGAGCATCAAGCTTTCTTTGCCAACACATTGAATTTAATATCCATGTGTGATACTATTTTTGGCACTTGCACATGGCTTACTGTCCCAGTCCAGTCAGTGTGACATTTATAGCCATCAGGTCATTGAGTTGTGTCCCGATCTGACCGGCTCTCTGCCTGTCTGATCAGATATTTGCCTGAAGGAAGTACCCTCCATTGCTGATAGCCTGTACAACATCCAGTTACTCAGAGAGTTTGCCAACGAGTATCTGAATAAAAGCTTCTATCTGACAACGGAGGACATGCTCTACTCGCCGCTTGTGCTCAAGGTACAAACATATACACACATTTGGAATAAAATGTACATTTAACCTTAAAAAGGAAGTCAGATTCAGATTTTTAACATGTTTTCTCTCTACATAGCACAATGTGATGGTGTTCATTGCTGAACTCTTCTGGTGGTTCGAGACCGTCAAGCCAGAGTTTGTCCAGCCGAGAGATCTCCAAGAGTTCAAAGATGGTGAGCGCTGATTACTACATGCTCTGGAAATAAAATGAAGATAGCACATTGGTGAAAGACTGATGACTGAGCATCTTTGAATGTCATGCAATATGTAAAATAATTAACCACACTGGTTAGTATCCTGAACATTAATCAAACCACAAACTCCACTTTAATTTCAGCAATACACATGGTAGCAAACAATCGTTCGTGTGTATGCCCTTCTGTAGTTCTTCAGAATTAATCAAACTACTCTAGTTACAGAGAAATAGCTCAGAGTGACCCCATACTGTGTTTCTTTTGTAATTCTTTCAGTAGGAATTTGATGTATTTCCTTATTTTTGTCAACATATTATGATTACGTCATTGAATGTGAGATTTTAAGCTAAATCCAGGTCAATGTCCCAGGTTGAGCTTTTCTAATCACTGTCAGTATCAGTCACTTTGTGCATTAACACGAAGGGCACCTTCTTCCTCCTCTCCACAGCTCGAGCCGTAGCTCAGCCCAAGAGTGCCCGCCCATCAGTGCCTATCTCGAACGCCACCAAGCGCAGCTTCCTGGCCAGCCCTGGTGTGGCCGATAACCAGAGCAGCCCAGAAGTCTGTAACAGGTACTTCCTGCACCCCGAAGAGTCTGACCCCCTGTAAGTCTTTTCTCGCTTTCCTTCACATTCCACCTCATCATGATCCTGTCTCCTAACCAGTTACAGTAGCCCTACGAGGACCGGTAGATATTCAGTAGTGTCTCATATGCCGTCCATCTTTAGCCCTTTGCCTTGTCCCTCACCAGATTTAATGATGACTTGCACAAAGTCTCATTGTCTGTGCGCTTTGTTGGTGCTTGTATGGCGGACTGAACGTTAAGATCTCAAAGGGTGTAGAACTGTTAGTTGGGATTTGTCTATGCCACTTGCTTGTCTAAGTATTAGGCTGTTACTGTGTCTGTGGTGAAAGCTTACTAAATGCATTTGTCTTGGGCCTAATCTATGCACTTGGTCTGCTTGATCTGTTCTGTTATTAGTGTTTGAATTTTGCTAACATTCTAGCTAAACAAATTGATTTCTTGGCTTTTAGTAAAGGGGGTCCAACTTTCAGTCCTTCCCACCCACTCCTGCCCCTCCGACAGAGGCAACAAAAGCAGCAAGGAGAAGATGGTGCAGGTGAGGATGATGTTCAACTTGTCATGATATGATGTTGACTATCAGTTGTCAGTATACTTATTCATTGTGTGCGTGTTTCTGGTTAGGTCTCAGAAACCGCTCCAACTCTCTGACCCAGATGGATGGACAACCCAGAGGTTCTGTTGTTGCATGGCCAGACAAGAGGCAGAGGTACCTAATGTAGTTAAAAAAAACAGACATTTAATGATGTCACTGTTTGCTCTAGAATATTGTAATGGTCTTTATTTCTGCTGTATGATGTTGCAAACTGTAGCACCTTTTCACATTTTACACAGACCTTAATGATAAAAATGAAGCAATCACTCTTACTTTTTATGTAAAAGGTGATGTTGAACCTTAATATTTGTACAATCCAGAAATGTGTGGCACTACTTTTCTTTTCCTCTGTATGCTGGGTTGTCCTTGAAACGCAGCCAACTGGGTTTCGATGTGCATTCTATCTCCCTTCTCTGCTTATGTTTTCATCTTATGAGGCTAATTCTGCTCAGATATGATATGAAAGATGTTTTTTATTTATTTTACTTCTGGCTTAGGAATAACATTAGAAGTTAAGTCAAAGTGTGTTGTGGAAGTATATGAAATCCATATTAATGTTCCCATTCTCTCCCTCTGCAGACCTCTGTCCACACTGAGCCCCTACATGTTTCATTCAGCCACAGACAGCGATGCAGACATTGCTTCTGGTGACAGTGTGAGTCTGGCCCGCTCCATAAGTAAGGACAGCCTGGCGTCCAACGTCATCAACGTTACACCCAAACACCAGACTTCTGTCCAACAGCCGTCACAGGCGGCGATACGGAGAGTCAACGGCCACGGCCTCCTGGGTAATGTTAACACTGAGAACGAGGAAGAGACTCTGTTGGCAGTTTCAAGGACTGATGGTTCTGTCATCCCTAAGCGGGTTGACGGGATGCAAGCAACTGCCACAGTGGGTCCCAAACCTTCCGCTGAGTCCAAACCTGCACCGGATAGCTTTTACCTAGAACCACTGATGCCTGCCGTGCTCAAAACGGCTAAAGAGAAGTCTGTATGTCTAAACAAGGAGGAGGAGAGTGGCGAAGGGCCTCGTTCTTCAGGAAGGGGCTCTTTACGCCGAGGAGATGGATCTACATCGGCCGTGCGTAGGAAAGCTCCCTGTGGCCTGAACCAAACCTTTACCCCCCCGGGTGAGGAGGAGGACTTGTCAGAGGAACCTCCACAGAGTCAGGCAGGCTTCAGACCCATTGTTACCAGCAGTGTGGACCCCTCGTCCAGAGAGCCAGCAGGGGGTTTCTACCTGCATTCAGATTCTGAAGAACCAAAGTCTGGCCAGGGCCTGGATGATGAGTTGGAGGACCTGGATGAAGAGGAAGAGGATCTGGATGAAGCCGTTACCACTAAGGACCCCAACTGGCCAAGGAAAACCTTTATAGAGGAGGATGAAGAAGAAGAATCAGCCAAACTCCAAGAGGACATGAATGTGAAAGAGCACGAGGACAAAGATATGAACGGTGGCAGCGGTCGCTCCAGTCCCTGCCTCAGCGCTAACTCCCAGGCCAGCAGCATGGCCAGTAGCAGTGTGCGCATGACTTCCTTCGCTGAGCGCAAAGCCCAGCAGCAACGCTTCGGCAGCAACCACGACCTACGTTCCAGTGCCTCCAGCTCCCAAAGGACCACTCCAGATGGATCAGAGAGCAGCGGGCCTCTGACTTCCTCCTGGAGGCTTAAAAGAGACCAGAGCCCCTCCTCACCACTCGGAGGATGCTCGCGTACAGGCGATGGTGCGACTGTACTGGCTTCTGAAATTGTACAGCTCCGAATGCAGCTGGAGGAGAAGCGACGTGCCATCGAGCACCAGAAGAAAAAGATGGAGGTGCTGTCGGCGAGGCAAAGGCAGAAGCTGGGAAAGGCAGCCTTCCTGCACATTGTAAAGAAAGGTGGAGGCAGGAGTGACACGTTACCCAATCCACTTAAAGCTGACATCCCTAAAGACAAGCTTGCTGGGGAGAAAGAACCATCAAGTAAAGATGATATGTGTGTGGATACCCTGAGGGGGGACAAAGAGGTGGAGGGAACCACCCCAACAGGTGCCTTAGAAGCAGACAAGAAAGGAAACGGTGGAAGCTTTTACCTAGAAGAAGAGTTGGACCTGAACGAGTGCAGCCGCTCCATTGAGCTGCTGAACGAAGCCATCGGCAGCATCCAGCAGCAGATGATGCAGCTGTCACTGCAGCAGGAGATGTTGATGAAACAGAATGTACAGTCCCCCCCTGGGCCAACTCCAGCGCCTCTCCCCAGCGACAAAAACAGTGACCCTAAGGCAAGCTCAAGCTTTCACATTGTGGATCACCTCTCGGGCTCCAACACTGCCCCCACCAGGAAGCCCCCCAAACTGAGCTCAGGCCGGAGCTCCAGATCCAAGCCATCAGAGCTAAAGATAGCCAAGGAGCAGAGCCGGCAGGCCTCCAGGACTCTTACCCCCACCCAGAGTGGCTCAGAGACATTACCACACCCAAGGCAGTTAGCTGGGGGCAGGTCCCCCAGGGCCGAGCAGCCCGACAGTCCCAAAAACCCCATAGCAGGAGAGACAATCGACAGGCCGGGCGCTGGTCACATTCGTAGCGCCACCTACCGACTTCACGATGAAGCAAACATGCGCCTCCCGACCCGAGTGGACCTGACGGCGGTGGTTGCCCCAGAAGTGTCCTTTGACGAGTGCCTGTCCAGCACCATGAGAGAGTCTGAGCTTAATTCTTCAGACGGTTCAGGAAAAGAGAACATCCCATCAGAGGAAGGGCAGCGCAGCAAAGCCAACCTGATTGAGGTCGATCTGTCCGACCTGAAAGCTCTTGAGGCAGAGGAGGCTGCGGAGGACACGTCAATAGAAGGAGATGGAGAGCAGAAGTCAGTCATGGGCTTCTTCTTCAAGGTAATGCCTTTGCATGAAAGTAGAATAATTTACTCAACGTATTTATTTTTTATTACAGTGATCATCATTTTATAAGTGGCAGTGGCGAACATCTAAAAACGTGATCTAATCCACATTTGAAACATCGTAATTTATCACGATTTCACAGAATCAAACTATTTTTATAAATAATTTTAGCAGAAAGATGAAAGATTGATTTAATTAATATTTAGTTGATGTTCCAATATCTTTCTTTTCCGGTTCTAGGATGAGCAGAAGGCTGAGGATGAGCTTGCTAAGAAGAGAGCAGCGTTCTTGCTGAAGCAGCAGAAGAAAGCGGAGGAGGCCCGTCTGCGTAAACAGCAGCTAGAAGCAGAATCTGAGCTCAAACGAGATGAAGCCAGGTAGCTTATCTTACCGCTGCCAGTACTTGAAATGTTAATCTTCCAAAAAAAGAGAGAACTCAAATTCATGCGTTTTTATTTCTTTCAGACGGAAGGCTGAGGAGGATCGCCTGCGCAAAGAAGAGGAGAAGACGCGGCGGGAGCTGATAAAGCAGGAGTATCTGCGCAGGAAGCAGCAGGAGATGTTCGAGGAACAAGGCCTCGTCAAGCCCAAAACGCCCAAACCGAAGCAGAAACACAGACCCAAGTCTGTCTTTAGAGAGGAATCATCCAGCGATAATTTCTCCAAGGGATCCTCTACACGTAAGATGGTTACATCACTCGGTTGACATTTAGCTTTTTATTTGCATGTCTCAGCTTGGTGCGCCTCATTTGCTTTTCTGAGCTGTGGGGCACACTGACTTACTGCCAGGTATTTTTTGTATTTTACTACTATGATTACATGCCCCACAGTTATGAATACTGCATTAATACTAACAAGACTGGGGTTCATTTCTGACGATGTCTTTGGTGCTTCTTTGGATTAGTTATAGGTCAGATAATGACCAAGTGATTTATGCTGAAAGTGGGCGGTCCTGCCTGAGACAGACTACCACTACGAACGTGATACAAAAAAAACAAAAAATCCCATGAAAATTCTTCATTGTTTGCTTCTACCAAACAATATCATCTCATTAGATTTTTAAAACAGTAATTATTTAATGTCTTTAACCTAAAGACACATTACAAAAACTACTGTTTGACAAGCAAGGTTTTGGATTAATTTAGTTAAATGCTATGACTGCTTAAATTACATTTCTAATCTCTTTTTATGTTTATGTTATGTGGATAAAGTCCTAACTATGCATTTGTAATGTGCTTCTTTTCATTTTTTACAAAATAATTTAAAGGGTCCTCTCTGTTTCACATAGCTGACAACCTGAGCAACGCCCAGTCAGGCTCCAATCTCTCCCTGGCGTCTGCTGCGACCAACGAGGCCGACAGCGTCAACTCTGGAGGGGCTGGCTCCCAGCGGTAAATTACTTTGGAGTAGTTTTAGTTTAGTTTTTTCCAATGTTCAATATTTGTGGTAATTTCTATTTATACAGACATGTCATCCTCATTGTTTCCTCTGTCTTCCAGCTGTGACTCTGTGGAGTCGTTCCCTGGCAGTCGTAACAACAGTAGGACTGCAGAGAGAGACTGGGACAACGGCTCCACTGCATCTTCCATCACCTCCATGGCTGAATATACAGGTGAGTGCACATGTGTCGTTATGATTGTCTCAATGTCACTGTTTTGCTTGTCATAATTTTCAGTTTTAAGACATAGACTTTGTAGTTACAGTGAATTTATCGTCCTCTCTTGTTGTTTGTTCCATTATTCTTGTGGTCTAACGGTGTCCTTGCCCTTTTCTCCTTTTAGGTCCCAAACTGTTCAAGGAGCCCAGCGCCAAGTCCAACAAGCCAATCATCCACAATGCAATCTCCCACTGCTGCCTGGCTGGCAAAGTCAACGAGCCGCAAAAGAACCAGATCCTAGAGGTCAGTTTGTTACCAAACACACACTGACTTTATATCAGCTATATGGAATTCACACAGTGGTTTGATTTACCTCTTTACAGAAAGTCACTGTTGTCAAAAATCTGTGTGAATAAAGAATGAATGAAGAATGAAGAATTAATATGTCTGACTTTTTAAAATTGGCCTCTGCTTGTATTGTTTGACATCATGCTCATTAAACTAATCGGTTTTTAACATGGAATTCTCCTTCATCACTTCCATCCTGGCAGATGACTTTCTCTGGTTCCTTTTTGTTGACCCACGAAACATTTTTATTTTTTCTGTAACAGAAAACATATAACATGAGTATGACCAGGTTTATTGGCGGGCGTACACATCACTGACGGACAGTGTGAAAGCCTGTAGTCGACAACATCAAGACCTTCATCAAATTAAGATTTTTCAAATGTAATTTTATCGAAAGAAAGTCTGTTTTTTAATGCTAAAAACTGTAACCCTTCTAATGCTGCACACTTAGATTTGAACCAGCAGCCCGGCACTGACAACCCTACTACTGTAATATATCTCAATATTATATCAACACCATTTTAATATAATTTTTCTGTTTTCTTTTTACCCTCATATTCCACTAGGAGTTGGAGAAATGTGAGTCCAACCACCTGATGATCCTGTTTCGCGACGGTGGCTGCCAGTTCCGAGCGCTCTACTCGTACTTCCCCGACACCGAAGAGATCCAAAAGCTGACGGGCACTGGACCCAAGAGCATCAGCAAGAAGATGATCGACAAGCTGTACAAGTACAGCTCGGACCGGAAGCAGTTCACCGTCATCCCCGCCAAGACTGTGTCGGTCAGCGTGGACGCCCTGACCATCCACAACCACCTGTGGCAGGCCAAGAGAGGTACTGTGCCAAAGAAAAGCGGGAAATAGCAGGCCGGATTTTAAGAAAAAACCCCCTCTGTCATCCAAACCATCTTATCCCCATCTTGCTTGTTTCTTGAATAGACTGCATTGACGCCCACAGCCAAGCTCGCCTCCGGGCTCGGTCTGGAAACCTGCTAGAGAGAGAGGCCCTAATTATGGACATGTGGTCACCTGAAGGCAGAGACAGGGGAAGCGTTATGTGTGCGTGCGTGTATGTGTGTGTCACAGATGGTCAGAGGGACTGGTGCTTGCAACAAAAAGATGGAATGCCGGCTGAATTAGCTTCTCCTTCCTGTGATCTCAGTGCGATCTGTTCAGGTTTGTTCTGGTCCGGCTCCGTTTTTCTACGACGACCACGACTCAAGCATGTGGCTCTCTTTTTGTGTTTTTCTCCGTCTCTCTCATACGTGGTGGAAGTATTTATTTATTAGTTCAGCACTGTCATGGTCGAGAGCTCAGCTGCAGCACTAAAGTCCTTCCTCCTCTCCGTAAAAAAAGAAAAAAACGCTCCTCCTTTGGACGTATTTCGGACCAATGGAGGGGGGACATGGGGAGTTTTTCTGTCGCTCTTTTCAGAAACTCCAAAGCACGGGACCTTTGTCCAACCCTTTAGGACTGTTGGACGGCTCTGCTGTCCCAACGAAAACAATCTTCTTCCTGCGTGGAGTGTCGAATCTGTCGAATCAGGCTGGCATTGCCGATTTTGCCTCACCAGGGATCTCCAAAAAACCTGCTGCTCTGAACTGTCTTCTTCTTTTTGTCACGGGGGAGCTCCTCAGGTCTCCCCTCAGACATCCGTTGGCCTTTCACGCATCGTGGTACTATCGTCTATTTATTCAACTGCTTTTTAAACTAGACGCTGATCGTGTAGCACTGGATATGTGTACAGCAAAAAAAAAAAAAAAAAGGAAAAAAAAAAGGAAAGCTAATGATGGTCATTTTAATTCACTTTTATTTATCCAAACATCCTCTTTCTTGAGGGTGTCAAAAGAGGGTGGATGATAGGTTTTGTTACACAAATGATGCTTTTTTTTTTTCTTTTTTTTTTAGCTTTTATTTTATTATTATTATTAAAGCAATGTGGTATAGAGTTTGAGCTGATGTTATGTGTTTTCATCATAACGAGAATTCTCTGATGTTTAGAGCTTAGTTGTGTTTTTCTCCACTGGGCACTCTTGAATTGTCCTGTATAAAGGTGCACTCATGAACACTTGTCGACGGCTTCTTTCATGCAATGTAACTCCCCTCCCCCCCTCTTCTCCTCCCCCTTCCCTGAGTGTGTTTGTCGGCCTGTCCCATCTTTAACCACGAGAGCAGCGTATACACTCTTGTTGTGAAGGGTGTCTCGGTGCTGTTCTGTAACCGGTTCGAATGACAGTATTTGATATATTCACAAAGGGGTTTCTGTGTGCGGGCGGGCGGGCGGGCGGGGGACTGTGGTTCAGTTATGTACCAACATTAAAGAACATTCCTCCAAGGTGTTGACAAACACTGCCACATCGTCTCTCTCTTTCTCTCTGTCTTTTTTCCAAGAATCATCAAAAGTGCTTTTTTAGAAACCATTTGTTGGCCTCGAGAACAACCAGAAGTGTTGCACGAGCACTTTATTCTCTGTTTGTTGGGGAATTTTACCTTTTTCAAATGGGCATAAATACTAAAAAAAACAAAAAACAACAGTAACACTGCTGTTATTTGCTCCGTAAATTGTGGAAACTAAACCAAACACTAAGAGTTAGTGCTGACATGTAAAGTTACAGGGCCTCCGCTGATGTGATACTACTGCTGTCTCCAAAAACAACAGAATACTTGATTTCTCATGTGCTGCATTTTGATTTGTTTTTGGGGCGTTTTGAGGCGGAGGGGGGAGGTGGCAGATTTTTATTTGTATGTGAGTGTATTTTTATGTTCACTAAAAGATTGTACTGGCATTTGGTCACCATTTTTGTTACACTAAGTCATCCTTGTTGATTTTATCTTTGATCCCATGCCATCTATTTATTTTAAAAATGGAAGCACTGAAACGGAATAAATTTTCAAGTGAATAAAAGTCACATTTTTTCATTTTATTCTTTTCTCATGGCTTGATTTGTCCATTAGTGAGACTCACTGTTTATTTTTCTGTTGTTAGTTCGAGACACCACACTGGTTTTAATCGCTACACAGAAGCTCACCGACGTCACATGTTTGTTTTTTCACGTTTTTCGTTTTTTCCCCAAGAGGCAATGCTGCATCTTTTCGCCGGACTCACCATTTTTCTTCCCACAAGCGAGCTAAAACCAATGGAGCTGCATGTAATGATTATTTTCATTCACGATTAATTAAATTGAATCAGAAAGTATTTTTTCAGTATTTTCCAGAGACCCAAGTCACATCTTTGAATTGATTCTTTGGTCCAACCAACAGTCCCAAACCCAAAGACTCTTCATTAAATGTCATAAATGACAAAGAAAAACAGCAAATCCCGACTTTTTAAAAAGCTGGAACCAGCAAATGTTTGACATCTTTGCATGAAAATCACTCAGAGTAATTCCCTTTTGATCGACTAATTGTTGCAGCTCTAACACGACAGGATTGTATGAATCTCCTCAAAGCAAAGAATTAAAAACGTGTCATCCAACATGACGGTGGCGTTTCTCATTTAAGCAGTCAAAACATCTCCAGGCCTCCCCTGGTGTCTAACTGTCTCACACTCCACCACCCAACTGGAACAGCGGCTCCGGTGCCTCAATGCCAGTGCTCATAACCATGGTGAGCGCTCGTCTGCCATGGCAACAGTGTTTCTTCTTCACACCTGCTGGTTGAGGTCATCACCTTCAAACTTGGTAAAGTGTTGCTGCAGGTAGAGTCCAGGCTGTAGACCTGCGTCCTGCGCAGATCGGATCGGTCACCATGAAGGGTAGGTGCACGCATTCCATGCTCGGACACTGAATGTGGGGAACAAATAAACACAGATAATCTGATTCATCTTTTATTTCCACAGTTGTTCCCAGTCTCATCTTGCTGCTGGTGAATGTGCGCTTGAGCCGTTGTTGTTACGGAGAAGGACAGATTTTATTATGCGTGAACATTCCATCAGGTGAGGAAGTTTGATTTGAAAATGTTCGATCAGTATTGTAACAAGTACCTAAAAGTCATACCTGAGGAAAAGTAAAGACGTCGTGCTCAAGTGTTACTTTGGTAAAAGTCAAACTCACTAGAGTAAGTAGTTCTTGAGCAGGAATCTTCAAAGTATCAGATATTTAAGTACTCAAGTATCAAAGCTGAAGTCAGTTATGTAAGTGTATATTATATATTGACATGTATTATTTATGATAATCAGATCTGATTTTCAGCGTTTGTGTTATCAGAATAAGAGTTGTTTTTATCTGATAGCTGATGAAATGAATTAATCAAAACTAAACCAAAATTATCGAACACATGTAGTGAGTAAAAAATACAATATTTTCCTTCAGTAGTGGAGTGAAAGTATAAAGTCGCAGAAAATAGAAATGCTCAAGTGAAGTAAAGTACTTTAAAATAGTACTTATGTGCAGTACTTGAGTAAATGTACTTAGTTACATTCCATCGCTGTGTTTAAGTGTGCATTATGAGTAGAATTTCAAAGACAAACGTGTAGCCTTTGAATTGAATGTCTTCTTGACTGCAACTTTATAAAAATGTAAATGAACTTTTTCTTCTTAAGATTAATTCGCCTGATAATATCAGCTTTTAATTTAAATGCTTTGTCATGTTGACGTCAATGCATTGGAAAGTTATGGATGAACAAATTCATCACTCATTCCTTCAGTATGATGACACTTCATTGTACAATACGACCACTAGGTGGCAGCAGAAACGGGTTTGGAAAGGCTGAAAATACACAAAGGAATCAAAACTAAACAGGTTTAACATGGATTCTTCAACAAATACTGGCTTTTAAAAAATAACCTACTTGCTCATATAAGCCACTCAAATTACAGTGAGACACTGAGGCTCCCTTTTAAGCATCATCTTACTACAAGTTCACTGCAATTATTCATCCTGGTCAGAAATCATGCACTAAATTATTCTGTTTCCATGAAAACAACTCTTGTGTTGCAGTTCACGTCCTCGTTCTCAGGCTACATATTCAGTAAAACCTAACTGTAATTATAATACTTTGCTCTTAGTTTTCCCGCCTGGTTTTTCATCGTTGGTCCTCATCCTGAAGGACGTCGGGGAGATGAACTCCACTGTGTTACGCAGCGACGACCTCTCCTCCGTAACCAGGCTCCGGCTCGACAACGCTGGGGTCACAGCGGTCGCTCAGGGGGCCTTCGGCTCTCTCCAGAATCTCACAAATCTCAGTTTAAACCAGAACCTGCTGACGGAGATGAACCCGAACTGGTTTGGACGACCTGATATCCTGAGCGAGCTCATCCTCGCAGAAAACCAGATTGAAGTTCTGAGAGAGTTCATGCTCAGCGGGCTCACCGGCCTCACAAGCCTCAGCCTGAGTAAGAACAGGATCACAGCTATTGATCCCAATAGTTTTCGCTCCCAGACCAACTTGGCTGCGCTGGACTTGTCTGAGAACAGGATGACTCGGGTGTCCCCTCAGGTCTTTGAGTCTCTGAGGTCCACCAGGATCAGACTAGACGGGAACCCCTGGGACTGTTCCTGCGGAGCTGAGGAGTCTGTCGACTTCCTGAAAGGTTTGAAACCTGACACGAATGATGAATCGTGTGTTTGAAGAAACCATAAAGCTGCTTCTCTTCTCAGATCTGCAGAGCAGATCCCTGCTGGACAGACCGGTGGAGGTGACCTGTGAGAGTCCTCCCTCGCTGAGGGGTCGACCCGCGTGGAACGTGTCGGTGTGCGTGCCGCCGCCTCCACCAAGACCGTCGTCAGCGACACAAACCGTCCAACCAAAACCCACAGACATCCGCCCCCCTTCCTCTGGTACATGTAGCTCTTCTCTTGAGGATTCTGCTTTAATATTTGTAAATACTTCACCGTTGCCGTCAGGATTAATTTAAACTCCTTGCCTATTTAATCTGTCCTTAATATCTATGTTGTTTCTCTCTGGCAAAAGTTCTAACAACACCTTCAGCTCGGCCAACATCAGTCCAACCCTCTGATATCCTCACAGCATCCACCGGTACATGCAGTTGCTCTTTTTCCTGGTTTCTTTCTCTTGTGATTATTTGAAATTACTGTCAGGACATTTTAAACTCCTCACATACATAATCTGTGCTATACATCTCCATTGTCCCCCCCAAAAAAGCCGTGGCAACACCTTCAACTCCACCGACACCTCAGACAGAAACCTCAGTCCGACCTAAACCCACTGATGCAGCTTTAACTCTCACCGGTACACCTGGTTCTTCTCGACGTTAAAAAACTATTTACAGTCAGAGTTGCAGTCAATTTGTGCTCAGTGTCTCTGTTGTTCTCTCCAGCCACGCCTCCAGCTCGGCCAACATCCCAGACAAAAACCTCTGTCCGACCCGAACCCTCTGACACCCTCACAACGACCACCACACCCTCTTTACAGACCGGTACATTTGGTTCTTCTTCTTTCAGTTTTGTTCATATTTATTTATTTACTTTTTACCAATAGGATCATTAAACTATTACTAGCCCCTGCCACCATACACGTGAAGTTATGTGCCCCTTTTAATAATAGATAGATAAATATATTTTTTAATTACAGTTTTAACATCTAATCTTCTCATGCTTACCTTAATTCCTGAGTTGTAAGGCCTCGCAATTATTTCTTTTTATTTTGGGTTCCTTTATTCGAGACACATCTGTCAGTACAGCCACCGGCCATTTCTGCCTGAACACGTTGTCCGCTGTTGTCCACCACTGTGAATACATTTCATCCAGTCTTCAACTGGAGTGCAAAATATGACACGTGGTAAAAGAAAAACTGATGCTGAAGCAATATTATTGTCTTTTTCACATGGCCTTCGTTATGAGAGGCTGAAATTCAGTCGGCAAAATATTTGATTATCCAGAAATGACACCTTGAGTCGTACGCCAGGCTCTGTTCCTCTGATTGGTTGCTGTGTTCTTGCAGGCCTGTCGTGTTTTTCCTGGACTACCTAAACTCCTCAACGTACTAGAAAATCATAACCGTACACGCCCGCTGTGAGTCATCCTGATATGTTCATATTTCCCCTGCAGATGGCGCCACAGCGACGTAATTTTACTATTATTTTGCAGAATTGGTCCCTCTGCAAAGCTGTCATTTTCACCGACGCCATCTGGGGCGGCTGATTAGCACAATTCTCTGTCTGATCCTGATCAGTGTGTCCAGGTGCAGGCTAAAAATGATCATAACAAGACATTCAAAGGAGTGTGCGGCTCGAGCTTGAGCAGCTTTCCATCTCTTTGGTTTGTTGTTTCCTTCAGAGACTGACGTGGCATCCCCTCCTTCAGAGACGGAGACCTCTGTCCATCCTAAACCCTCTGACCTGCCCACATATACATTACCTGCATCCGTTGGAGTGACTGGTACGCCTGGGTTCTCTCATCTTTTGTTATTTGAACCTCATAGAATAATTTGTGCATCATCTCTCTGTTTTTTCATTCTAGACACGACATCGCGACCGAAGTCAGACACAAATATCTGCACGCTGGTTGTTGTGATCGGTATGCTTATGTTCATTGTGCTTTTGCAACTTTAAGTTTGATTGTACTGAAAATATCATCAGAGGTTAAAAAAATGATTTCAACTCTCTCCTCTGCAGTGCTTTTGTCTTTGCTCCTGTTGGTCGTGTGCTTCCTGGCGGTGCTGCATGGGAGGAAGCGCCACAACAAAGCCGTGACTCCTGGATGTCCAAAAGAAAACGGAGACGAGTCCGAAGTAGAGGACGTCAGCAGCAGATGGAGTCCTGACCGGCCTCCAGGAGACTCTGGGGAAAGGGGGAACAATCGGTGGGACTCAGAGATGGGATGGCGAAGATCCTGTACTGAGGTCAGAGCGAAGTCAGCTAACGCTGTTCTCTTTACGTCTCCTTTTTGTGCACCTGTGAAAGGTCAAGTTGGTTTACAACCTGAGGCAGAGGCTCGATCGAAAGATTCAGAAAATGGAGCTGAAGGAGAGCAGAAACTAGGGAGTGAAACTGACATAGACAGAGGATTCGAGGCTGAAAATGTGACAACAAATCTGGATAAAGACCTCCACTGTGTTTTTGTCAACACTGACACCGTGCCTTATCTGAGCATCGGCACAAACCAGAATCATCCTGATGATTTGAATGGACGGTCCACTGATGATCCGGGTCAAAGGTTACAGACGAGCAGGGCTTTGGGAAGGATCTCCACCTGGCCTCCGACTGCGGTTCAGTGGCAGGCCAGATGTAAAATCAAGGAGAACGAAGAGACGGAGGCGTCTCATGCCCACACCATCTGGACACTAAAGTTTCCAGGTCAGGTGAACAAAGAGTTAAACAAAGTGGAGATCCCCGTTGGTGAAGTTGAAATCCAGAATAATCAAATCGAGGATTCCCTAAAGATAGATCGGATGAAAGTGGGACTCTCTCGTTCTCCAGAAACAAATGGCGAGACTACTTCTGTCAGCGAGGCTCATTCCCAGACTGACATGGAGCAAAGGGAGCGGCTGAAGGAGCAAGAGATGATCCAGGACGCTGCAACTGTGACACGCACAATCAGTGAAATCACAAATGGAGCCTCTCCAGATGATGAAACGCTGCTGTCCGGCAACCAGTACGCCTTCATGGACCTGCTGCACGAGGTGGTGCAGAACAACGGCCGCTGGACCAGAGAGAGGTGGAGGCAGACGCATGCCAACAAGCAGCAGCATTAGAGCGGCGAAGGAGCTTAGAGACGGGACTCACTTAAAGTTTAAAGTTATGTACACCAAATATGAGATTGTCGTTAAAACTACCAAGATAAAGTCAAATTTGGGGATATCCTGAATTCACTATCATGCTAAATGATTAAACATTGCTGTAAATGTTTAATCATTTAACATGATACAACTTGAAACCACATAATTATTTTTTTTAATTAAATGTATTAGAAAGCTTTAGAGTTGCTCAAAGGTGGGATTATTAGGCTAGCTGTTTCCCCCAATGTTCTACTATTTATGCTAAGCTAACCGTATTTTTGTGTGATTTATATATCTTTTTATTTTTTGTGTGATTGTATATTTTAAGCACCATCGCACCAAGACAAACTCCTCATTTGTGTAAAAACCTACCTGGCAATAAATCTGATTCTGATTCTTCATATTTACCATACATTCCTGATTTATCAAACAAGAGCTGCAACTACTGATTATTTTCACTGCTGATTAATCCTCTGATAATCTTTTCAGATTCATCAATTGACATTTGGTCGAGAAAATGTCAGAAAATACAAAAAAAAAATCAGACTAAATTATTTTATAGTAGTATAGTATAGTTTATTATATAGAGAAAAGCAGGAAGTCTCCACATTAAGAAGCTGAAAACTGAATTTTCTGCCATTTTGTGTGTGTGTTTTAGTGCCATTTGGCGGTAGAGGGGCAGATTGCAACCAACTGAATGCCCCTCGTCTCGTCACAAAAAATGCCTCTCTAGAACCAGCATTTAGTTGGTCCATTCTGAGCTACTGTAGTTTAGCCACTTACACACTAATAAAAACACCAACAATAATATTATTTTTCGTTTCTGTCCCAAAATCCCCCTGAATGCTTCACACTGCACCTTCAGAAAATACATATTTCACCTGCCACTGCTGTTTAAATGTAATCTTTATGACACTGTTATTGAGAAAATGAATACATAATTATAAGACAAAAGAAGCACAACTAAATAAAACAATGTAATGACTGTAATGTAATAGTAAAGTTGCACATGTATCTACTTGTGATTTGTCAGAATCCTTTGAGATGAAATAAAAGTCTTCTCGCAGGTTTTTCTCTGGCTGCATGCAGCATTTATTTGTCCATATTTTATACGTCGAGAAGTACACTCGCTTCTCATAAGAAATAGTACAAAATGGAAACAACCCCTTTTTTGACAATGACTGAAAAACATAAAGTGGAGGTAAACATAATACATAGGCTTTTGATAACACCTAGACAACATGCATGTTCCATTCATATAAATACACAGTATCAAATAATGGCTCCAACTTGCAAGCAGTTGACTTAATAATGTGTTTCTCTAGCCACGGGACATTGAACTAAATGTCCTGCTAAATGTACAAAAATTATCGTTTTCTTGGCAAGCTTGTATATCAAAACATGCTTTGTAAGTGTTAACATGCCCCTTGTGGTACTGTAAATATGGACAGTAGGAGATCTGAGGTGAACTCGAGGTGGAGTGTGATTTGTCGGACGTGAGGACCACAGACGATGTTACATGAACGGATCTCGACACCAATCGGATTCTCCACCGTCGCCGCCGCCGTCGCTCACGCTTTCACTCCTCAGGCTCTCCTGCCCTGTAAACTTCTGAGGGACTACTGAGCAAACATCAACAGTACTTCTCAATGGGACTCTTCGCAAAATACACACACACGGTTTCCTCCCAAAAAACAGTCAAAAGATCTCAGACAGACAAAACTCCACCTGAGATCATACTCATCATTACTCATCACTTCATATTTCTTTAACAGATAATAATAATGATGATAATAATAATAATGGCACTCGTCATTTAAGCTTCCCAGGTAAATTAAAACAAAATGCACGACATGTTACTGCACATCTGACTGCCGTCTCCTCACAGAAATGATTGAATACTGCCCGTCCGTGTTGTACAGATTCAGATTAAAGGGTCATGCTATTATGCTCTCGACGTCCCCGCAGAGCTTAGTGCAAAAATAGTTCAAGTCCTCTTTCACTCTCACCACGCAGAAGAGACGAAAAACAAAAGCTGTGTTTCCACTAAAATGTACCTGAAACTTTCTTTTTCTCCCAGGAGCTAAAAGGTTCCTTCCGCCTGTTTTCTTTCCCCCGCAGTAAAGACCTGGTGGATTAAAGTTTGTTTTTTTTCCCATACATTGGAAGCTTTCCTCTTTGACTCCGTGTTGATGTGGTCAAGCACAATCAATAAGAAACAAACTGTTTTTTGGCTGCAGTTAAAAAAACAGAAAAGAAAATAGAAACGCTGCAAGTACTCGACCAATCAAAAACGTTCAGCGCTTCAAGCCCCACCCCCAAAGCTCCTGTGCTATTGGAAAGTACTACTCCACCCCCCCAAACTCTCTTGGTACAATAATGTCCTCGGGACCTAAATGGACCCTGATCCCTGTCATGTAAACGCACTGACTCCCTCCAAAATAGTCCCTTGTTCCTGGGGGAAAGTTCCTGTGGTGGACACGCTGCTAATGAATATATAAAGTTCCTATTTACAGTGATTGAACAAAAACATACCGAGGAATGATAAACCGAGAGTAAATACTGCACACTGACACTGGTGTATACACAAGGTGTGGCCTGTACAAATTTGGAGAGAAGAGCACCTCATGTTCAGCTCAACTGCATCCCAAATTTCAAATACTGATATTTGAGTCTGACCACTTTGATCATGGTAAGTCAAAAAGGTTCAGGCAATAATACTTTAAAGTAATAGTTTTGGCCATTTGGAAAATACATGCATCTTTTTTCTCAGTCAAATTACGCAGGGCACGGTTAGCTTAGCTTAGCACCTCTTCAGCTTACCAAGTAACGCCATCTAATTCATTCATGCACCGCACACGTTTAAAAACAACAGCCAGTTGTCCCTTTGCCCCCATTAGCTTAGCCTTTATGCTAAGCTAAGCCAATCCTCTGCTTGGCTCTGGGTTCATACAATATCCATCCTATGGCGGATAAGTGTATTTCCCCAAATTTTAAAAAACTATTTCTTTAACTCTGGTCATTAAAGAGCTGTAATAAAGTTTGGCATTGAAAGAAAAACACCACAGCAAAACTTGAAACAACACAAAACAAGATTATGTTTAAGTTTAGCTTAGAAACTGAGGATTGATATGAATGTAGCCTATAAGACTATAAAAATAACTGATAACTTGTACTCAATTATTACAGACATTAATTGTAGTATGCCCATTAAATGTTTTTTTTAGAAATAGCCACCACAACTATTTCATCTTTTTAAATTAATTTATCCTTCATGTACTGATACTGTCTTCTTACATATTGGCTGACAACATCTTTGATGAGCTCAAAAGCAGCTGATAACTTCAGTCAGGATCTAATAAAAGAAAAAAAATAACACTGATATGACAAAATGGCACATAATGTACAAATCATTTCAAAGATATTTACAAAGCAGAGTAAACAAATGAATGGCACATGGACTATAACAAATGTGATTCGGGGCACTTAAAATAGTCAAATAAATTAACAATATTCACAAACTATAACTACAATCACAATGAAAATCAGTGTCCAAAACAACACAACCATATGAGAAAGCTCATTATTCTAAACTGGCCGATAAAAGTGCCACTACAGTGTGTATATATTCACAGATGACAGTTGTTCGTAAAAAAGTTTGTGCTCATAAATCAGAGAGAGACAAAACCAAAAAGAAGACATTTTTATAATAAATTAAGAAAAGTGCTCATGTACTGTAATTTTGTTGTAAATGCTTGAATTGCTCGAAATTCATGGCATTTACTGGTAGAAAAACAGGACTGTAGAGATGTGGAGGAGGGTGTAGTTGCCCCGAGATTCAGTTCTGTGTGAGTTTAGGTAGCAACAGGCGTACAAGGGAGTCGGCCTGAGTGGCGGCACTGGGGCAACTTCACCCCTGAGTGAAGTGATGATTTGATATCCTGTACAGTGTGTGCGCACCATAACCTCCTCTGACCGCCTCACAACATCCATCAGATCTCTCAGTCCTTTGGTTGGGAGGGAAGGGGGTTGTTTCCAGTGCCTGGTTCACCGTTTCAGATTGTTTTTCGAGGGCGACGCGTGTTAAGTACAGTAGAGGTGTGTGAGGGGAGTCGGGGTCGATGACGAGGCACTCTTCATGCATCCTCCTGTAGCAGCTCAGTGGGAAACAGCAGCTCGCTCTCTCTCTCTCTCTCTTTTTAAATGTTGATATTTTGGAGGTTGAGAGACACATAATGCACATTCACTATGGACCGCTGTTCTCGGCCCGAGACGAGCCTTCATCTGTGCGACACAAACAAGCTCGGGGACGGGGATGGGGGGTCGTAGACATTAAGGGTCAGGGTGTCGAGGATCGAGGAGGGTTTCAGAGGTGAGTCTCGTCCCTCGTCTCTGTGCCAAACTCCTGCTGCTGGTGCCTGCTAGTGCGGGCGTGACCCGGCTGCGAGTCCTCTGGCATGTGTGCCAGCGGGTCGGACCGGATAATGTACCTGTAGACACAAAATAAACATTATCTGCCAGCGTGGAGCGGAAGAAGAGGGTGGATCTTTACTTTAAATGTTAACATCTGGATTAAAGTCTCTGTGGGAGTTTACTGGCTCTGTAGCAACATAAATGGCAACACAACGAAAGATACCTGCACCCGCGTAAACAAATGAAGCGGTCTCAATCCTTAAGATCCTACTTAGACACCATTTAAAATACCAAAATGACATAAAGCCACCAAAGTGATGTCTACTGGAAAGATAAAGTGGGCTGCATCCTTCACTCCGGTTCTTACACAATGTCGTTGAGCTCCAGCATGGTGTCAGGAGGAGGATTGATGAGCACGTAGGACAGCGTGTTTTGGTGGTCATTCATCTCGTCTGGAAAAAGAGACAGAAGAGACCTTCAGAGCCGCTCTGGAGCCCTCCCTCGCCCCCCTCCATCATTACACAGTACATCAGCCGGGAAATGAGCCCTCCAACCACAGAGAAAAAAAATATGAGCCTCCCTCGTTTTCAACCTTTCAGCAAAATAACCCACGCACAGAATCAGAGCGAGCGGAGGGGAGACTGTCAAACCAGTTGTGGGGATGCTCTTTCCTTCATCTGGCTGTTTGTCAAAGATATGCTTGTTGCAACTGTTAATGATTACGATTTAACGGTTTTAAAAGTTGGAACTAATCTGTGCCAGTAGAGGAATTACTATACATAAATTCATCTTTTTATTTCCCTTTAAAAATACTATTGTAAGCTTTATATAATTGGGGAAGTATTTTGACTGTAGCCCAACTGAGGCTGATACTGATAAAAATATTTGGTCGTTAAAAAATCAAAATCTGTTTTGATTGATTTAAAAAAAATAAGAAAATAAATTTTAAAAAAGTTACATCACAGCCAGAGCTTACTGCTGAATTAACTTTTGTGATGGCAAAAGTTTCATTATTTCTCTACTGCAATGTCCTTTTTTAAATTGGCCAACATTAAGACTAAATTGATTTATTTTATATACGATCCTTTTTGGTATTTCACTATTTTTACTTAATTTATATAATTATCACACATTTTCTTATTGAGCTTTACAGTTTTGGTCAAATACATATTAACTATTTTACAAGTTGTTTTAAAAATGTTCTTATTTGTAGATTTTTATAAATGAGCATTTGTTTATTTCACAATAAGTAAATTAGATTAATAGACATGATATGATATAAAACGTAAACATTAACAGTTGTAGCAATATTCCTTTTTTGCTTCCACAATGTCGTTAAGCTAACAGTGTAAACTGTTTTGCACTATAAAGGTCTTGTACTTTATTAAGAATCAATAAAGAGGGGAAAGATTTTTACATTACATCTCCAGATGAGTCATATCTCTGTGTGTGAGTGTGTATTTCAGTGTGTGTCTATATATATGTGTGTGTGTGTGTGTGTGTGTGTGTGTGTGTGTGTGTGTGTGTGTGTGTGTGTGTGTGTGTGTGTGTGTGTGTGTGTGTGTGTGTTAAGCGCTGTTTGGTGGTGGCTCCTACTTGCATGGTGGACAGAGGAAGGGAAAAGGAGGGCACATGTGACCACCCACCTGCTTGTGGCCCTTTATAAAGCCAGGCGGGGTGGAAGAGAGAGAAGGGCTAACCGTTACTGACAGGGCACTTTGTGAAACAAGGGGAGGCCCATGCTGCCTGCTGCTGACTCAAACAGCACCCCCATGCGCAGCTTAAAAAAATGGAGCCAGCATGCAGACAGCGTCCGCGGCTACGCCACAAGTCCATCTCCATCGCATTCATTTAATTTTTTTTTTTTTTTCTCCTGCGCATTCCACACTGGACCAGCAGGCTTGGTAAGGCCATGCCAAAAACGGACGACACTCAGCCCCCACGACCAAACAAGAGTGACATGTGACACACCCCACAGACACACGAGACATGCTCCAGCATCCGTCGGACCGGACCCAACGCAGAGAGCGACTCAAACCAAACTGAGAGTGAAGCAGAACGCATTGGGAGTGTGAGAGTGGAAGAGTACAACCTGCTGCTGCTCGATCAACATCTGGAAGTTAAAACAGACTATTGTAGTAAATGTAAGTGGAAAAGGAAACATGCAGGATTTATCAGAATGTTAAAGACATTACCAATTTGTTTTCCCTCTAATCCACATTTTTACTGCTCAGTGTATTAGATATGGATTATACCATGGCCACTCACTTCTGAGAAGTAGACAGTTGAAAAAGGAACCTTGGTTAACAGTGCAGTGATGAAGTGTTACCGTCGACGGTTGTAGCTCTGTAGTCCAGAACAATTCAACAATGACTACTACACCATATAGATGGAGGTCAGGTGACAGTGTTATGCAGTCTCGTTTTTTCTGTCGCTTTCTGAAGATATGACTCTCCAAACGAGGAAGAAATGAAGATGTTCTAGACTTTAGTCAGTCTTATATAAAAACAAGAATAATTCCTACACTGAATATTTAATACTGAAGCAATTCCTCATACTGTCTTCAACTCCCTCCATCCAAATAATGTTGCAAATGTTTGAATATTTCACGTCCCCCTCCAGTCAAAAATATGTTTTTCTAACCCCACAGTTGAATGTTTGCACATAAATCATTCTACACAGCAGAAGATCAGAGTTTGAAAATAGCAGACTGTTTTCAAATGTAAAAATGACTGATCTGATTTTAAGAGGTGGGCGTATGAGCTTGATGTGTGGTAGCACAAATAGCCTGGAAGCCAATCCTGGTCTATTATTCAGCAGACACAAGTGTGATGTGTGCAAACACACACACCGAGAACTGACTTTACAGTGAAGTAAGGGCAGCTCGTGTCCAGCAGCTAAACTTGAGAAATGAAAAATATTTCCATATTCATATATTCTGGAATTTGTCATAAGTGAGAAGGAACGGGAACCATTTTAAGGATTCTAATGAGGTAATTATACTTTTTATCCTGCAAAAACCATGTCGGACACACATTTAAGAATGTTTACGTGGAGTGTGGAGGGGATCTTTGACGCTATAAATCAGTGTTTGAAAGGTTCCCTGCTCCAACACACCTGATTCACACGATCAGCTCGTCATCAAGCCTGAAGGTTTGAAAAACGCTGCTATGAATTATTATATTTTAATGTACTATTTTTTTAATTGAACCTTTATCTATACAGGAAAATCCTGTTGAGATTAAAAACCTCTTTTTCAAGGGAGTCCTACTAGATATCACTCAGCACTAGGAATTACATAAAACTCAATATTGCCACTTGTAGCACAAGCTTGAGGTTTTTACCATTTATTTACTCTTACCTATACATTTACACTTTATGTCTACCTGCTAACTAGCCTCTAACTCTTAGTCTCTTCAGATGGTGTTACATTTGACTCGAGCCTCTTAAGGCTAGTAGACTTTTACCCACCAAAATAATAATTGATATATTTCTTATTAGCTGAACAACTATGTGTTTTTCTACATACTTCACGCACAAGTGTTTTAATGTCTCAAGTGCTCCTTTTCAGCACTGCAGCAGGAGAAGTTGAACCACATTATTTTGCTAATTCTGTTAATTCTTACTCGAGGTAATCACATGGCATCATAGTCATGTCCCTTTTTAAATTCAATATGCTGGATTACAGAGCCAGTGTTTTCCTGTCCTTATTTGTAGGTTAACCTCCACCCTAAATCACTGCACATGTTATATTACACTGCAGCTGTTGAAACTTTATTGGTTGAGATACTAAGTAATGAGGGACACTTACCAAATCATGCATTCAAGAGACAGTTCACCCTAAAGTCAGTCTTACCTGCAGTGCTTTTTAGCCATCTAGACTGTTTTGGTGCAAGTCCACTCATGGACGAGAGGCTCTTGACAGCATGTGATGTAAACATTTATCACTTCCTCCTCAGCTGAGCTTTAAATTCAGCTAGCTTAGTTAGCCAGCCTCTCATCCATGAGTAGATAGACGTTTCCTACTGCGTGGTAGAGTGTAGTTTGGTGAGAGAGAAAATAGTTCCGACATGAAACTGCTCACAACCAAGTCTGCGAATTATCTTGAGTAACCGGGTCATGATTTTTGGAAAGAGACATTGCTGTTGAGTTTTTCAAAATGTATTTTTGGTACTTTGAGCACCACAAGCAGAGTGCCATCTAGTTCCATGAGAGAGGAAGCGGGCATCTCTATGGGAGAGATATCTAAAGCTCAACAACTCTCACAAAAATCTAGATGAGTAAATATGACTGCAAGTGAGAAGAAAATCATGTATTTTTTGATTTTGGGTTGAACTGTCAGACTTCAGACTACAAGCAAACAAACCTTAAGAGATGAATGAAAACACTGTTTCTTATGCCTGTCGTTAAGTGGCCATGGTATAAGTTTGAACATGTGTCCTGATATAAGGAAATAACAGACAGGTGGAGGAGGTTTTCCTCCACAGAGTTCTTCATTTTCTACACCTGGACACCTCTGATACACCTTCTTCTTGATGTTCCTAAAAAGATGTACACATTAATTCTACGTCTAACCTTCCATCCACAGACATAATGCATTCCGCTCCACTCTTTTAAAGCCATACTCTGATGCCCTGCAGTACTCTAGCCATTTGGGACGTCACCTCACGGGAACACAATGCAGAAAAGACCAGGTAGAAAGATAGAGAGAGAGAGAGAGAGATAGCAGGAGCGAGACAGTGAGAGGTTGGCTGCTGATCTACCACTCATACTGACAGGACACGCACACTCACACGCACCTAAAACACCACACGCACACACTCATGCAGCAAAGTTGCAGAACTGTGATCAACCAGCTAACCTGACGGCCTGGTCCCCTCTGTATACTGGTGCTCTGAAATGTCCTGTAACTCTAAGCAACGGCATTCACTGTTAATGGCCTGATTTGTTCATTTATGATTAACTACAAATTTTAGATGAGGAGTGAAAAAAAAAAACAAGCATCTTCTAAAAATGGATTTATCTATCTCTGTGGATAAATTCTGTGCACTAATCTTCAATGGATGCTGGTGAAAGGACAAATTCCTTTCTCCACAAGATGGACGTAACCACTCACATGTTGTAAATGAGTTATAAACAGCACACAAATTACCTTGCAAATATCCTAGATTTACTCGATTCATGACATCGCTCGCAGTGAGATTAGAAACATCCTCTACAAGCCAAAGGAAGGAAGATAGAGTCAGAGAGAGAAAGGAGGAGAGGAACAGAGGAGGGGGAGGGGAAAACAAGAAAAAAGAAAAAAATCAGGCAGGCAGCGAATGCATTTGCAGTTTCAAAAAGAACTTGTTTTTAAAAGAAAAAGGTGAGAGCAATGCAAAGAAGCCATGCAGAAGTGTGTGCACAGAATCACTTCCAAATGATTCATCTGTCACAAGTTGCAGTATTCCTCACTGACATTCATGGTTCAAAAGAAGATCTTGAGCTTTTGAGGTTCTTCCTGAAACGTATTCAATCGACACGTTACATTAATGTTTATCAAGTGCAACACATCTGGAGCATGATTCTGCTTTGGTTTTGAAGCGTGAAGCTGGGAGAGAAACAACTGAAGAACAAAAGTAGAGAAGTGAGCAGGTAAGAGTGCAGGCAATTGCAGTCTGTGATCAAATGCAATTGAGTCGAAGTTTTGGTTTGCCCCTGCATCTTCATGCATGACGTGTTCACATTCACATGTTTTGTATGATCAGGATTATGGAATGGTTGGGGTGTGTGTGTTTCATGGAACATAGAGAAAGAGTTTGATGAGTGTGAAACTCATAAAATGAGATTTTCTGAAGGTTGTAGATGTGGTGTGATGTTAATGATTAAGACCCACAATAACATATCATAACAGGTAATGAGATGGGATAAAATGACTGGAACACAGGTGTGAGATTTTCAAATGCAGGTGTTCTCGTGGCTGAAGTAATTTAACTGGTTGAGAGTGGGTGGAGCAAAAGGATCTCCTGAACTCTTGCACAAAATCTCTGCATACACCAGTTATCTTGGAACTGAGTGATGTGTTATCCAAGTGAAGCTCAGTGAACAGGACACATAGTCACACAGCAACAACAGTTACTGAGGCTGTCATAACGCTTGAAAATTACATTTGGATTATTTCCTCTCAGACTAATACAACTATACTCTCTGTGACTCCGATTACCATGTCCATGTCCATGTCCATACCATGTCTAATGGGAGAGGACTTAAAAACTTACTCCAAGAAAGTAGTAAAAACAGAAATTGTCCCTTAAAGTTCACACCTTTAAAAAATGTGACTTGATTAAAGTTTAAACAAGTCAAAGCTAAAATGTGTCTTGGTAGCTGCTCTGCTGACCTTTCATAACTGTGATATAAAAAGGGCTGCTAAAAGTTGTATTTTTGTTTCTCTTACGTTTTCCCTTATTGTAATTCTGAGATTCTCAGGCTCTACCCACTGAGGTTCAACTCAACCAGTTACATTATTTCTGCCTCCAGAGCTGCTGTGGACTTAAAGAAAAGTTTATAGAACTGAGACTCCAATCTGCAAGACACATTATAATTTGCATTATTATTCAGTTACAGGTACATAACGTGTGATAATGAATATCAATTATATGAAAGTAAATACATACTAAATCAAATAATGTTAATAATCACTTATATTGTGCTTAATCTTGCTATACAATAAGTAATATATTGTGAGCTACTGCATTGAATTACAAGTCAAATTCTGTAACTCAGCTTACATAACAAAGTAAAAACATGGACTGTCCGTCACTTCTGTAAACATCATTAGCTGCTCTACTCACCGTATCCCACGGTGGGCAGACCCAGGTGCTTCATGCGATTCTTCACCAGCTCAGACAGCTCCTGTCGCTCAGAGCGTCGGTACAAGTTGAGTCTCTGCTGAGAGATGCGCTCCGCTCTGCTCGACGGTTTGGCGCTCTTCCTGCTCAGCCGTCGTGCCCACTGCATGCTCTTCTTCCTCAGAAGCGGGTGCTCTGACTGGTCGCTCGTGGTAGAGTTTCTGTGGGCCGTCTTCTCCTTCCAGGACTCGCCACGCTCGCGTCGTTCCAGGCCCTCCCCCGCATTGATGGACACCTGAGACTAGGAGAGCAAGGCGGCAGTATTAACGCTGGATACTGTGTGTGTTTGTATAGGCTTGGCTGTGACATCCTTTCGTTGGTTTGTTATTTAAAACCTGTCCGTATGACAATACAATAGTTCCTAGAGGCCTGCATCATCAAGCCATGATGCTTATGAACTTATTGATAAAACCCAGAAAAATT
The DNA here is from genome assembly GCA_903131615.1 of Diplodus sargus. Classification (NCBI taxonomy): domain Eukaryota; kingdom Metazoa; phylum Chordata; class Actinopteri; order Spariformes; family Sparidae; genus Diplodus; species Diplodus sargus. The sequence goes on from CAEMYA010000092.1 coordinate 5,986,794, forward strand.
TAGTATGTTTCATCTTTAAGCACAGTTGACTGAAATATCCAAATTAGAAACGATCACATTTGGATCTTACCTGTGCGTAACTGTCCTTGCACTGAAACAAGAGAAGGACAAAACGACATCCAAACAAAAAGAGATGAAATGAAAGATGGGGGCATTCACATTCGCAGCAAAACAAAATCACCTAAAGCCTCAGAAGTCAGCACATGAAATAGTAAATATAGTGTATTTACTATTTTATCATTCTCTGTTTAAATGCAGGGAAATTAACACTAGCCAGCAAATTGCACATTCCTTGTTTATGGCTGGTGAGTTTGTCTCTTATGTAACCTCCAAATATTATTTAGAGCTGAATCTATTTTAATAATAACACTAAAGCCGTGACAGTAATTGGGGACTTTGTGTCAGGAAAGCATCAAAAACTGTTGTGTTCGAGAACAAAATGTTAATTTCCTTCTCCTGCTTTGCATGAAATAAATAGAAGAGAGAAATGCATCAAGGTCTGAACAATAAGAGATGAGAAGTAAAAAACAAGGTTCTGAGAATTAAAAAGGCAGCTAGGTGGAGGATTAAAAACTGAAGAAAGGAAGGGAGAACAGACAATAATCTTGAACAAGCGAAAGACATTTTAAGAGAGAAATAAAAGCAGGAAAATGCGAAGCAAGGAAGGACATAACTTGAAGATGAAAGGGGGTCAGAAAGGAGGAGAAATGGAGGAAAGCACAAATGGGGGAATGAATAATGTATGGAAGCTAAAGTCGCAGTAATGCCTCAGCTAAAGCCAAACCAGAAGCCACGGCAGGAACTAAATCCAGATCTCAGGTGTCGGGTATGAAGCATCATCGTGATCAAAACAAACTTACCTCTGAGGTTGAGAACATGTGCGACTCGGTGCGGTAGATCCCGATGGGGATCTCAGCGCTGGACGAGCAAAGCTTCTGGAAGAGTCTCCCGTAAGTCCTGATCCACAGGTCCTCTTCTGTGATCTTCATCTAATGGATGAGAGTCAAGTAGACGCCGTCACACGATGATTTATTGAAACTTACAGATAACTTTTTTAACTGTATGAACATTCCTACTTACAGCACACAGATACCCAGAGCCAGGCGTGGTGTCCAGACCGAGAAGTAGCCTCGCAATAGCGATCATATAGTCTTTGACAAATGACTGTCGGAGCAATACAAATGTGTCACACATGAAAATATCAATCAATATCAGACATGGCAAAGAGAAGCCCATTGCATCTGCAAGTCATCTGTTTTATTCATTATTTGTAATGGGTCTGTGGAAACTGTAAATGCTATTCATGACATAAAACTTGTTCAGTAATATTATACAAACCTTTCAGCTTAGCTCTAACTTGCTTTGAGGCATGTAGCACGAAAACCTTCGATTGATAACATCCTCACTTAAAATGTGTGGCTGACATCAACCTAAATTTATCCTGATGTTCAACCCCAAAAGTCAGCCTCTGGTTTTCCCACCTGGTAAAGCAGCGTATCCAACATGGAGATACTGAACACCCTGCCTGCAGCAAACGGCAGCCGGAACATGAAGGCCAAGTTGGAGCCCTTATCACGCTCTATCTGAAGACGGAAACACAAAACATATAAAAAGAGATACAAGGAAACAGAGTGAACAGATATTAAAATCTCACTTTCTCCTAGATGTCTGCTGAACTTTTGCTCTTTTCTCTTCATCTCCAAGACGACATGTGTGAAAAAAAAAGTTGGTAGAGAGACAATTTTTAAAAAGCTCTGTGAAGGTGAAAGCTGTCACTGCGGGTAGGAAAAAACACGATTCAGAGAGGAGGAAGCAAGAATCAAGATTCCACTAAAACTCATGAACTTTGGTAAAAGACTTTATCAGCTCCTTCTGTTTGTTTTTTGTACATTTTCTTCCTTCAATGCTCATAAAAATTTACTTAGAAATACTGAAGTAAATTTCACACAAAGACACATGAAAAGGCACCCAAACTGTATGAAATAAGTCTTGGTACATGACTTGGGGAAGGTGAAATACCTGAATTATGGTTCTGTATAATTCACATATATAGAGACATATTTACCATTGCATTAAGGGTTACTGTTGAGAGTAAATGATGGGAATAAACTACTGGCCCCGTAATTTACAATTCTGGTCTCTTTAAGAGTGACTGAAACTCCAGATCCAGAGACAGACAGGAAAGAGACTCATAATGGCTCACCTTCTCCAGTTTGGAGAGAGCGAGTGAGTAGCAGTCCTTCGCTCTGAACTGCATGAACCTCATGTTGGACGGGTGTGTGAGCTCAGTGATGATGCTGAGACTTGGGAACAACCTGAGAGAGACAAGGAGAGAGGGATGTTAGTGGAGAAATGTAATGCTTGGCGCTGAGGGGAAGACCCATCGTGGCAGTGATAAATGCCTTTAATTTTGGGCTGTTAAATAAAAGAGTCGCTTCAGAGCTCTGGCTACTGTAGCTTGTCTTTGAAATAAACTCATTCAGCGTTCTGGCAAACTCTGCAAAACAAGTATTCACTCTCCAGCATCTGACTGAGAACAAATAAAGGAGTTAGTCAAATGGAGTCTGGTCCATGTCTCATGTTCACTGTTTGTTTCGTACACAATGAGTTGTTCTCTCTGGGTTACCTGAACATTGTCTGGACGTTGACGATGGTCTTGGCGTCTGCCATGTAGTCCTCCTCAGCGCTCATGGTGCTCTCCTTGTCCACGACCACCAGGTTGTCAGCGTAGATTATACCACACTGGAGCAGGTTGTCCAAGCTGGTCCATTCACAAAGACAAAGCATGCCATGTTACGATACATCATTACAATATCAATTTGTATATATATTTCATCAATTACTCTTATTATTAGAGTATACTTAATAAAATGCTGTGTCAATACAATTAAACTAGCATTGGTAAGATTAGCATAAGTGGTATTTCTCATTTACATAAATACAACAAACTCTGAAACACATATATTTCCGTGTTTGCAGACGGGCGTAAAGCAATTAAGACAATTAATACATAATTTCTCCCCTTTTAACACCTTATTCCCCTTGTAGTAACATGTTTCAACATGGTGACGCTACAGTAAGTTCCTGTTTACACATCTCGTCAATTCTGATTTGACGGCACAACAGCTGGTGTAACGAAATCGAAGTGAAATCAAATGAGTGTACATAGCAGCCCTTGCTTGTGTATCCTAAGAGACATCAAAGCATAATTCATCATCTAAGTTTGAAGGAAATTGTTTGCTTTCGAACTCCAGTATAGCTGTGCTGGGATTATCTTTGCCATTTTTAGCCGGCCAGAAAATCAATATAATGGAGTCTAAAATCAAAAGTACGTCACCAATAGCTGACATATAATGGTGTGCATGTTTCCTGTAATCAGAAATAGAAACAGAAACTTCCAACACCCTCTAAGGATAATGTTGTATGATACATGATACTTGTTTTGTTGTAATAAAGCTGCATTGCTGGTAGCTGCTTATAACGGTGCCCCTGAGATGAACATGATTAGCTAATCAAATGAGCAGGTTATTATTCTCATACTTGTCGATGGTGCCAGCCATGAAGTAAACCATTGGAAAGCAGCAAATGGCCTCTAAGAAGTGGTTGTCTGGCCTGCGGAAAACAGGAAACATCACGAATGAGCAATCCCACATTAATTATCTTTGAAAAGCCCCAGTGACGCATTATAACATCATCGCTGTAAATTTCTGAATAAGGGCGAGGCATGCATGGTTTAATCCTGCACAAGAGGGAAATACACATAGAGTATGTCTAATCCTGCAAACGCAATAGAAGGATTAAGCTGGTTGCTATGTAAACCCCTGGTGGTGTCACTCGGCCTGTGTAGTTTTTTGTTTTGACAACCACAGAGACTTGGCCGAAGTTAATGAAACCCACAGTGAGTTAGAAGAAAAGGTGGATTGCTGCAACACACACACGTACACATACCTCACAAACAAATTGGCTTTCTTATGTGGAGAGAATTATTGTTTATGAATAATGCAAAAATCTTTTCCTTCCCTTTCTAACCCCCAGTTTCACCTGTCGTGATCCCATCTCTACTTAAAGCAATTTGTAAGCATTTCTAAGCCCACATGTGCCCACAAAGAAATGCAACTACACACTAACAACAAAAAAGATCCAATCCTTTACTTTTGGACAACTGTTTTTTTATTAATGATATAAAACAGTGATTTTCTCTATACCTTGAGGTGAAGTTGACCCATATACTTAAAGCTTTAATTAACAACTCACTGGAGGCAATTCTTGCACTCTGAATATGTGCTCATATTAAAGTTCATGGAGATATTGCATACCATCTTTGTTTTGTTGTATTACATTTTGAAGTCATTAAAACACATATTGGTAGTTTCACATCACTGACAAAGTTATGAACTAACAAAAACAGGGTTGAAAAGGATGGCTGTAAGTCTTACTGGTAGTCCAGCAGCAGCACTATGGGGTTGAGCTCCTTCCGTGGCCGATAGTAAGCACGCAGAGGGACGATGAAGTTGTAGAGACCATTTCCCGCCGTCTCCGCAGACACTATAATCAGCTTATTCTTGAAGCCATACGCCTTGGCATCCTCAAAGCTGCTATGTGTACAGCCCTGGATGGAGAAAGGAAGCCAGTCAAAACATTTTTTGTCAATAAATAGTTTTAATTAAAAATGTGCGGAGAATAGGTTTAGTTCTTCACCTTGTCGAGGCGGAGGCAGCAGAATGGAGCTTTCTGTGGTAGGAGGTGGCACAGAGTTGGAGAACTGCCGATGTAGGGTGAGTTGGGAGGGTAGCCCTTTACAAAACTGATGGAAAAGAAAGAAGAAATGCATCTGAGGATATAAACTTGTCAAACTTGCGTCTGAAGTTAAAACCTTAACTAATATATTGTGCTGATATTGGCTTTTTATTATGTTTACCAGTACTGCTCTGAGCTGGGATTTTCTACCCTCTACACAATTACTTAAAAACAGTGTGCTAAATGTGGTTCTTTCCACATTTGCTCCAGACGAGCCCACGCACAAAGTAGGCTCTGCAGACTTTAATTAAAATATGTAGTGATACACGATGGTAGAAATGTTTCCAGCTCACGCAGAATGATCGTCAAAAAGTATTGCTGAATCATTCTTTATTATTCTCATCATTATTTCATGATATGAAATATTACCATGAATGACAATGTTCCTGCTTCCAGCTTCAATTCTGCAGCTGCTCAAATGACCAGCCTGAAGGACTCAGTGCTGCTCAATAAATCAACTTCTACAATGTTTTTGTAACCCGTTTTGTTTTAATCATGTCTCGTTTTGTTTTGCAACAAGTCCGTCAATTTGGTTCTGTGTCCCCTGACTTGTAATGCGCCATCTGCAATTACTCTAATCAGTTTCACGGTGCCCTCTAGATTGTCAATAATGGAGATTCTGATTTTGTTAAAAGATGCATCTACAGCTTCATCACCACATGGTGGCACTGTGGGACCTTCAGCTACTTGCTGTGTTTCCTGCAGACAATGCAGTACCCTTCATCTCCCCAACTATTGAGCTTGACAACTGTTAAAGAAGAAAAACTCCTTTCGAGTCATGGGGCAGAGTAATAGAGGCCCAGAGGTTAAGAAGACTATGTCCAACATTATGGGAGCGACTGAAGTTTGGGTTGAGGTGCAGATTCTATCCATCTATATTACGCACATCTCCATAGAGGAGTAGAAGAACAAAGCTGCTGAGATGAAATGATTCCTCTGACATACTGAGCTGTTATGGTGATGACTCATCCGTCTGGACGACTGATAGATGAGGGTCTTGGACACACAACATGAGCTCCAGTCAAGAGGAAAAGTGCTGACCTTCATGTCACAGCATACACATCTATCACTGCCATGTACGCACCTTACTGCATTATGACATACAGATTACACGCCTATTACAAACCAATCCATCTCATTCTACAACCACTGAGACATGACGTAAAGGAGGACAGGGTAGATCAATCATGTAAAGAGCGTAAGACGGTCGCACTATGAGGACATTTCTCTTCTTTACTGCTGCATGACGATACATACTGTACACTACAAACGCACCAATTGTGCCAGTTACTTACTCTGACCCCACAGATCCCTCCTCATCTGATTGGGTGGTCTCGTCCTCTGATTGGTCGCTGAGGAGGTCGCAGGGCAGAACAGCAGAGGAATCAGCAATCTCGAGGACAGGGGCGATGCTTGGCCTGCGGCTCCCGGCACCGTTCTCCGTCGGCAAGGTCAGCTTGCTGGTTTCCTCAGGAGGATCGGGATTCTGGAGATCTATGGCTACAGTGCCTGAAAATCATATCAGTTTACTGTATGAGCCACATTCTATGGGGCTATTTTAAAATAACATGCACAGCACTTGTACTGTAACAGAGGTAAGGCCATGACCATTTCTTCTCAGAAAACCCTGTGGTCCTGGAAAACCGACATTCATATCGGACGTACAGTAATAAGGCCCATGTGTAGCTGGCTCAGCATCTTAGCCACAATCAATCCCACCAGCCTCTTTAGCTCAGCTCAGTTTGACCTTGAGGAGAAAATGCATTGCTTTCTCAAGCTACCACAAACAACATGCAAACATATTATCTGTAATAATATGATATGTGATATGATGTGTGATATATGCACAATACATATATCAGACATATCAGAAACATGATACATGTACAGTACATATATCATCTAATATGCCGAAATCTGATCTTTATTGAAAAAAAGAAAGACAAGTACTAACATTAATGAATATCACCGTCTTGTACAGTGTATAACATACTATTACTGACATTTAAAATTATTTTCATTATTGATTAATCTGCTGATTATTATTTATGATTAACTGACAAATTGTTTAAACCATAAAATGTCAGAAAAAATCTGAAAAATGCCCATCATCAGTTTGCATCTTTTGTCTAACTAACATTCCAGAACTCAAATACTCTTTAATTACTATAATAAATAACAAAGAACAGCAGCAAATCCTGACTTTAAGAAGCTTGAGCCAAGAAATTTTCGACATTTCTGCTTGAAAAAAAGTCCATCAACTAATGGATTAATAAACTGCTGTTGCAACATCACATACTATCAGTTGTAAAAACTGTACTCCACTGAATTACAGGACTAGTAAACAAGTAAGTGAAGTGATGCATCATGCACAAACTTACCAAATGAAGTAGCCTGATCAACTTTTACAGATCAAAGAAAAAGCACAACACAATAATGTCAGCCAAGAAAGCAAAAAAGGCACGTAAGAAAAAAATCATGCATCAGTCAGCGAAAGCATCACCAAGGCAGCCACCAGAAATGTTCAGTACAGAACATCAAAGCATCCATTTTCTCTTCTTACATGGAAGCCAGTCTCTTTGGCTTACACGCTACTTTCAAACAGTTTTTTTTTTCAGGCTCTCAGTCTCACCCATGCTGGCGATGATGCTGTGCACAGGCAGCCTTGAGGGGGCGTCGTAGAGGCCTGAGACGGGCAGACCCTTGTTGTGCTTCTCCTCCTGTTTGAAGATGAAGGCCGAGTTCTCCTCCTTGGTGATGTTGATGTAGTAGCAGGTGTCAGGGGCGGCCATGATGTGGCGAGGGCCGGGGTTCAGGAGGATGCTCTTGTTGTCCTCCCGCTTCACTCCGATCAAACACACACCATACCTGCCGAGATCAAAATGGACTTCAGCTCCAATAGTTTGTCTCCGAAAGACATTAACAATTACACTAATGAGATAACATACTGATATAGATTGTCAAGATTAAGCTACTTCAAGTTTTACTAACTTCTTATGGGCATGGAAAGAAGCATAGGTGAAGCTCTTTCCATCATACTCTCCAAAAAACTTGCTGTCACACAAGCGGATGTGGTAGACCTCATTTCCAGAGCAGCGTCCATATGTCCTCTGCCACTGCTCCGGTGATAACTGCCCCTCCCTGAAACAGCATAATAAGAATAGTTATTACTATTTAGTTTGGTTCAAATGAGCTCAGGTCCATTTGCCCAGTTAGTTCTGTTTGTTTGGTGTGGACCAAACACTTGCACCAAGACAGACTGAAATGGTACTCTGTCTGCTGTCAAGCAGAATCTGGTGCGTCTGCTTGTTACGTAAATAAACCAACCGCAGTATGTCTATAGGCTGTTTATGCAAATCATTCGGTAACATGTCAGTGTAGATATTTTCCCCAATTAATAGGTAGAAAAAGTTTTAAAGGGGCTGTGCTTGTATTGTACTTAGTGTACTTGTTCAGTTCCTTTAATCCATTATACTGCATGACAGCGATCCCACAGTATGAATCGCCAAATCATTACTATACACAACGCCTTCTTTTCATCCTGTTTGTAGCCGTTTTTAGACTGCAAATCAACCACGTCATGAATAATGACAGATAATGCTAATAATTAGGGCTGCATGCTATTGGAAAAATAAACATTGCAACATTTTGGTTTTCTGTGATATAAATTATGAATAGAAAAAAAATACAGAAATTCAGCTTAAAGGCTTGGAAATCTAAAAAACTCATCCAAGAATGGGGCTCAGTTAATTTGCAATACATGTGACTATTGTCATTTCCAAGTTGATGGTGAAGCGAAATATTGTTAGCCCTACATAAAATCAGTCATATTTGTGAGCTATATTTGACACTTAAGAACATAGATACACACTTCAGAATCACTGAATTTCTGTATAAACTTCAGTCCATCACTAGAGTTTGATTTCACCTCCTCATGTGGGTCCAAATGATCCACATTGACAATCATCGAAACTGTCCAATTAACGAGTTGCCTGCCAGTATACCTGGTAAAATGTAACAACAAGTTTTTCCATTGGTCGGGACTAAATGAACTGAAGGTGTGAATGGAACCCATATTATAAAAACAGGAAGTTTCAGACATTTTCAGTGGACTAGACACCCTTGTCTTTTGGTTAAATCAAAAGTCAGATTTTCAAGTTTTTAGCAATGACTCATTTCAATTCACTGAAGGATACAGCTTTAAATCAAATTTGACTTTATTTGCAACTTCACAGCCTTCATTTCCTCACAGACTTAAAATCTGATCTTTCACGACCCTGTTCTCCCTCCTAAGTTATCATCTGAGGTTACGAACTAAATGAGAAAGGCTGAGAGGTCATTTTATTAAGGCAGTTCATGTACTTCATCACTTTTAATCAATGTGATGATGTTTAAATTAACACCTGCCATGAAGAAATCTAATCCAATTCCTGTCACCTTCACAGCCCCAGGCCAGTACAAGATCCCATAAAGGAAACTGAAATGCATGTCAACTCTCTCCTATGGATAGCAGTGAAAATATATATGCTCGTCACCTTGCACATAATGTGAAAAACATGGCCAGATTTATTGCCTAACAAGAGACAGGGTTGTGTCTACTGACTTGAAAGTGACAAGTTTCTGCATTGGGGACAGTACAGTAGTCAGCTCTGCAGACAAAAAACAGGTACAATCTGCTTAACTGAAAGACCTCTGCTGCAGCCATCTGCCTCTCATATTAATCATGTGTGATTGAATCTGTCACTATGAATAATGACACAAAGGGATATCAAACATAAGCAGAGCACTTGAAGTTAAAAAGATTGAAAGTTTACTTAATAAAAACAGGTCTTATAGGTTGAGCTGCTCTGGGAGTTAAATCTCAGCAGACAGAAACAGAGAACGGTGTTACGTTTGGATTAATAATGGAGAGGCGAGAGACAAAGAAAAGGAGACTGAGGATGTCAAGCTCTCTTGCTACCATTTAAAAACAAACAGAAGTTACATAAGGTCACTGGGAGCTTGGTTGACATTTCAAGGATGCAATAAACTCCACTTAGATTTGACTGACGACTGACTAACATCCTGAATAACCTTAAAGGAGTTCCACATTTTGGCAAATGTGCCTTGAGCTTGTTGAAAATATTGACACAAATGACACTGGAGGAAGGAGACTGTTAGCTTAACTTAGCATAACAAAACTGAAACTAAAAAAGTAGTTGGTTGTTTTAGGCAACTTTCTAATATGCGTTTAATCACCTCAAGAGTTAATGGAGTGTACACTGATAGGCCACAACATTTAAACCACTGACAGGTGAAATTAATAACATTGAACACCTCTTTACAATGCAGTGTCATGCCAGGAAACATTGTATCCTGGCATTCTCCCACCAAAACACTGCTGCAGGCCAATTAAATCGCCTCATGGCAATGACACTCCCTGATGGCAGCGGTCTCCCTATCAGGACAATGTGCCTTGACTCACTACAATAACCGTTCAGGAATGGCCTAAGGAATGTGACAAAGAGCTCTCATGGACACCAGAGTCCCCAGATCCCAATCCAATTAAGCATCTTTGGGACAAGCCAGACCAAGTCCAATCCATGATGTGTGTCAAGTTCCAAGACCCATGTTCTCCAGCAGAAAGTTTTACTATAACAGGATGGTTAATGTAATTCACCCAGTGGATTTAATGTTGTGGCTGATCAGTATTTATGACTTTGGTAATAAATAGTAGCGTCTACTCACTGTCCTCTGGAGGTGTGAACCAGGAGTGTGACTAAGGTAGACGTGGCTGGACACACACAGTTCAGTGCCAACATGGCATATTTGAACTCCTCTTCACATACCACATGATCTGATCGAAATGGGAGAAAGTGCAAGAATACATTATATTAGATTTAGAAGGGTATGAGTCAGAAAACAAAGACAAGCCAGCTGTGCTTACCTGCAAACTTAACATGGAATTTATTTTCTGGTTTGAGAATCTGGACGTAAAGAGGGCAATTTGGAGCGAAGTCTTTTGCAGCCCAAGCCCTCAAAATAGTCTGGTGATCCTGTGAGAAAAGAAATGGTTCAATTTAGCTGATGCTGCGGCTCATTTGTAAACGCAATCTGAATTTCAGACCTCAGTGAGTCAATGTGCTCTCAATGCTCGATGCCATCTCTAATAGAACCCCAATACACCTCCAACTTTCTCTGCTAGTTTATATAGGAAGTGTGAAGAACGAATAGCTTCAGTGTAATTGTTCTTATCAGGAGAGTTTATACTGGAAACTGGCGTTTGCTGGAGACTGCCTCGACTGATTTCTGTTGAAGTGACTCACAGCAGCAGTTCGGTCGACCTCGTTCCTGCTGCTGAGGATGAAGCAGGCCTCGGCGTCATCCATCCTGAGGATCGATGGAGAGAAACAGATAGACATAAAGACAGATAAGTTCACGGGTTGGTAACTGCGAGGAGGATATTCAACCAAACGTATAATGTATTCTTTAAGAGGACCAGGGCTTAAAGAAAAGCTAAGCAGGGATGAGTGCTAATGTCTTGTGACAACGGCTGAAAAGGTTTACAGCCGCATTGTAGCATGAAAACAATCAGATGCTGTTTGATATAGTGCCCAGGGCTAGTGCCACATGAGGGGCAGAAATCATTCATTCATGACAGAAAACTCACATGTTCTGTGAACTTGAAGAAAACTACAATATGACATGATTACAAGAATATCTTTGGGCACAGCAGGGCTGATGTGTCCAAGAGGCTCATTCGGCTGGGTGATTTTATCTATTACATATCAGTGCGTAAAAATTGTCACAGCAATCTATTCACCTACACAGCTTCACTTCAGATCATTATGTTCTTTGAGGGAAAATTAGATTTCGAGTAGAGGACCAAAAAATAAACGCAACATAGAGGAGGACATGGGACATTTATCACACAGTTACAGCAAACAGCCAAATAAAAAAGATACATCTTTTGATAACATACCACTAGAACTGTAGCCAAGATCAAGTGAAGTCTTCCACAAAAATTGTCCGTCATAGTTATTGTCTAAAGATAGATATATTTTTTTGAATTATTGCCAATTGTTTTGCCGGCTACATTAACAATGTTCTAGAAACAGTTTCTGTTCCCATACCAAGAAATCAAACAAGAGTTTAAAACTGACTCGATAAAGGGTTTGTAAAATGAAGCCATCAGTGTCTCATTCACATTAAAAGATTCAGTCTGAAGAGAGGGTGTAGTCTCTCCCTTCTAGAGAAACTTTACCAATTTCAAACCAGATCTGTATCATTACAATGTAATTAGTCTAAGCAAATGAGCAATGGAAAACTTCACCCTCCATGTTGCCTGCAACTAGAGCGCCCCACCAATAAAAGTCATCTAAAGGTCGACAGTCATATCTTTAGTTTTGTTTCAAGAAGAGGTCATCACACCACCACCAAACTGGATCAGTTTCTTTTAAACTGGATGGGCTCCTGGGCAAATTCATGGTTTTGATTACACACTCTATTGTACTAGTGAGACACAGTTAGACCTAATTTTACCTGTATCACAACATATTACCACATCCAACAACAATAGCAACACTGGTGCTGCAATATTTTGGAGGGACAGGACGTGCATACTCCAATCTATCACAGTTTCTTATGCTGTCTATGTCTGGGCCTTTTGATATGAGCAGATGATCAGTGTACTGTACTGTGAAATCCCATTACACTAATGTGCAAGCAGAGGGCAGCCAAGTGGACTTGTAACTATCACATCCTCTAACTGCACTTCAAGGACTCTGATATGCTCGCAGAGGATTTAAAACTTCACATTTGCATTCTTATCCAGTTCTTGAAAATGAATCAAATGTAGATTATATGCTCGACTGAAATTCAAACCTTTACACTCATATATCAACACAGAGCCCAATTTCATGTAGCAATCAGATTGAATGTGGGCAGTAATTCAGAGGCTTTCACTCACTTGGCCCTCATCAGGTCCTGGTCTTTGAGGGCAGACCCTTGAAGGTAGATGACTCTCTGGGACCACAGAGGGATTTGGAGGATCCGGCGAACCTGGATGTCTATCTCCGTTGGACATAGGATCACCACATAGTAGTCCTTCAGAACAAGAGATAGGAATGCTTTAAATAATCCTACAAGTTTACATAGTATAGATACACTGCCTGGCCATAAAAAAAAAGTTGCCACCAAAAAAAAAAGGTCACACACTCTAATATTTCATTGGACCGCCTTTAGCTTTGATTGCGGCACGCATTCGCTGTGGCATTGTTTCGATAAGCTTCTGCTAAATTACAAGATTTAATTCCGCCCCGCATTCATTTTTCACCAAGATCTTGTATTGATGATGGGAGAGTTGGATCACTGCGCAAAGCCTTCTCCAGCACAGCCCAAAGATTCTCAATGGGGTTAAGGTCTGGACTCTGTGGTGGCCAATCCAAAATGATGTCTAATGCTCCCTGAACCACTCTTTCACAATTTGAGCTCGATGAGCTCTTTTTCAGGGAAGAAAAAAATCCACTGATGGAATAACCTGGTCATTCAGTATATTCAGGTAGTCAGCTGACCTCATTCTTTGGGCACATAATGTTGCTGAACCTAGACCTGACCAACTGCAGCAACCCCAGACCATAGTACTGCCCCCACAGGCTTGTACAGTAGGCAGTAGGCATGATAGATGCATCACTTCATCTGCCTCTCTTCTTACCCTGATGCGCCCATCACTCTGGAACAGGGTAAATCTGGACTCATCAGACCACACGCCCTTCTTCCATTGCTCCAGGGTCCAATCTTTATGCTCCCTAGCAAATTGAAGCCTTTTATTCTGATTAGCCTCACTGATAAGTAGGGCTGCACAATTAATTGAATTTTAATCACGATCACGATTTTGGCTGCCACGATTAAATTAAGATGATCGTCGCGATATAACTATTTAAAAAGTCGGGTATTTGTATTGTTACAATAGCTCCGACCGCTCAAATCAACACTTTCCCCGATCCCAAACAGGAAATAAAATAGCCATTGACAAGGGGCTCGTGTTCCTTGGGGAAACAAAATGATGCGGGACCAGGAAGTGAAAGTGAAAGTTATCACTGTAATGTTGGTGTTTGCGTACACGATGTTTGTATAAACGGGATGGAATGAGTTATGGAGCCGAATCGACGGGTACCGTGCCTCTCGCTACGATGTTGGCAGAAGTTTGGTGAGTAACTGAAAGATGTTTAAAATAGCGATATGAATGAATTACGCCGCGGTTGCCGGCACCGCGTGTAATTAATTACAAACGCCCGAAGCTCCGTGTGTGTATGCGTGTAGGTGTGTAGCTGTGTAGGTGTGTGTGCGTGAAAAGGAGAGTAGTCCGTTTAAACTCTGCAGGGAATGTCAGGCGACTTGGGAGGGAAAAGAGGGCTAACTTTTCACACTGTAGTATGTTCTTGTTCCATAGGCTTCATTTTTTTCCTTTTGTTTGCACTTTATAATTGCACTCTGGAATGGCATATTTATTTTTTGCCCTTTGTCTTGGGTACATTTTATTTGATTATTTATGATTTATTATTATTTTAAGTTTCAATTTGAAGCCTTGTTCACATACGGTTTGTTTAAAAAAGAGAGTGCAATAAAAAGACATATTTTACCTAACATAATGAATAATCGTGATTAATAATCATGACTTCAATATTGATAAAAATAATTGTGATTTTCATTTTAGCCATAATCGGTTCCCTTTGCATTGTACGTGTGGAAATGCTCTTACTTTCACTATTAAACATGGCCCTGACTTCTACTGTTTAAGTGATCGCTGATCACGATCACCACATTTCTTCCTCGAAGACGATGGTTCCCCACTATCCTTCCAGTTTTTATTAATGCATTAGACAGTTCTTAACCCAATTTTAGTAGTTTCTGCAATCTCCTTAAATGCTCGCCTATGATTTGACCCTTCTCAATCAGACTTTTCCACAACCACAGGATGTGTCTTTCGACATGGTTGTTTAGGAAATGAGGTGCTACTCATTGCATCAGTTTGGGTTAAATAACTTGTTGCCAGCTGAAAGATAATCGCCCATGCAGTAATTATCCAATAGGAGGCTCTAACCTATTTGCTTACTTAAATCCAGGTAGCGACTTTTTTTTGGCCAGGCAGTGTATACTGAGTGTGCTATCTGTGCAGTAAATGTCTAAAATTAGCTAAAAACTGACAGTACAGCATTTACACTAACTGCATATTTGACTTTCTGATAATCTTACATCTACAACCCACTGTTTTGTTTTGGTACCTGCAGTCTGGGATGAGCGTAGAACTCGTTGAGGAAGTCCATCAGCAGATCAATCTTCAGCGAGCTGACACACAACACAACATGCTTCTCTGTCTGTGCCCGGTGGCGGCTGTAGTTCCCTCCTAACTTCTGGCTCTCCATCCACAGGTATGCCAGTTCTTCAAACTGACACAGAGACATAAAAAACATCAACATGATGTCAAACAAGAATGCAGAGACAGATTTGCTGTCTGGGCACAGATGGTGAGAGCACTGGAGTGAAAACTGCTGATGTGGCAGTTTGTAAGCAGCGGGAGTTCACTTCTATTTTGCACCACATAGGCTCTACGGGGACAGTTCTGTGTATGCATCACAAAGTTTGAAGTGAGAAAGTTAGTTGCTTCTAAATATTACAAACTTATTTAATAGGTGAATAGTTGGTTTTATTAATACAGCAAATGTGAGTCTGCATTATCAGAATTTCATGAGATTTGCAGACTCATCCAGCAGCCAAAAATCTCAGAAGAAAGGACCTTGTTAGATCTTCGTTTGCTACCTTGCCCTGCGATAGCTGCAAGATAATGTTTTTAAATATTTGATGATACCCTCATGAAAGTCAGCACTAGATGCAGAACATGAGCTGACTAACAGACAGGACTGAAAACAAAGTTAATAAAAGTGTGAATGCCGTTGATGACCTTTTAGAGTTGGTTTACCTGCAGTGGAAGCACCACCAGGGCAACACAGATGAGAATGACCACCAGCAGCTGGGACGGCCAAATCTGTGGCGTGACGTCACCGTAGCCCACAGTGGAGAAGGTGACGATGCAGAAGTAGAAGGAGTCAAACAGGGTCAGGTGCTTCCCGGCTCTCTCTAGATGCTGTATCCCACAAGCTCTGCAGAAACACGAGGAATTATATAACGACTTGATGGTGTTACATCAGCCGTGTCTCCTGCAGGTAATTTAAATTAAACATGTGAAGAGATACTTCATGAGGGTAATCTTGTTAGCCTGCTGGATTGATATCAAATCCAATTTGCCCCAAATTAAAGGGCACTGGATTCAATACAACTTAGGATGCTGCTCAGTTGGTCAGTTAAAGGGACACTATTGAGTGATCTGTCAGTTCCCCTTACTGCTTGAGTCAATTAATTTGGGCTTTTTCATTGATAAGTTGGCAATTTAATGAAACCCTGAGGCAGAGGGGCATGAGGAGATTGGAGTGGACAGTAGCCAAGGCACACGTAGGCTGCCAAAGAGCTAAGCTTTAATCAGTGATAGCTCTGATTAAAATAAATGGCTGTAATTAAAGTGGGAAACCATGAGACAAAGGGAATAAAGAAGGAAGGTTGACAAGCAGTGATTATTTTAACACTTTTTCCCTGCTGTGTTTTCTTGTCCTTAGTCTCTCACTGATTGCCTGCATTTGGGGCATATGACCCGAGAAGTGTTTTTGCACGTTTCCCTCCTGCTCATCGATCACTTTGGTAAGAAAGTACTTCAAGATATAAAATGTCAGGGTGTTTAAAATTATGATTTGCCAGTATGGTGAGTAAACAGGCTTCCTAAAATTAGCAAACTCCAACTGTTTTGTTGCTTTTTCATGGTCTTTTTCAGTCAAATTTCACCTAGCCAGGAAAACTGTGCACCTTTGGCCTCACTACTGTGCCAACAGCTCACTGTGTCTTCTTACAAGATATGTTTGCATAAATTCCTCCAATGAATGCCTCTTGTCCAACAAATGGCACACTGCCAACTGTACTGTGGAGAAGAGATGATTTTTCTGGGTAATGTGGCACACAGTTCAGGAAACAGATTCTGCCATAAGAGCCAGTAAAGAGGGCCTCACAGACTCAATGGTCAGAGATGCAACAGAGGTTTACTTACCCAGTGAAAACCAGACACAGTAAGGTGCAGATGAGGATGAAAACCTGGTTGAACATGGCAGAGTGGGTCCTCTGGATGGCACGATGAAAGTCATTCTAGGCACATGGAAAGAGATTATTAGAAAGGCAGGTTTTGAATCTACTGACCTACTAAACTGTTTTCCAGTCTAGTTAACTGAATACAATATATATTTTGACAACATAAATTCTATTAGATCCTACAGCACATCCTCACTACGAGAATGTACAGCATTCGGGCATTCAGCTTTCTGGGTAACAGCCACAAATCGATAGATCACCCTGCTTGACAAGGAGCTTGTGTGTTGTGTTTTTTTTGTACGGTTTATATTTCTGTCGAATCTCTGCACTTACCTGCCAAGGGACAACAGATGCAAGCTAGCTTGAAGCTATAGTCTGGTTTGGCACATCAAATTATGGCTCTTATGTTTGAGCTGTCAGTTCTCAATAAAAGATGTTCAGTTAAACTATTTTTTTTTTTTAACTACACACCATATTGGTGGAGAAAACAAGGATTGTCTAAATACAAAATACAAAACTGTGGCCAACTTCACATTCCTCTCCTCTCTAGTGGAACATTTCAGTATTGTGCTTTCTCCTACATAAGTATACTGTCCTGAAATGGAGGAGCTCACGACTCACTTTCAGTGGCACCTTGTTAACATGTTCTGCCTACCACCGCCTCCCTGCCACTGCCTCTCCGAGCTGTCACTGCTTTCTCTCCATGTGCTGGTCTGCTTGGCCACAGATTCTACCATCTGCCCAACTACCGCTTTGGCATGAAGCTCTTGCTCTGTCATGGCTTCATCTGAGAGCACACACACTACACCAGCTGGATATCATCTAATTGCTTTCAATTCCCTGTACCAGTCACTTTGCACCTATGGCAAATCCTGGACAATATTGATACGACAACAACAGCCTTGTGTGCAGCAGGCATCTTAATCCTATCTATGTTTCCATGTTGCACTGCAGTGTTCTGTCCTGTTTGGTTTTTGCCTGCACGATTTTTTTGCTTTGGCTTGCCTTGCTCTTTTGTCAGCTCTTGCTGTTGTCTCAATACAAATATGATGCATCATTTTCATTTACAGTATGAAACTTCAGTATGTAAAGAATTGCTCCTTTATTTCAATATTACCAATTTTAGTATTGATCTGAGCTAATCAAGGCTCAAATGGAGTCGGGCAGTGATTAAAGTTGGGTTGGGACACAGCCAATAGTCTTGTTCCTACAACATACAAAGCATACATTTGTTTGTGGCGCCACTTTGTTTGTGTATGCAACCATTTTCATTAACAATAGGTTTCCAGTACGTATCCAGTAGCATTTGCTTTATTAACCTCCAGCTATGGAGGACCAAAAATAAAAAATAAATGTAGGGATTAATTAGTTACTTAATGTGCTATTAACTCAATAGTTTTATTTTAGAATGAGCGCAAGTAATAGCTTGAGGTTTTTTATGTAACCATTCAAACAAGAAACAGATTTGTTGGGTCTGTTAAGTCCTAAAACTAAAAGTAAACAGAGTAAACCTTTCAAAAAGCCATACCTTTTTTAGGCAATTGGGAAAGAGTATCCATCCTTAGCCCCTCTAAATGCTGTGCTGATCAAAGTTCTGATAGAAAACTAATTAGCCAGCAGGCTAAATAATCAGAGTAACCAGCATCACAGCTACATGTAACAATATTAGACAAATTAATGTAACTTAACCCGAGACTTAATGACTGATACATTAGACAGTGCACAGTTCACAAAAGCACTGCATCAGCTGAAAAATAATCTGTTCAATTGAATTCTGTTCACACTAAATCATATAAAGCCACTCTGGCCTAATAGTCATACGCATAAGCTCACAGGATGGATAATGTACCTTCAAAGTGCTGGGTGGGTTTCATGCACAAGAGCTACATTTTGTACAGACCAATTAATAGATTTTTGAAAATACTTACAATCATGTTTTCCAGGGCACCTTTGGCAAGCCAGCAGTTAAGAAATACTGGGACGAATATGTTTCTCAGTTTGTACCAGAAGATCTTAAGGAAGATGATTGAGAGAACGGGTGAAATACTAATCAGCTGACATACCTGAGACATCAAATCATTAAATACAGTTAGAATGCTCTTGGGAATTTTTATTGAAGGTAAATTGCTTAGTCTGAGTTCAGGAGCATATATGATCATTAACTTTAGTATTGCATTGTTACAAACTGACCACAAGTCTAAATGAAGATGCCTTTTGATTTACTGATGGACTGATTAAGATAATTACTCACAGTGATTATAAATGGCACTGTGTTGATCATCTCCAATATGAAGGATATCTGGAACATCTGCTCCCAAATGTTCCCCTAGAAAGGAAATAGATGGGACATAATTGAGTAAACCAGTGAAAGTTCTTCTGGAGGAAGTCGGCTGTGAACGATACAAAAACAATTCTGCTGTGACAGAAAAACAACAGTTCTTTAGATTGTGAGGTGTATGTCCATTTTACAGTCTAATGGGCAAGATCAATAACATTAATAAGGCATCTTTCTTTGGTATAATCAATTTCAGTACTGATTGGATGTAATCACCAGCTCCCAGTGGTGCAGTAATTAAAATTGGGTCAAGAAACTGCACATTCGAATTATGTTCTTGTTTGTGGGGACCATTAATAATGCTCAGCTACTCAGTTATTCAATACAGAAACGTAATTATCATTTCAATAACTGTAACCCTTTGAAATGAAATTTCTTTTTTTATAATTTATATACACATTTAAGGACATTTTTAAGACTGAATTTAATAAATTACTAATCATTGGATTTTCTGCTGCTGCTTTTAGACATGCATTAAGTAAATTAAGTTTAATAATATCCTTGCCTTATTACATGCTGAATTATGTATTCAAGAAGGCCTCGGCAGTAGGAAAGCTTAACTTTTTCTATATGAGATAAGAAAAATATGTTTAAACTAATTGATGTAGACTAGTAATATGTAGGCTTTAACTTCAAAAGGCCAGAATATACTATACTATATATGGCAATAGTATTCAGTATATTATATAAAGAGAGCAGCAGAGTTTTCATGGCGCAGTTCAGTCGTGGTTTCTCTTCATGATGGAGCCATTAAAAAGCTCACCAAAGAAAACTGAAAGGCACTTAACGAGGCTACATTTCACAAACAACTGAATTTAATACAATCTGGGATTTTGGTTCTCATAAGATAAACACAAAGTCCCCAAATAACCTTCTGAGCAAAGAAACGAGATGTGGCTGAACATAAAAGGATCAACAAATGCACAAAAAGAGCCACCACAGGGGAAGGAGCAACATCTTTAAGAGACCCTACCAGTTTTCATAGCACTAAAGCTATAAACAAATAATTCTGAGCAAACATTAATGTCTTTGAGACTAGCAGTACCTTGAGGAGCCTGGTGCAATGCAACAAACTTGATATTCAGGTGTTAATATAGCAGGTGCTATCGGTTGTCATATCCCCAATTCCCAGTGTAATTAGCCTACAAATTGGGTGAGCCTTTCTTTGATGCCTTCCAGTTGAAATAAGGCAAGTAGCCAGAAAACAGAAACACATGGTGTTTTTAACATGCTGTCCACCTCATATACATACTGTATGTTACTGTATACGGGCCAAAAATCCCTCGGCTTATCCTTGCTCATTAGCGGTGAAGAAATCTAAAGCGAAGGCTCACCCTTTCAACCCGCGGGAGCTTGACTTATTTCCATAGAAGACATAATGCGGATTTCTTCACTCACTGCTAATGGGTTACTGTTGATTTACTGAATGTCTAGAGTTATGTTATTTGTTTACTGATCTTACTGCATGGTCTATATTGCGCTTGTTATTCTTACTGATACTGCTCTGTTTGAATTTGCATTTATTTGTGATTGTTATGTTTGTATGGAGAAGACAATGGGTAGACAAGCAACCATCGGAAACTAATGGGAATCGAACAAAGACTACTTGCATAATCCTCCCTTTAAATGAAACCTTGGGCTGTAACAGCTGTAAGACATCTGCATGGTTAAAATAAGGAAACTAAACTCTGTAGACCGGTTCCTTACCTTGTAGCTGAGATATGTGATAAGCATGGTCTCCAAGAAACTGATTAAGGCCACTGTCACCTGGAGCACAAGGAAAAAGGGAGATATATGAAGCCAACAACTGCAAACTCATCTCTTCTGGCTGCTCAACCTTCACTGAGGAACAAGTGCACTCTGCAATGCTTTCATCTAATAAATGGCTGAAAGGGTGTTTGGGATGAATCGTGCATTGAGATTCAGTTCATGCAGTGAAATTTGATTTATGTGCACTTCCATTGGTCTGTTATTACGCTCACCTGTATCGCCCATACAGGATCCTTTCTGGTAACCCAGAAAATCACCTCCCTGTAAAATCCAGTATACAGTTTTTACTCACATTTAAGTGTATGTACATTAATACAAAAAAAAAATAATGAACATGCTTCAGTTTGCAATTAAATGCCTGAAACGTACCAATTGATATTTGTCGACTGTGTGGTATTAGTCCCACTGTTGTTCCGACAAGATGTATCATTACTGAAAAACAGTAACAAGGGAAACATAAGAGTGTGAAGGTGTGTGTGAATGTGTGTGCCGGAGAGGAAACATGCCCACTGGGAAGCATTTCTATTAGTTGTTAATGCTGCCATAAAAATAAAACCTAAAGTGTCTCTACAAGCTGCTGATAGTGAGCACAAAGCAGACTATCTACAGCCTGCCTATCTTTATGTATTTATCACCCACAAAATGACCTATATTATATTCAATTTCATAGTTTTATTTTGGGTGTCTACTAGGGGTGGAACGGTTCATCAAAAAGATCTGTCCCATTCGGTACGCTTGTCACGGTTCGGGGCGCGTGTGCACCGTTCGGTTCATAGGCACATACAACTTCTTTTTCTCATTTACTAACGATGCGAAGCGTGTACACTCCAGAGCAATTACAGGTGGCGGTACTTAGCTGGATGCCAACCGCCTGTAAACAAGAAGAAGAAGCGAAGCGGTGTAGCAGATAGTAAATAGAGTATCTTTGGGTCAGCTGTGGAGACGTTCGTGGGCATGGCGAGTGGAAAAGAGTCGGAGCTAGAAGATGCGCCAGCAGCATTGTAGAGTTCAGCTGAATGGGACCACTTTGCATTTAGAGTGAGCTACGATGACGGCGGTAAGAAAGTTGTTGACAAAAGTGCGACAGTGTGCAAGCATTGTGCAACACGTGTTGTTTATGCTAACAGTAACACGACTAACATGTCAGCTCATCTGCGAAGACATCATCCCAGTGAGACAACTGGCAGCTCAGGGAGGAAAGGGAGAGAGTCGACAGGACATCTTCTGCTCCCTGCAGCTTTTAAACAGCCTTACAGTGACGAGTCAGACAGGGCAACATGCATAACGAAAGGAGTGGTGTGTCATAGCTAGCAAGATATGCAGCCTTTTGCCGTGGTGGAGGGTGTGGGATTTCGTTGTATGCTTAAAACACTTGAGCCACGATATAAAATAAAATCCCCTCCCGCAAACACGGTAATTCCCGCACTTTATGAAGAGACCCGACGAGGAACTGTTAAAGAGCTGTCTGACATAGCCTATGTAGCGCTTACTAGTGATGGATGGACCTCCATGGCTACTCAGTTTCCTGACTGTGACTGCCCATTACATTACATTAGTGACAGTGAATAACTATTTGTTCTTAGCATTTGTTAAAGATAACTTTCTTTGACAAATAAATGAAAAGCATGTTGGAACTGGCAATGTCTCCTCTCTTGCAGTGCCAGAATCTACCTACTGTTAACCTAAGACTGTCACAATGATGTATCAAATGTCAGACTGCCTCATTCTTTCAGTTTTAACCTGACTATACAAGACATAATTGATTTTCCTAACGATCAGTGTATACCGAACCGAAAACCGTGACCACAAAACCGTGCTATGAACTGAACCGTAGATTTTGTGAACCGTTCCACCGCTAGTGTCTACTAGAAAATGTTTACACGTCTGTTGAAAAAACACATTATTTTTTGGAGCTCTATTTATTCTTTGTGCGTCTGTTCTGTTTTCATGCCTGGCTCTTTAACGACCCCTACCTAAATGTTGGGTGTACATTTAAAGTTTTTAGTTCTGGGATTGATTCTCACAAGTAAAAAAAAGTATTCAAACTGTTGAAACCCGCAACATTTCCATATGAATGCATCCTTCTCTCATGATATCTTTTATTATTTGTTGCCTTGTGCACATGGCAACTGGAAAATATTCAGGGAAAAATCTTCTGGCATATGGCAAGTCATCTGGTGGGCTTGGAATCAACAGTGTAGAAAGATGATAGATGGCATTAAAAGTAGGAGGATTGAGAAAAAAGAGCTGTATCTACAAAAATAGTTTTTGCACAGTAACATCTTTTCTGAGGGAAAACACTTCACATTGCCTTAACCCAGCATCGAAGATGCTGCCAAATATAAACCCAAACAAAAAAGACGACAGCAAATCATGACAAAAAAATAAATATCCAGAAAATAGACATCTGGAACAGAGAATATCGGATGATTTGATTGTGACTCTCACCATGAGCTACCATTGCCGTCCCAGGGATTATCCAGGCTGACTCTCACTATGTAGAGGACGCAGGTGAGGATCTTCAGTGAGAAGTTGAACAGGCGGATTCTCAAGCCTGTGGACCAACAAAGACATATCATCTGACTCAAAAACTGTTCTGGAAATAAGTTTGTTTAGATGTTTTGGTCATAGACTTCAATTTAAAGCTCTGGAACTTCAGCCTGCAATTCATTTCCCCTAGTGTCTTGACCACCTCTGTGATTGTCTTCTCGTTGGGAAGTTGAAACTGCTTGAACAACAGTTGTTTGGGTTCCCAAAATGCCTTATCATGATAGGCCTAAAGACACTTTATCTGTTGAAGCCCTGAAGCGTGACTGATGCAGTTCCATGCTGCTCTGGCTGCCTGTCAGAACTAATTTCCACTCACGCATAATTTCCAATCCTCCAAGATAACATAAAATAACACCAGCACTTTGATGGGCTTCTAATGTGGTGAAGGACCAAACAGCAGGATAAATGACTGGTGGGATTGCATAGAAATAGCTGAGATGGATGTTAATGTTTGTTACATTCATGGTTTCCTGTTTGGGTAAGAGCAGGCATATGGTGACAGGAACACACATACAACCTAACACCACCCAGAGTGCAAAACAGGAACTTGCCTGCAGGTATGCTTGCTAACCAGAGGGTGGTGCTAGTCGTATTCCCCATTTCTAATTAGCATCTGAAGCTACCTAATCGCCAATGACACGACCTCTTCACATTAAGCCACCATCAATGTTAATATGATTTGAAAACAGATGAACAGTGTAGTGACGGAGTAGAGCAAGAGACCCCTGCAGCAGAGTGTGACATTTTCATTAGACTCTGTTTTTTTTTCTGTCAAATGCTATGGTGGCTTAGTGACAATGACAAGTTGAACAAAAAAAACAGAGCCATGTCAGTGCCGCGAATCTGTCTACAACTTATATTTCACCAGAGAAACAGGGCTACCATAGTGTGCATTTTTACAGTGTGCTGCAAATGAATGGCTTCCAGACACAATGCACCAAACTGCACCAATATCTCTTTCACCAATGTGTTGGTGTTTTCCGTCTTATCTCCTATTGAGAGAAACACTGCAGCCCTGCCTCGTCTCTCAGCAAATGAGCCGTACTCTTTCAGTCCATGCTGGGCCACAAAAAAACAGGGTTTTTCAACGAGGCAGTCAATGTTATAATAAAACTCCAACTGAGACAGAAATTGGATATGCGTCATCATGGGCTGCCATTTCCTACGTAATGCTTTTATATATTCATTTAGCTCTGAGCATTATTGGCGGTGGCAGGCCCATTTGCATTATGGGAAGAGAGGAGAATGGCATGACACTCCCTGTTGGCTATACTTACTTGACCTTTGGTTTTTGATGAAGAAAAGCTTCAGCCTCTCCTTGAAGGTGTTTTCGTTCACGTAGAACTCCACCTGCACCCTGTGGGGAGCAGTAACATGCTGTCAGTGTAAATGTTTATAGGTACACATGCACACAGCACCTCCTGCCAAAACAAATACACACAGAAATGACCAGAAAATATTTGCCGAAACCCTGTAAATCTTTTCATGGGACAAAATATTCAGGTGTGAGAAAAAGCAGTGGATTTGCAGGGTCACAGTAAATTGTGACAACTGCTGTGGTCCTACAGATTCAGATATGCAGTCATGTTTGCACTCAGCCAGCAGGTGTCAAGAAAGTATTTACTCATGATGTTTTTAAAGTTTTTAAGTGCATCTTCAGTAGCAGCAAATTGGTTGTGTGAGTGCAACAGAGAGGCTGGGGGGCTAGGCAAGTAATGAGAGACAAACAGTTGATTTTGCTGATTACAAAAACAAAATGAAAACAAGAATAGCATCATCCCTCTCCTTTAAAAGTAGACATTATGCTCATTTCAAGGTTTTTTTTTTGTGTTTTTTTTTTAATTTTGGGTTATAACAATAGATTCACGTGCTTTAATGCCCAAAAAAATGCAACTGTTTTCTCATACTCTGGAGTGCAGCAGCAGCATTGTTTCAGTTCCCGTCTCTTTAGGGCCCCCCTCCAAAATACCCAGTCTGCTCTGATTGGTCAGCCCACACATGCCTGAGCCAGCACCACAATTGCAGACCCATGTCTCAGGTCTTTGTTATGTTTTCT
Organism: Diplodus sargus; assembly: GCA_903131615.1. Lineage (NCBI taxonomy): Eukaryota > Metazoa > Chordata > Actinopteri > Spariformes > Sparidae > Diplodus > Diplodus sargus. Next base: position 6,012,470 of record CAEMYA010000092.1, read on the forward strand.
GTTTCCAGTTAATTTCACTTCGCATCCTACTATTGTAAAACTATTCTTCCCAACGGCACATCCTTATTAATTTCAGAGGGCTTTATGCAAAAGATATGCTAATTGGGTCATTGTCATAATTGTGTTTGGTAAATGTTTCCAGTAAAAAAGGACTATAAAAGCGTGAGCTTTGTGCAAATCCAGTGGAGGGAAAATGCTACTTCCCTCCTGACTAATTCTGTTACCATCCATTTACCGCCAGTCATTATGCTCAACTCCCCCTCACAATACAACAAAAACTGCTGAAAATGCATATGAGAATGAATCTTGATGTGGATCCCTGCTGCTTTGATCAATAATGCTCGTTTTTAAATAAATTAAGCCCTATTTTTTCATACACTGACATTCCCGTAATAGTGAACTTGCTGTGATGCATTCTGTAGAGTCATGACACATACCGAGTGTGAGCTAAGGTAAGGGGGTTTTGATTGCTCTACCTAGACAATAATCTACATTGATCATGGTGTGTTTATTAATTTATAGTTGCTCTTAATATCTAATTTACACATTCAGTACAAAACCACATAATCTGTAATATTGTTTGCCTTTCTTTTTCACAGATTATTTTCTTCAGTTAATAGTCTGGTTTATATTGAGCGGCAATAAAAAAGCTTCCATTAATAATTGACACCCATCTTTAATTAATTAAAAAGACGGTACTTTAAATAAAACAGCCATGTTTTCTCACTTATGATGTCAACAGTGATACATTTAAAGCTATTAACAGCTTGAGCAGAGATAATGGACCTTAACAGGCTTCAGGTCTTGACCAAAATGATTGCTTAAACACCAGTGATGATGTCGCTACTGCAGGTAGGTAAGATGAATGCTGTGCTAAGACAGGCATATTAACAGTTTCTGTAATGCAGAGGGTTTGTTGTCACTAATGACCATGGAGGGGAAGAAATAATGACCTCGCGGTTCCAGAATGTACCCATATAGCCTTCTACCATGTTTGACAAGATGGGTACAGTAAAGGGTGCAAAAAGACATGGGAGGTGAAAGCAGGAAGGCAATTACTGCAGCCAAGTCCTGAGGGAGGTATGTATGTGTAGATAAAGTGTGGGTGGGAGAAAGAACAGGAGATATGCACCATCCTGAATATATTCCCCCCTCTCCCTCTTCATGCTGTATCGCCATGGAGACAGCTTCCAAGGAAGGAAATGTTCACTCACGTGTCCGTGTGTTATGTGTTTCCAGTACAATGAATTAGCCATAACTACACACATACGCACACACTATGTTATTTCCTTGTCTATAGGCACTTACCACACAATCCCATCCCGTACAACTCCATCCTACCGGGTATTCTGACTACTCTATCACCTGACAAACAATGAAAGACTGCCATGAAGACGGATGGTGGTGAATCATGCAATCAATGACAAAGCCGTAATCTAAGCTCCATGTTTACCCAGCTTGTCTACTGGTACCTGTAATTACACTTCACATTTGAAACGGAGCACATCAAAAGCTGAAATGTGACTCCAACATAAACTAAATTCTGATGATTCAATTCTTAATGTTATATTTTACATAAGAATTGCATTAGCATTCGCTTGATATCATGGCGATAAAAAAGCCTACTATGTTTGTATAGGTGGGGGTGACAATCATTAATGTAAGGGTTTCCCTGCTCAGCTAAATGTAAGGTGAGACACCTGCAGTTCACATGGTAAATGTTTGAACAGAGACATTTTTCTGTTGTGTTGGCTCTGTACTCACATTTTAGTTTAAATAAAACAAAGACTACAAGGTTTTGATGCCGTATTTTATATCCATATCCTATGAACCATGTGGTACAGCAATCTTAGCATTTTTATCCATGCTAGTAGCATGGCTCTAGGGGCTGCAATGCTTGCATTGTTCCAGCAAAAAAAAAGTAAATTCTTGATATACTTAAAGTGGGTGTGGGCATTCACTCTTTTTGCTGAAATTTGATCTTTAGGTGGATTTGATTTCCTGCACAACAAAGAGAAGGAAAATATGCGGTGCTCACATTGCCTTCGGATCACAAATGTCTCCAACTTCGCCAACTTCATAACTTTTTCTCTTGGCTCTGATTTTTGACTTCAAATGGACTCTGTGGAACGTCTATGTTGCGCTGGAAGCCAGTCACTAGTCTATTTTAGTGGACTCCATTTCTAATCTTATGTTAGTTGCTGTTGCTCTCCGTTATTGGAGCAGAGAGAGCTCTGACACAGAGCACTGGAGAACGTGCTGTCCAGCAGCATTAAACAACTTTAACTTTAATCATCCACAGGCTTGTATAGGAGAGACAGGTAAGGACTATTTTCACATCACCTTACACTCCACTTACATATGGCGAATAAAAAGGGATTAATACACACAAATGATCTTCAAAAGAGCTGAATACTGCACGTATGGTACCGTTTGATGTAATCTAGCATCATCCAGAGTTTTTTTCAGAGGCTATGTACATTCAAAAAGGGTGAAACCACTTAATGAAAATCTGTCTGTCTCTTGGTCTACCATTTTTGGTCAAGACTGTAGTAACCCAACAGCCATATGATAGATTGCGATGAAATGTCATGCTGACATTCATGAATCCTTAGGACGATGTTTTTTGTGTTAATTGCTAATTGGCAAATATTAGCATGCTAAAACAAAAACAACATCGTCTACATGATAAACTGTTAAATAACAGCATGTCCCATTGTCACTGTTAGCATGCTGATGTTAGCATTATGGGGGGCCAAAATTGCATACTATTAATTAAAGTCAACATCAATACAAGTCATTACAATATCATCATGCATATCAGTTTGCTAGCCTGATTTAATAAAAAAAATGTTCTCTGTTAGGTTCTAAAAGTAACTTGCTTTAGTAGTTTGTAGATCATTGTCTGCACTTTAATTACATAAGTCTCTTTAACATTGTGGTCCATTAGTATTTGACAGAGACAGAGTTTAAGTGTTTGTGTTAAGCCCTTACTGCACTAACATTTATTTATGTTCACATAATTAAAAGGTCTGTAACATAAACAATGATGTAAGAAGCTACCAGGCACTCTGATGACGACTGCCAGGAACTGTAGAGCCATTGCAATACCTTTTCAGTACTTATGGTCATTGGCATGTCTGCAAAACTTCACTACCACTCTATGGACATTAGCCAGGCTGTCAAATATAAACATGAGCAGTTTAAATATCCAAGAAGCCAGACAGCACCTACAACATGTTGGTAATTCTTTACCTTAAGAAGAAACACTTCCTTTACTCCCCTTAAGTTTAAAGAGGGTGGGCAAGGCATAAGGCAGAAAGGCTTACACATAGTTACAATAGATGGCGCATGAACTTATGTCCCCAACTCACAGGCCTGCATAGTATGTGGAGCCTTTTCTTAGATTACAGCTTCAGAATATATGACAATGTTCATGATTATAATGGAAGTGATGAAGAGTAAAAGTGTAACCCCAGAGAAAGTAGTCTGATGGAAATGACCCATGATGAAGCTATAAGTGTCAAAAGCTAGTGGTGCACACACACAGACACCCAAGGGGAACACCATGACCATTGCCAGTAATAGGATTACAATTGGATGCACCCTTGTCTGAGAGACAGAGGACCTATTTGTAGACTCTGTAAACATAACATCAAACAGCTTGTTGACCTCGGGATAATTTAGTTCACAAAACAGAGCTGTTCAATTGTTTGCGTTCATTTTGGTGATGGAAAAAAAACAAAAAAAACATTGTCAAACAGCTGCCAGACGCTCTGTGCCATATGGACTATTTGCCAGAGTGTAGCAGGAGCAAGCACGGGTGAACTACCCGGGGCCAAAAATTACTGTGGGGAACTCTGTATGGAAGCTGCAACACTGTCCTGAGATCTTACACTGATGCTTCTGTGTGCTCTGTGACTGCAGATAAAAGCAGCTCCTCATTTTCTTTAGAGTCTTGTTGCATACAGTCTTGTGCAAGAAATTATAATGTATATTTGGTAGATGATAATGCGATGCAGATGTGGAAGATTTTGCATTGATGCAGTGACAGAATATTTGGGAAGTTTTCAGCCTACAGAACATTATAGCCTGTTAATTGTCGAATTTGCACCTTCGCCTGAACGATAAAGTTACAAAATTACGATGTTGCTCTCTCGTATTGAATTGTGGGTAAACATTTGAATATGTTAATTTTATATGATGGGAGATATAGCGTAGTGATAAAATGAAAAACCAAAACAAAACACCTAGTATTTTGAAAGTGCAATCGACCTTCAGATATATGCAACAAAGTCATGGTTTTGATGTCTGCCTCATACAGGAAACCCCCTTATTTTATATCTTGCTATTTGAAGACCTCATGATAGTAGATTGCAGCACGCTTCAGCACTTAACACACAGATATGGCGGAGTGATGAAAAAAAAAAATGTGAAAGTGCAATCGACCTTCAATCTCACTCTGAGTTAGATATGTGCAACAAAGTCATGGTTTTAATGTCAGCCTCATTCAGGAAGCGCCCTATTTTAGATCTTGCTATTAGTAGAGTAGATTGCAGCAAGCTTAGGCACTTAAAGCGAAACTCTCACCAAAATGCAACCTAGGCAACTCACCTTAGCAGTGGTTGTTCAGCTAGCCGTCGTCATGGCGGCCCAGACGTGTCGATCCCATGATGACGGCTGGCGGAACAAGCAACTGCTAACGTGAGTTGTTCAAAAACTTTCTTTTTAGTAAACTCTGTGTACACAAACAATGTTCTCAATACTTGTGTTCAGGTGTAGAGACCCTGGTGATACTACAAGCAAAGTTTCATGTTGTGTCGCGCCTTCTTAGTGTTTTAAAAATAGCGATGCTAGCGTAAAAGTGCCCCTAGCACTCCCATTGTAAATGATTTTGAGCCGAAAACGAAAATACGGTCTTAAAGTGCCTCATTCGTCGTAATTATGCTTTTACACGAAGGTTTGACTCATATACATTCACAAAAAAAGCCTAGGTTGCATTTTGGTGAGAGTTTGGCTTTAAATATAATGTCTATTGAAAGATTTTAATGTTGCTCTTTTATATTTTGTTTTACCTCTTTTTTTGTTTGTTTTGTTCTTGAATGCCCTGATTTTACTGCATTTTATTTTGTTGTATTTCTCTATTGTTGCACTGACATTATATGGCATTGTATTCTAGGAAAAAAACCTTGCAAGTCTGATTTTGAAAGGTGCTATAGAAAAATCATAATTGAATGTAATACAAACTGATTTATGTCTTGTTTTTGTAATGTTCATGTTGTGACACGGGTCACACAGATACTGGTATTGAAAATACGCAGCTCTTTATATTGCAGGCTGCAATAGTCAGATTTTTTAAAAGGACTTTCTTAAGACTGGAGTTCAGATTTACCAGACTGCTTGTATTAATTGATGAAAAAAGTAGCCATGTGTACTTATAAAGAAGATGTACGATGGAATACATCGAGATGCGTCAAGATGCACCAAGCACCGTTGTGCATTTGAATAATGGATGGGTGAATCATAATCTAATTGTGAGGCCAGTGAAGATTCACACGTCTAACATCAGGCAGGGCCAACACCAACATACAGAACCCATGCCAAATAATTAAATTACCACAAGGGTTGGCATAGCAACAAATGAGGCTGCCAGAGTTCAACTACATGTATTGTTGTTTATGATAGGATCCAAGCTTTGGGGCACAGAAGCAGCACATAGATCAATAATATTACTTCTTGTCTAATAAGCAGTATGACAACAGTCTGTTCCATCACAGCCTAAACAACGTTTTCCAGACCTCAGGTTTGCTCTGCCCCCTCTCTTACCAAGGAAAAAGTCTAAAATAGAACATTTCCCTTGCATCGCCCTCAGACGTGTGGCCGATATAAAAGCTGCAGGGATGCTAAAAATATTACGTTTGGACATGAATATTCAAAAGCGCAGGTATCTTTGTTGGTCTCTGCCTTTTGATCCACCAAGATGCGTCTGAAACTTCCCATAGTGGATGTAGTTGTCTATGACCTCTTACAGTTATCATAGCCCATGTCTGGCCTGAAGCCCATCCAGCTATTTGAGCAATATTAAAAGTGCTTTGTCAAATGAATACTGAAGGCAGGAACCTCACGAGGGAGATCTAACAGCTTCTGTTATAATCAGTGGTCAGAGGAAAATCACCTTAATGGAGCTTGGTGGCCTGTGGACAGACGAGATGTACATGAAAGAAGTACAGGTCATTTCTGGTCCTCTGAGGCATCCATAAACTCTGTGAGGCTCTGTGTGTGTGTGTGTGTGTGTGTGTGTGTGTGTGTGTGTGTGTGAGTTGTGGAGAGGGTCCAAACTACTCTGTATGTGCACATGATGTGTTCAAGGACCCAGACAACCCTGAAGCATTTTTTTCTTAAACACTTGGCTCAATGTTAAGTGCACCGCAGCAGAATTCAACATAGTTTAGCCCCGAATCAGCATCTCAAAAGGTGCTGATTCAAAGCAGCTGTCAAATGTCATTCAAGGTCTGTCAGAGAGGTCTGCTTCAATAATGTGCAGATATAATAAAAATGCTGCTCACTTTGGTGTTGACTACATTGTCTGTGTAAGAACAAATTAATCTTACTGTTGACTGAAGTGGAGATTTCAAGAGCACTCAAGCTGAAATGCCGAACAGTTGGATAACACGCTTAGCAGTCCCTGAAAAAGGCAAATTCACATGAGAGAGTTGTTCCCCGTTTCCAGAAAACGCAGAGGCAGCAAAACCTCAACATGACCGACCCAGAAAACCCTTGAAAACTTTAAGAGGATGCTGGTTGATCTGAAAGAAAACAGAAGTAAACTCTACACAGGGTTATTGGAAAGTTTCTGATGATCCTTATCATTTGCAGAGCCCCGTTGAGGTTAGGGCTCAGCATGGTAAAAAGCACCGACACCTCGGTCACTGATGGGGCTGTCATATTAGACAATGACATCTTTGGGGCCTAGTAAAAAAGCTGCTTGCTTGGCATTAGCTTTTCTCCGAAACTCCTATCAAAGGCAGAGCCCAACATACTGTGTATGTCTATAAATGGCAAAGCTCAGAGAATGGCAGATTGTCTGAGAAATGGGACATTAGACTAAAAAAAAAGGAAATTAACCCTAAAAAAAAAACTTTAGAAAACCCAAGAGGCCTTGTACTTGTGTAGAAATTGACAAAGCGTGTGGCAATGACAAGAGCTAAAACACTCCAGGACATGAGCCTGATCTCCAAACTCTAAGATGAGCAAGACCATTGAGAGTGAGAAAGTTTAATAGGAAACTCGATGAAATAACACCAATGTTGAAAGACGCTTTTGGAATTCACGACTACCTCCCCTACATACAGTCTTCTGTTTTGAAGATGATGGCAGTGATTCTCCCCTGAGAGCGAAATTTCACAACCAAAAGAGAGTACTTTAAAAGGAGACACATGCATGTGATTTAGTTTGAATGCCCCACAAGAGACCACAATTAAACTGTGATGATGTTCTACAACTGCCCAATTAACAATACTTTTCTATCAACTGTCATCATCTTCTCTCGTCACACAGTACCATTTTCAGAAATAAGAGTGCTCATAACACACCAACCTCTTTGCAGACAACACAAAGATAGCATGAAGTATTAGAAATAGAGGTCATGCAATGTCACATAGACATTCCTTTCACATTGTGTGAAAGAAAACAAAATTCACTACTGCACAGTGTGTGTCACCATTCTAATAATCAATGCGAGGATATGCTTGTTTTCAACCTGTTACCTACCTCAAGCAGCTATCCGGGGACGTCTCTGTAACAAGCTCCACCATATTAAAAGGAACCAGCTGAAGTGGTTCAAGCACCCACCATGAATGCACCTACAGTGTACACTGCTGCCACCAAACACTGTGGTTTTCTGAACGTGCAACGATGAACACTGAAACCAAAACATGATACTTCCTGTGCAAGAGGCAGATACGTTTTGTTTTTTTTTCCGCAGCCACAGGAAACACCCCAATGCTGTGTCAGACATTTTGCGTTTGGGTAGTTTATGATCATCTTTCCATTTAACAACATGTGAAGATGCGGTGCCTTGAGATTAGAGTCTTTGTGTGTGTGTGCAGGATTCGCCTAGTGGAAATGCACCACGCTTTCCAGCCACAATGTCCACTTATAGAATCGCCACAAAAGAGAGAACCACAAACACTCACGTGTCAACACATGTTTACAGCTCACCACTTAGCACATCCCTAAGGATCACAATCCATTTTCCAACAGTAGCACAGTCCATAATATCACTACAGCCGAGTGGTGAAACTTCTGTAAAAGGGCTGCTGATGACATTAATAGCTGTCAGCATGGATTCACTGCATGCTGGTCGAAAAATAAATCATAGACTCAACCACAAGGAGACTACTTAAAAAGGTCCAGAGTAGAATCCTGAATATATTTTTAGAGAAGGAGTGAGGCTCTTGATAGTAAATTTGAATTTGTTTAATGCATGTCATGGCACCAGTTCTGAGGAATAATGTTTCATTGAGAGATACATCGCAGATTCAAGAGGTATGTTTTACGACATGTTTCCTTACTTGACTTTCTCAGCCTGTCACAGTCAGCCATAATTGAGATTTTTTGGCTCTGTTAGCAGCTAAGACCCCATGAAGCCCAATAAACACCTGAAAATGTCCTTTGAAAAAAGAGATGTCTTATTTTTCCTACCCATCGTTTAATCCACTGCACTTACACACTGATTAAGTTTAGAGCACCTAGGGGTGCACCAATAAAATTAAATACACATTAAACATGTAGTTAGGCAAAACATTTTGGCCAAAAGGTGACAACTACAAATAATTATTTAGACAAATTTAAAATAAATTAAATTACATTTTACTGTGTAGCTTGATGTACATGTACAGATGTAGCTTTCATGCTTCACCTCTTTTATGACCATATCTCAGCAGCTTGGGGATTGCAGAAAATTCTGTTTCCCAAAGTGAATGTATTAAAACTTGATACTCCATGTGTCACATCAACCAGTACTGCATTATAAACTCAGTAGCATGCACACTGCACAGCACAAACAATCAACATGTTTGTTTTCAGCACCTATTCACCAATATAACCAGCAGATTTAAGAATGTCTAGAGGCTCTCGTCTCAGCTTACATGAACATTGCTTCAAGGCTTGACCTTAAATTTCATTCATTTCATTTCATGAATGAATTCATTCATTCAAGGGACAAAGGATACACCTAGAGTATGTTGATAAAAACACACAAGCTGCCTTTTCACCATTTCCTGTGGTGTGATCGAATGTGAGCAAAATCTGTGTTCATCTAAATGTTTACTTTGAGTCTTTGCCACAAAGAAATCTTGAAAAGGTAGCCACAAATGAATCATTTACTCGCAGCATTCTGCACCATTACCACAACATTGTCATTGCCCACTTTACAGATAGGTATAATGGTAAAACAACTTCTAAACACGATCAAGGCATCATATTCACATCCAGTCAATGCAAAATCCAAAGTTAACAGTGCTTCGTATGTGCTTGGTGCTCAAGAGAGTCCAGAAACTCCATGCCATGCAAGCATGATGCTGCCAGGGACTTACTGGGCATTGGTTGAGTCCATACTGTACTCCTCTTGATACCTGGATACAGTAAGCATGGACACAGATAGGCACAGGTTAGGAGAGAGTGGGATCAAGGAAGCAGGAAAGGGAAGGAGAGGGGAAGGAGCAAGAAAAGGATGCCACTCAGGATGCCTCTGCAGTTTTTTTTTTTAACTTGCATCACTTGCATCTTGAGACAGAAAGCAACCATTTTCTAACTTTGAGGACGAATATGAACACAGTTTGTGCAGCAAGAAGAACCGAGATGGGATCTGACACTTGATGTTAACTAGTTGTAGGGATGGGTGATCTGACTGAAAAATAGAATTATGATCTATTCAATCACAATCATTATCCACAATCCAAAGATAGCTATATATAGACTATATAGCAAAGTTCAAATAGTCTATATATTTCTCTGTTTGCACCATTGTAATGCAATGTTGCATTAATTGCAGCGTGGATCTGAGGGCAATGAGTTTTGAAATAGAAGTAAGAGGACACTAAATACTGCAGTCTCAACGACTTGATCACCGGCCCCTAGCTAGTTAATACGCCTTTTGGAATAACAGAAAACATACAAAATACTCGACATGTCTGTCGACAATACAGACATTGGTTCAATCCATTTTGAATGTCTCCAAAAGTTTTACCAAATCCCGTTTGAGCAGCTGCTTCTTACTGCACAGTCACGGCTTATTGTGTAAACAGCTCCACCAAGGAAGTAAATATAAGCATTTACAGTTGAAACCGTATCTGAACTTGATTGGAAATACAAAATGTATTTCTGAGCTATTTATTCACAGAGCACATGCAAGAAGAACCCTACACATTGAGTTCATAAAAAAACAACAATGCTTTAGCTGATAAAGGAACAGATGGGACACTTAATGCAAACCACAGGGAATCAGTGGACACACCCTCTGGATCACTCTCAATGGTTGCCATATTGAGATGACCAGGGAGAAAATTAAAGTGTGTAACACTGAGGGGACTGACGGACAGAGAGACATACCCAGTTATTGATTTTAATGACCGACAGGAGAATAATTTGGGAGGTCAAAGGTTAAACACACACACACCCGCAGAACAAATTGACTTGTGCACTCCATGGTTATGACTTCCTTTGGAAACCAATTACTGAGGCTGAACCACAGATTTGCTCTCTTCCAAGGAATAAAATAGGGTATAATGTAAATGTAATGTAATGTAAATGTATAACACAGCACAAAGAAGTGGGCTGAGTCAGAAGCACACACAGACATTGTGATTCAGGCAGTAGACTTTTATCACAGTGGACAGTTTAACTTGGTATGACTAATAACATAATGGCTGCCTTCCCTTTAAGAGGCCTGGTGGGGCCATCACTGATGTTACTAGTTACATTAGTTCATTTCCTGCTGTGATGAATCCAATATCTGCCGTGAAAAGGTCCAGTAAATACGGCAAAGGGATTAACCAAGATATACCAGAGGGCGTGACAACAAAGCTTTTGCACCAGCGGTTCTCGTTTTGTGCACTATTCTTCAGAAAACATCTAATCTTACCCTGTAATATAAAAATTCAGTTCTGATAGAGTATTATTTATTGATTTTACCTTTATCCCAGTGTCCATAACAGCCCATTTGATTGAAAATACCATCTTATCATCTTTGTTTGGGATTCGATTAAACAATGTATCAAAGTTTGATCTTGCCAATTCCCTAACAGTGTTTCATATTTAGTTGCCATTAAATTTGGTCTAGCACTACACCACTCATTCAGATTTATGTTTATTTCAACATGTGTCTCATACAGAACATACTTGCATTTACTGTGTAGTCAATTATTTTTGATCCAAAGTGTTCCAAAGCTAAGACTTGTGCTGTCTTTTTCATATTCTGACATGATTGCATTAATTGAGCATCTTAACTTTAAATGTAACCCACAGTAATGCTTTTTGAAGCTTAAAACCAATGTAAACTGACTAATTCATTAATATGGTATTTTGTCTACAGGTGTTTATATTGCTCGTGTTATTTCTTGTGAGTATACTGTAAGTCTGGGGAGTAAAACACCTTCAATCTCCAATGTAAAGTACATCTAAAAATATCAGCAAAAGTAGGTTGACATCACTTTAAAGCTAATAAGTGATCAAAACCACTCAAGAATGCAAAGAAGAAAAGCTGACGGAGTCTGCGTTGTAAGAATGTCATTATTTGGCAGTTTCGGGCTTAGTAGAAATGTTTCTGACATACACTGATTGTGTCATCCCATTTATGCCTTTTGAAATGGACTGGCAGAGCATCCATTAAACCCAGGAAGTTGCTTAGTCACAAGAGGCGTCCTGTGCAATTCCTGTAATTAATCAACAACCATTTGCCATCTCAACAACAGAGCACAGCTGATTACTGCAGTCCCCAGTACAAAATCAAATCTTTAGCTCCGTGACAGACAACATTGCTTGTTGGCACAAGAAGAAAGACCACAATGTTCATTCAGATTCAACTTCATAATGCTACTGGACTCACAACAATCTATATTGATGTTTTCGAAACTGATATTTGTCATTGACTAGAGGCTCTTGCCTGTGACTGAATTTCATTTTATATGAGGTTTTTAGTTGTTCAGTTAAAGAGTTTCACAATTTTAGAAGCCATATTCAATTCAATATTCAATTCATTTCACTATAAAGATAAAACAGAGAAAAAAGATGGGTGGCCGGGCACTTTGGACTTTTTTTGTGTGGAAACAGCCACCTGCATTGGGGGATATATAACAGACTGATTTACTTTTTGTGGCAGGGCAACACATCACATATTTTCCAACCAATTCACTTGTAATGACCATTCACTAGCCACAAAATGCCCTTAAAGTTATTTCAGAGGTGAAATAAAGCAATTAGGAGATGATCAGTCTGCTAATCAGGGTTACTGTACATAACAACAAGACAAACTCCTCTGCTGTGATCTCACTGTCCATTTAGTGACTCTTTGACAACACTTTATGAGCAATAAAGATGCTATTTGACTGCTAAGAGCTTCAGCAGCATAAAAGCTAAGATAAGGGCTCACTTTGCCTCCATTAGCGTACAAGTCAACTCTGTTCCTTCCTCTGCATCTTTATCAAAAACCAGAAGAAATGAAAAAGTCCATATTTCAGTTAGCAGCAGCTAGCATCGGGTCGCCCTTCATGTCTCAGCCCAATTGTGATAAAATACATACAATAAGGAAGTAAATAGAGTCTCACCTCTTTGCAGCAGATCTGGAATGACAAGCATTAGCTGAGCTCCGGAGGCAAGAGGTGCAAAATGATCAAAGGAAGCTTTCAATCACATTCCCTGATCTGCCTCAAGGACTGACTGATTTACAGTGGGAGGGCATTCTGCACATGCTCCATCGCTGCAGTAATTTCAAGGACAAATGGGATTTGTAGTTTTCGATCTCTCTCTCACCTGCATCGGGAAGCATGCCAACATTTCCTTACGTACGACAGTTTACATACTCACATGCCACAGAGGCAGGTCAAGTTCTCTCCAAAAATACGACTACTTAGTTCTAGCACAGTAACTTGACACCTTGTTTGGAAGCCACTCTAACAGCACACATACAACAAGAGCAAGTATACAACAACAGAACCCTGCCTTGTTGCTTCATTATTCTGGCCACATTACTGATCTGTACATACACAACAACATCAACACCTACATATGCTTTTCTTCCATTCTCACAGAAAATGTCTCTTTCTGACTGGCTGGCAAGTGTCCATTAAAAACTTATAATAGATCACCTCACGCACAGTTTTGGTCAACAGCTTAACCTCCGTTCTAAAATGGTCTGCAGGTATATTAAACTGCAGGTAACCATAGCAACAGTAACTCTGTACCTCTTGTGCTATGCTACATACTCTTACTTTTGAAACATGACCCAACCAGTTTTTGAAATAAGCAAACATTTAAGGACCTTTTCTTTTTGCTTCTGGCCATGACAAAAACAGTATAGAACATAGTGGACTTGTACTGACAGTTCACACGTCACACATTATTTTTGTACATCAGAATTCCTCATTATATATTATTTATTTACCACTAATGACTTAATTCTTACTTCAAATGTCTCAATCAGAATTTAATATTAACACGACAGTTTTAACAAATTTGTAATACGTACAGGACTGCTTGAGTAATACACAAATATATATCATGAAACAATAAAACTCAGCTGTGTCTTCTGTATCTCTGGGTGTATCAGATCATTATGGCCAATGTTGCAAATCAATGAGCAGAACTTTTTTGTGGCTACTGGAAGTTCCATATAAATGTTTGCATCAGTGTTACTACGTTCCAGTTTTTCTCAGGTATTTAATTCACTTGATGGGCTACTAACATTTTGTTCCTTCTGCCTGTTAATGCTCAAATTCCTGCACAAAATGAGAAATGTACTTTCTTTTTAGTTTTCTAGATCCCATTCAAATCAGCATGATTATGAAAACTTTTGGATATGTTACAATCTCATGAAATATATAAATACAAAACTATACTGATGCAGTTTGTTGACGCTCTAATCGTGTGCATGTAACTGATGACGTTTAAGTGTGTACCAGAAAAATGATGGGCTCACTGGTAACAGCCTTGTAATTAGCTCTCTAGTGAGAATATTATCCAATTAGAGTGCCGTCCTTCCTTTCCATGCATTTGAGGGTCTGTGTTGGGGCTAATCGGCTCTCTGACACAGCCCTGGTTGTGAGTCTTTTCTGGAGGACGACTCAGATTAAGTTCAGTTGACATCCAGAATCTACTGTGTGAGCTCCTCGGTTTGGTGTCTTCACTCAGATTATCCCTCATTCTCACATTCTTCAAGCCCCCTAATTGATTCTCTGCTAGCTGATGCTCTCAAGAAGCAGGAGAAGGAGTGTAAGGCAATGGTTTTGATTGATTTTTTGGCCTCAGCATGGACTCAAGTGTCACATAAATACAGTATACACTTGCAACGTACAACACACAGCCAAACATAATCACAGTATCTCAGTGTTACAGAGACTTAATTAATGGCCTCTAGCATTCCCTTAGATTGATTCTCCTGATGTCTTTTTAAAAGTTCATTTTGTTTGAGTGCAAGCATTGCAACCAGAGCACTCGTTATTTTCGAGTTTCAACTCTCGAGTGCACTGCTGACAGATTTCATCTTCCTGGTTTAATGAACAATAACGATGGACAACATGTAATTTACCTCAAGGACCACATTAAAACCCCTCATTAAACCGCTGGTACTCAAATCAAAATGAAAGCATAATTGTTCTGTGAAAACGGGGTGCTATAAATAAATAGACGAAGGGGAGGACGACTTTGGCTGTAATAGTAGAACATTTCACTTTCTTGTTGCACATACTGCTAGTGTGTAATTGAGCAGTAATCGATTTGAAAAGAATGTGTAGAGGATTTTAGCTGGAAAACTGATGGATATAGCATCCACTTATGTAAAGCATACAAAATATCATGCATTAAAACAAACAATAATAAAGCCAACAGCATCAGACTACAAAGAGATGATGAAAGAAGAGTAGTCTATATTCATCCTTGTCTTTGACTACTGAATACAAGAAAACAAACTCTAATTTATCTATTGCACATTACTGAGGAACTTCAACTTTGTGATAAAGACTTTACAGGATATTCAGTTATTTTTCACCCTTACATGCATCTAAATTATTGCATGCGATGCTTCATGTACTGCACCATTTGAAGAGAACAACTGCTTCAAAGTGTCTGCGGTGGGATAACAAAAGGGCCCGTGGGAGTAGAGTAACCTAAATAAGACGGCTTTGATGCACAGAAGAATTAACCAGCAAATTGAGAAAAGAGTATTTTCATAAAATCTGTGTGAAGGCTCAATTGGTTTAATAAGGTTTCTTTTTTAAACGTGAAAACAATTTTGTATGAAATCCACTATGTACAGGTCTTGAGGAGAACTACTATATACATACATAAAGCAGTAGAAAGCCTTTTGTGGCTCCAAAGGAAGCTGCATGTAATCTGATAAACCGCATCCAGCTCATTGTGGGCAATGAGGGTGCAAAGTTCTGAAAAGGAAGAATGTGTGGAATCATAAAGTTGACAACAATGTTATGAGAGTAAATAACTGGATTCGTGGATTGCTTGTCAAAACCTGGAGCCTACATAACCCACAATGCAACAATGCCACTGAGTGACATCACTGGAGGCAATTTATCATATTACATGCAGCTTCCTCTGGAGCCAGTATTTGATATTCTGGGCTGAGAACAGATGCTTTTAAATATGACTGCAGATAAATTGCAGAGACTCCCGATTTCTCCTAAAAAACCTACACTAATCCACTCCTCTGCTTGATCTAGTAGCTAATTGTCTAAAGCACATATCATGTACCCGTTATAGCTTAGCTTCATATCCTTAAGCAGGCTTTTGATATATGATATCTCCCTCGGTGTCCCAGATTTTCCTAATCCATTTAATTTAAATTCAAGAAAGAATTGAAGATAAAATAGATAAAATAAAAATCAAACAGCTTCCATCAAACAATGGACAACATGAATGGCCTATGACAAAGTCTGCTGTGTAGCTCTGACACTGAGATGGCGTTGCTGACTGCACAAGACTTTTGGATAAGGTCAGTTTTTGACTGACATGTGTTAAGCTCTGTGGAAAGTTCAGTGTTGCTGAAACATCACCAAATAGTCTCTGTTGCATATCAATCACATAATCAATCCAGAATCCCAGTTTTTATAAAGTGGCTACTCTGTTGGCCTATATCCAAAAAGTCATCCTGTGTAATATACTGGTGAAGCCTTAATGAGAATGTGACTAACACTTCCAACTTCATTGCACACCAAGACAAAACCAAATGTCTGTTATTCAAACAGATTTTCCTCAGACAGGCAATGTGGTGGCATGGCTGCATGAAGCCAAAATAAATCTGCGTGAATCTGTCTGTTTTGACCACATCCTGTGTTTAAAAGATGGTCAATCCCTGTGTTCTTGACGATCCTCCAAGTCTCATTTGGCCTCTTTACTGCCTTCAGTCAATACTGTATAGACCAGGGGTACTATAACCCTTCTTAAAAGGTCAAAGGGTTTAAGTCTGGATGCATTAGGTTTAACTGCCTCATCCATTTGCAGATATTGTGCATTAGATCTTCATACAAACAGTCTGGACTGGCAGGACAGCCTCAGTCAACATTGTTCAGCTTCTTAAAAGCTATCAGGGGCCAGTCTGTTCTCAGTTGTCAGCTGACTAAGATATGATCGCTCTAACAGATCTGCAATCATCATTGCAACCAACTACATTTCACCAGCAACACCACGAGCTTCATCACCTCCGTCACTGTCATCACTGCACCTGTCACCGTGAATGTTCGTTATTGCTTATTTTTTGATGAGCTCTTTAAGCTGCGCTGGATTCTTTGCCAGCATCATCACTTATTGTTTTCATGTCAGTGTCTTCCCTGTACAATGTTTTCATGATGGCTGTCTAATGCTGATATTTGATGGCATATATGTAGCATTTTGAATGAAAGCCGATAACCAATGATTACCTGCTGCTCATGGCCAATACTGTTTAGATAACTGATGATCCAACAGTCTTCATAGTCTACTTTATGCACACATGAGGGAAAGAAATGCTAAGAAGCAGTAAGGAAAGGTGAATGATTTAATATCTCCTACACATTTTCCCTCCACTTGGAACACTTGCGGATGCATATGCTGCAATGCTTATTTATTGGTGAATCGCAAACAAACTGCATAGGCCCGTACCGCCACTTGCTGCAGTTTTTCCTCTGTGGCAGTTTTCAATCATCGCTGACAGGTGGTATTTGCTCCACGTCCATCCCTGTTGAGTGTTTGTTCTAGTGCTTTAATGATTTTAGCATGATAATATTTGGCTTACTGTCTTCTTACTGTGGTGGTCCACGACCTCCGAATTAATGTAGAGGAAACACTGTATTGTATCAGAGTACGTAGATGCTGTGCCTCTTAAGTCCATAGAAGCATTTGGCAAAGTATTATTGTCTCTATTAATTGAATATAATTTCACAGATACCAATAATCAGCAGGTAGCATACATTTTCCAATATCAGGCCAATAAATTAGAGACGTACTGCCTGTGTTGATGTTTAACCTTATTGATGTATTTGCCTGATATCTACTGTGCATCCCTAGAATTTAATGTTCCATTCTCTATCCTCTGAGTCAATGGCTAATAATAGCTACAACAACCTGACAGTTTTGTCCTGTAAAGCTCAAACCTGCATTTATCATTAGCAATGATGCAGACATAAAGTCAAGAGTCAAGAAAAGGCAACTCAATACATCTTGTAGTATTTGTACGTTTTTGCATTTTTAACTGAACAACTACAGTAATTGCATTGAATAGATCACCCTGAGCCAATGCAGTCATCTCCTACATGATCATTATAATGAGTGTAGAAGGATGAACAACATTTGAAAAGTGACAGCTTTGCATTCTTATAGTCATTATCTTTCAGGTGCACGTGATGAAAAGTGGCAATTACAAACCTTCCTCACACTATTGCAATTTCAAACTTTACATTTATTGGCAAAAGTGCAGGATATTTCTTTCATTTCCTCCTAACTATTTCCCAAAGAAGAAGAAAAAAATCAATATGAGCTCTGAGTTATAAGTATGGGACAGCACTGTCATCTCTGTAACACCTCCTGGCAGGTCTTTCATCCAAATCATAGCAGCTAAGATTGAGACAATTTGCCCCAGGAGAAAGTCTTTCAGGTGTCTGCATCCAGTTTGCTGTTGGATTTTATTGATAGATACATACATACATCAACCACTTAAAAGTGCTTGTGTATTTGTGTTGGACAGATTTCTCAATGGTCTCTATTATTGATGAGAAATTTGAGATGCTCATGAAGAAGGAAGCAAGCATGTTATTAATATTTAAATAGACTTGAGAGGGAAGAGCCTCATAGCTATGATTTAAGTAATAATCCCTTGTAATTAGCCAGATTATTCGACTACATTTTTGCATCACATATAATAATAAGACCATTTTCGACAACTCAACGTTCTGTATGGCAGTGATGTGTCACATTTCCTCCCCTTGCCAGTGTTTTCGATTTTGTTATTGAGCATGATAACTAAAGAAAAAGAAAATCAAAGATAAATGCAACAGCAGATGTTCAAAGATACCAGATTTCTGTTCATACCAAAAAAGATCAATTCCCTCAAGTAAATATTGACATGAAAAATGTGTGCTGTAAATACTGAGGGGTGAGAACACACTGCACCACCATCGTACTGGCTGTGCAGTGGTGTCTGAAACACTGCCAAAGAAGCACATCTCTCTTTTTCGGCCAAACCAACCTCATATAACCTGCGGGTAAGAGTCCCAATCCGAGCTTCAATGCCAGCGTTTCTGCAGAGTGCTTCTGTCTCACTGAGAGGGGGAAGAAAAACATTAAGTCTCCCTCAGTTGTTACAGGTTGAGCCCATTTTGCTCACACCACAATCTAATTTGTCTACCAAATGATGGGAGAGTGTCCTGACGATGAAGGCATTTTCTATTAGGTGATGCAGACGTGCTGAAATACAATGTTGTCTTTTTTTAACATACAAACACACACCCCCCCCCCCTCCCAACACACACACACACACACACACATATATAAATACATAAAAAGGTATGTCAACATAACCCCTCCTGTGGTTTGCATTTAAATTCCATCCATTAATGTGTTCATTTCATGTCTAAAATAACTTCAGCTTTGAATGCAGTCCTATAATAACACTAATGTTGCCACCTTAATGAAAACATCTGGATTCATACAATTGTAATGGCAATGCTGCATGCTCTGAATTATGTAATCACTATACACTGCAGCCATAAATTGAATCCCAGTGATGCTGAGAGAAGAAATGATTGATGGCAGAAGCAATCATTCAGCTATCTGTCGTCAAACTGAGTCATAAAGAGGCGCACTGCTCGTGTTTATGTTTAACCACGATGGAGAAAATATAGCCTGTATCATCCGATGCTAAACGACCATGTTACAATTCACAGGTGGACAGATTCAGTGCTAATGATTAATCGCGGAGCAACTTTTGCCAGAGCATGATTACAAGCCAAGTTATTAGGAAGACTTCGTGCACCCTGCGCTCGCAGCATCATGTTATTTTCTCGGATGCTGCATGTGCGCAAGGCGAGCTGCGTTCGGAAAACATGCGACTTCGTAGCGGATCTGCGGCGGCTACCTTTGGCCGGCATCGCTCCCGAATGAGCCCATGGTCCGGAGAGGGCTGGAAGGGTTGACCCAGGTGGGTTCGGGGGTTTTCTGCACCTCGGTCTTCACGTCTGGGTCGATCTCCGAGGGAGAAGGCGTCAGCTTAGCGCCCGCCATGGCTCTCTGCCTCCCCGGGTGCTACCTCCAGAAGAGAGCGGCCAATACGCGTCCTCCTCCTGCTGTCAGAACACGGCGGGCTCACTCAGCGACCGACGCCGCCGGAGAAAACCGCATCCCTGGTTCTGTCACTGGTGTTGCGCGAAGGCGGAGGGGGGGCGTCTCCCTCCCTGCCGCATCACGGGGTCCTCAGACACAGTGAAGTGAGCATCAGCTTGTCCTGCTTATCGACAGCTTCTCCATCCCTGATGGAGATGTGAGGTCCCCGTGCGTCTTACATTCACGCGTCGTCACGATGCAACGTCAAGCGCTTGGCCAACCCAACGGGCTCCCCTACTGCTTACATAACCGAGGATGGACAAATGTAATGATCCGCGATTCCTATCAATCAGACAGACGTGCCCATTTTCATCACCTGCTCATCGTGTGGTTCGTGAAGATCTGAACGGCTCAGATAGTAATTCAAAAAGTTGCTGGGTGAAAGATCATGTCAATCAAGCCGATAGCACGGTCTAGAGAGCTTCACTACTCCGCTCCCTTCAACAATCCTTATCCACACACAGAGTAATGAGATGCCACAGACAAATGAGCAGGTGGCTTAGACAAACAAACAGTCCATGGCATGATCACACCGGTTTGCATGGAAACACACGTGACTCTGGGTGTACAGCCTGCATGAAACATAATGTTATACCTGCCAATTAATGTCAGTTCTTCAGGGACATGTCAGGTCAAGAGCTGCAACACAAGAAACATTGTTTTCCCTTAAATGTAAGGATTTGCTTCTTTTTTGTTGCTGCTGCATTTATGATAGTAAATGGAAGTCTTTTTTTAAATAAAGTATTTTAGACTGTTGGTTGGACAAGAAGTGATTTGTAGATGTCACTTAACAATCATGAAAATAACCAATAGGTTAAAGCTGTGTAAACCTCATTTTAAATAGCTCTATATTCCAGTAATAATGATGGTTATATAGTGTTGGGCAGTTCCCCATGTCTCTCCTCCTCCTTCAAATGCAGTAAATGAGAAAGGCAGTTCTCTGGTACCCCTGTCCACTTTATCCAATCTGGATAGAGCACTCCACAAAGAGGTGGTTTTGTCTGCTTGTGGGTTAAGAGAGAAGGGGGGGATTGCTCACTGCAAAATGGGTGGTAGGCAAACTGCAAAGACAACACCACTAAGAGCAGCGTTAAGCAATAAAGGAAGCCCTAATCTATTCTCATAAATGTATTAAATAATCATAAAAATTCTGCATATTTCCAATCCAGCTGATTTAGAAAGCGGCCGTTACACTTTGTTTCTATGAAGTGAATGCAAACTGTAACAGGCTAAGATACACAATGAAACATGTAGACAGTCCCTCTTACAAAACACAAAATCCTCTCTCAATTGTACTTTTCAAAAAGCCTGTTTGGTTTTACTGATTCACTGTGACAAAGAGCTGCAGCATGTCACAGCACACATCAGACAGAGGGTGGGAAACAGCCCTCTACCAGGCTACCGCTAACATAACAGTCAGTTCAACTTAGGGTGCATCCATTAGCCGTGGGTCATCTGTTTTGTATTCCGTCTGACGTGCATGCATTTGGAAAGCGGGAGAAGGTGGAGCACCATAATGATCATGCAATTTGAGGAGAATATCAAAGAAACTGTATCGTGAGGAATACCTCACTACTGTGAGGTGCCGTGATTTATAAGCTGTAGGCAGCACACGCGTTAAAGAACTTCTGAATTTAACTCAATGTCAGATGGGTCAGTAGCCTTGCAGCTGATTTTTTTACATTACCAACCAGGAAGCAGTTGTAAAACAGGTGCAATGCCAATGACAATGCATGGATGCTCTGAATGTGTCTCCCTCTGTCTTTTAGTTAGAATATTTTGCCAGCTTATAACATTTGAGCCCGGCATGAATTCAGAGCAGCGATTTGAAAAGACCGGCTCATATTTCTCATCTCCTGTTTATGATCCGGATCTACAGATAGGCATGTGCTCACACAGGATGCAGTTTATTTCTAATGTTGCCAGAGCAGCCACATGAGCTGAGCTCCCATTAGAAATGCATTTAGGAAACACATAATACAATCTACATTCAGTGCACATGGCATTTTGAGTTCAGCTTCAGGAAACACATTAAATTATCTGTTGATAGTAACCTTGGGATTAGAGAGGTGGACCTTTGAAGAGCGAGTTGCATAATTAATCCCTGCCTGGGCAGGAACATTTGGGAGGTCAAAAAAAAAAACCAAAATCTAAAAGATAGTCATAGAAAATAAAGATACATTTGAGCAAGCTACTAACCCTGACTGTTTCAGTGAAGCAGCTCCTGATATAAAACAGACTCTGGTTGTAGTGATTATCCCCAAACTGTCAATGTGTGTGCAACAACATGGTTGTAAAAACATTCATGATAATATTGTGTATGCTATAAGTCAAATAAATAACTGTAATGGTATTCTGCAACCTCTCTTCTACCCTAATTGCAAAAAAGCATTCTCCAGCAGTTAAAACTGTAATGCATTTTATTGGTCAGGCAGATTGGGATTGCTTTAACTCAAGATCAATAACAGTTACAATTATTAAAGGGGCTCTGTGGAACTCTTGTGTTGTGCTGGAACCAGGTCATTAGTTTATGTACTGAATATGTCAGCTAGGCAACCGAGAGAGACAGGGAAGGTCTCATTTTCATGCCACGTTACAATTCGTTCACACAGGGCCAATAAAAAGTGATTCATACATGTAAATTGTTGCAAAGAGCCCCTTTAAGGAGTAAACAATTCTGATATCGATATATTGGCCGATTCTCCAATTCTTTGCTGTGATCCCACAAATTTGTTTAGGCCTTGCGACAAAGATATTTAACAGACTCAAGATATTTGACGGTTTAACAATGACTCAGTGTCTAAAATGACATTTTTGCATTGAAACAGTGAACTTAAATTACCCAAAGCATCTTTATCTGCATCCTTATTTCTTGAAAATATTTCTTTTAATATTGGCACATATCAAACAACATTTATGCAGATACAGGTATATATGAGAGGCCAATATCGACTGAAATATCAGCAAACCAGTATATTAAGTAAGTATGTATAATGTAAGAAAAGAACATTTGAAAAGGGCTAATCACAATTTCCCCGAGTTCAAAGAGACGTTTTCACATTGTTTCTTTTGTCTAAACAACAGTCCAAAACCTAAAGACTCTTCATTAACTATCCTAAGTGAAAGAAGGGTAGAAGAAAAGCAGAAAATCTTTGCATTTAAGAAAGTGGAACCAGCCCTTGACATTATTGCTTGAAAAATGAGTGAAACCAGTGTTCTTCAATCCTGCATGTTTTAGATGTTTCCCATCACATCCAATTAAAAATGATTAACTCATCACAAAGCTCTGTTAAAATCTGATAGTTACTCATTCATTTGAATCAGGCGTGCTTGAACAAGAACCACATAAAAGTACGCAGGGTGAAGAAGACTGACTTGAACAGTTAGGCCTAATCTGTTATGAAAATAGAAGGCAACCAGTTTCTTTTAATCAACTAATCAATCAAGTCAATCAAATTTGCCACTCTGTTTATGGCAAGAAAACAATTATGCTGATCAAAGTACAATTTGGTATTAGTTAATAATGAAAAAACAGATTTCTTGATTACACAATGTCTGTTCTGTAAGTGCTTGGGGGTGTATGGAGCGGGTTCAGTTGAGTGCACACGATATCAAAGTCATAAAAAAGAAGCAAATGAATGCATTGAGGTGGAAAGATGACATATGCCAGAGAATGATAGCAGAGAACAGGTGCAGAGGCACATATTTGAGCACAGAGACACTGTGTGGTGAAGTAGAGAACTGCAGCCTTTGTGAGTCTGATCTGATAACAGCAGCAGGAAGAAACACAATGTGCTACGAGAACCGAGCACCAGCCGGATTCGACCTATTGCACTGTAGAGCTAATGACACAGATGGCAGTATATCCCTTGGTTTTATATCCAGTGAATGAGGTCATGCTAATGTAGCACCCTTGAGCAAGCTGCTCAACCTTTGCACTAGCTTCAAGTACATAAAAAAAGCTGTGAGGAACCTGCAACCTCCCACCCAGAGAAACATCAGACAAATGATGGTATAATGAGGCAAAATATAAGCGTAAATCAGTGACAGTGATTTCACGTTTCTGTCTAATTTTCAGTTAAAATAACCAAGATTGAATCATGGATCCACAATGATTGTCAGTCTTAAAACATGATTAAAATTTACATTAATTAAACACTGGCTCGATATTACTTGCCAGCTCATACTTCATCTTGCCAGACGTGAATTCAGAATACAGCTAGCTATTTAGCGCCGGTTAATATTTCTCAGCTCTGGTTAATGATTCTGATCTTACAGGCATGTTCTTACAGAAAGCAGCTTATTTCTTTTGTAGCCAAAGCACTGGAACAATTGCAGAAACCCCCAGCTGACAACTGATTGACTCCAGCTTCATATTAGGTATTTATATCCATTATTTCAGGCTCAAGCTGGAATTTGAGGGGGGCAGTAATATGCAGGGATGTAACACACGGAGAAAGAGAACTGCAGTGAAGCCTATTAGCTGAGCTCGGGGTATGGCTGGTGAAGCATTCCTCTCTGAAATGCTTGGCACATAAACTTGAATAAATTCCAGATTCTGCAAGATGTGTAACTTCAAGCCAGGAGAAGAGAGAAAAAAAGGAATCTGAGTTTTGAGAGCTGACAAATGCAACACTGTGTCATAGAGCCACTGGTGTCACACTGAAAATTGCAGGAAAAGGTGGTGAGGACATTTCTCAAATATATATGATCATATTGCTGTATAAAAAAATATATAAAGCTAATTTACATAGTTTTGACATAGAGATGTACAAGAGAAGTGATAGATTTCCTTTTCTTTGCCTATAATTTGTGAACTTAATGAGCCACGTAATTTTCAAATTCCTGGTGAGCAAACAGGCCTCTCCTCCACAGCAAGAAGCGCCACCATCATTGGGCGCGCCTCAGCTTCATGCTCCGTGCTGCAGATGGGCGTCGAGAGCTGTGATAAAGCTTCCTCTGTCAAAACATATTAAGGCAGTGAGCTGGTGCTGCTGTGGGCGAGCTGTCTGTCTGAGCACAGCATAGCCAGGGAGGAGGAAGAAGTCTAGCCGATGCCACTGGCAGGCTTACACACAGGAGTGTACACACGCACTCCAGCAGCGTGCACACACACACGGGGATGCTTTTGCTCGACGATTGCGGATTTGCCAAGGGCTGTTTTGTGCAAAAGGGTTCAACTACTCATTTAATGGTCACAACCTTGTTGTTATCTGCCAAAAATGAACATATCGGAGTGAATGTTCACTTGTGAAAAGTGAGTCTGGCACAGCAAATGTTTTATTCAAAACAAAAGAAAACAAAATGTAGTCTAATTTTCTGAGAGCATTAAATCATTTCTTTCAGTCTCTTACATGTACCCAGATCAGAGAGTCTCTGTTGAAGCGTGACAAAATAGTAACTCAGTGTGTGCAGAAAAATGTGCAGCACTTACACGCTTTGCCTTTGAATGGGCTCCTTTTCGGTGGTTTCAGACACAAATACCATTTCCCTTTGAAACTTCTCAGGTGTAGGGGGGGTATATATATGGGGCTCACACGGACGGCACCATGAAAATGTAATGTAGGAGACACTACCTTGATAATATGATAATTAATCACTGGCAATCAATAACAGTTTAAGATGGGGCACCACCTTCGTTGTTGATTTATTCTGAATAACCCGAAGGATGTTATTCAAAACCCAACTGTACAAGTTTGGCTTGAACAGTTGGAATCAATTTAATCAGTCTGTTAAATTTCAAATTTATATTTGATGCACGTATCCATCGGTTCTCCACATTAAAATTAAGTTTCAGACAAAGACAAACGATTATATATGTTTATTGACTAAATAATCAGGGGTAACATAAATGAACTGTTAAAACATGTTACATCTCGTTAAAAGATGTAACATGAGTATGATCACTTATCATTCAAAAGGAATTAAAACATGATTAAGGCATAAAACAATAAAGTATATAACATAAAACAATGAAGTATACAATACACAGTAGGACATATTTCTTGTAGTTCTATCTTAACAAAACATATCAGACATTTAACTGGTAAATAACACAAGTATTACACAAAGAAGAATGAGGATCTCTAAGTCACCAAGGGGAGGGGCTGGTTTCTCCCAGACCTCAAACTCATTAAGTAATAAACTTCATTTGGGCTTACCAATAACATGGGAAAGATCTATTGTATGACCTTCTTAGGCTATTTGGGAATCTGCTAACATTAAGAATGAGATTGTAATTTAATAGTTATTCAGAACGTATTGGAATTTGGATAAGTACAGAGACAGAGTGGTGTTGATATGTCACAGACAGGGTCGTAAAACAGTTTGGCCCATGGAGGGGGGGACTGGGTCATCTTTACCCCAACCAACATCTACCCCCACTTCCTGTCATCTGTTGTGGAGAGAGAGGACTCTATTGTGCTTAGTCATTGTAACTTAATAAAATAAGTTCTCTCGTGATCTGCTTCTAGCAAGAAAGCAACACATCGTCCCACTCTGTAGAAAAAGGAAGACTTGTGCTTGACCTGTTTGACCTGAGGAAAAAGGAGTTCATCTTCTTTGGAGGGGGGGGGGGGGAGAAGCGAATATTCAGTCAGATAGGCTTTGTTTGTTAAGTTAATCTTGTCTTGTGGTTGAGAGGTGAGAGGTCAGAGGACGGGGAACGGAAGCAGAGACTTGAGATGGAGACATGAGAGCATGTGATCCTACACAGGAAATATGTAGGCTTTTTTTATTAGGCCATGTTCAACAGCTTCATGAATAAAAGAACCATTCCCAGCATGACACTGCACCAGAAAGCTGTGATGTTGTTCTCCTTATTTGCATTAACAAAAGGAAAATCAGCTGTTATTTGCCAGCTCGTGAATATAGGTCTACGTCGACAGGAAGTTTTTCTAACTATATCTACAGCCGCACACATTTTTAATTGGACAGCAGCAGAAACGTTATATCTCTTCTCCAGTGATAACTCACAGAGAGCCCAGTCTGGACAGTATTGATCCTTGTACCTCAACTGTTTGAATAATGGCCTCCTTACTCACTATCTCCCAAAATTGCAGATTTTCTTTCATAAATCAGCAATGATATACAATGTTTTTTGCAAAACTATTTTATTATTTGACTTGACAAAAAAGTAAATCAGACTTATAAATTTTAATGTTTAATTTACATTGGAAGTCAAGTTCTGTTCTTCTGTTTATCGGTTTGGGGCCTTTGATACAGTATGAACACAGAAAAATACATTAGTAAAGTTGTGACAATGACAATGACATGTGAATGGAGTCAGTCCCTTTCACTTAGCTCAAACAGCTAGGTAAGCTGCACTTGTATTACATTTGTGTTTTTCTGGTCTAAAAAAAACTGTATGAACTACTGTGCACTTATCTTTCAACACAAAGACAGTATAGTGATTATAGTCTAGCTCGGATTTTAGGGAATTCAAAGGCCTGTAAGAATTACACAAGAGCAATTTTACAATAATGTGCATTCATTTCTTAAAATTCCCTGACTCGTACAAAAAGGCATGCAAAGATTAATAATTTTGTAAACAGGCATCCTTTATAATGCTTTGCATTTAGAACTCATATTAAGGGGGAGGACAAAGATTGTATTTAAATAAACTAAAATATTTGCTAGCAGTGATGAAGTAAACAGACAGTAGGTGGTGAAATAGCACATCACTTGACAGGCAGTCAGTTGTGTTATTAGAAAAGGCTGCTGATGGGCTCTTTTTTAAATCCATGATCAGTGAACCAGAGCAGCTACATTGATTATGAAACATTTTGCAGATTACCTTGGCCAGGCAAAAATCAAACGGGTTCAGCACTGCGGATAAAATCTTACAGCTTTTAGGACTATACATATGCAAATAAGAGACATTAGTGAGTCATAATTAGTTACCATTTAACACGATTATAATCAAGGCAGAAACTGTGTAACTAACCAAGTAAATATTTTACAATTCAAATGCAGCTTCAGTATTTAGGTCTTGCATATTTCACTAAATCTCTTTGATCTCGTGGAATGAATTGTTTTATGTGATTCCTGAATGATCCTCTATGTGACGCTGCACATCTCGCCCGCAACACTGGAATCCCCTCTACAGAGCTGAAAACCTCATCCAAATGCCTCCATCATCACTGCTGCTTATTAAAGTCTGACAAGCCAACTCCACCGATAATAATTAAGTTGGCACGGCAGAGCATGGTGGGGTTTAAACAGCCAATGCACCAGAGATTTCTAGGCACAAAGATGCAATGGCCCAGAAGAGGAACAAATTATAATGGGTATAATAAATAGTATTTTTCTCGGAGCAAACCCCCTCACATTCGTTCTCCCTTTGCAGCCTACCTTTAATTATCCGTCCCATTTGATCTACCCCTCTGAGACTGTGTGCTGAGCAACCAAAATGCTCCCAATCATTTGATTTGAAGGCTAATAAAAGCAAGCTAGTTCCTTCCAGCTTATACATGTTGTGCCGCTTGCACATTTATTTCCCCTTAACGCTGTGGAGGAATTACTGAGAGGAAATTGCTGAACTAGAGCACTGTCCAGATTAAGTTTTTCAGGAATGCAATGCCTCAGCTCTCCCTTCATTTTCACCATTTACTTGTTCCAGTTTCTCTTCACTGGCTGCACAAATCCCCATAGAATGTGACAAAACAAACAACATGTTTGGGGCCTCTGCCTCATTCTGATAACAATAGGCCTTAAACCAACAGCATGTCAAAGAGACATTGCCACTCTGGTGCTGATGAGAACATGAGAACAAGACTAGAGGCCCTTAAGTGTCGCCCACCCACTCTTTGCTGATGATGGTGACTAATGCCACCTATGGTCTGAAATTGCGAGCTCCGGTTGCTAAGCGGAGACGTGCATGTCACCAGCAACAACACTCGGCTTTTCAAGCACATCAGATTTCTACATGAGATGGTGTTTGGAAACTGTGGGGTCACAACTTGAGATGTAAAATGTCTCATAGTCCAAGCTGTTCATTCTCCTATAACTGAGATAACTGAGGTTATCTTTACAAACTTAATTAAACACAGAATGGCATTGGTGTTTTTTATGCAAGTAGTTATATAAGTGAAAAGATACTGAAATTATTTGAGGTAAGCACCCAAACAGGGATATGTTAGAACAAAGAGACTCTGACATCACATTACTATAGTCTTTATCAATAATTCTAGGAGTAACGATAGCCGAGCCATTCCGCAACGTACTTGCAACCAGTGGAATTCCCGGGTTGCATTAAGCCTTTCCATTAAGTCCACCATGTTGCATCTCCATGTTTCTACAGTAACCTAGAACAGATGAACCAAGTACTGTCTCTAGAGAGATACTTTCTATTTTGGCAGGGTCACCATGGGGGAGTATAAGATGAGGGGTATTCAGTTGGTTACAATCTGCAACCACACAAATAGATGCTACTAAATACAACACACACTGGACCTTTAAGACTACTTTTACAAGATCATTGCACTTTGGACCCCAAAACTTGCAAACGGGTTGGAAAGGCAGGTTTTCTTCTATAACCTTCTTTTAATAAAAAAAAAGAAGAAGAAGAAAGTAAGTAGAAAGAAAATGACTGTAAAAACAGATCATTGTCAGATTTTAACATTTTGGATTGTCTTTGAAAAAGTTACGTGAGTTGAAATGCCTCCGTCACGCACTAAAACCAAATATTTGTTGAAAATACTGACATTTCATCAAAATCCATTTCTCCACCAAAAATAAAACTTTTGCACAAACCAGATTCTGAAAAAAACATTAAATTATGCTCAAATGGGATCTGGCAGAGACCAGCAGCAGTTACCTCCTAATACTGGGATGGGCCCCAACAATATAGCATTGGTCGCTCTCTAATCTGAGGACAAGATTTGTACACCAGATTATATATAGAAATGTAAAAAAAGAAAAAAGCTTCAATGATATAGATATTGCATGTGGCCATATTCCAATTTCATTTCATTTCAATGATATATTGTTAAATCGTGCAGCCCTGTATACAACTGTATATGTGCCTCTTTGTGACATTGCTCTCAGTGTCATGTTTGATACATATGAATTTCCTTCTTTACCTAAAATTAGCTGGATTTTGATAAGAAGCTACAGTGTGTCCATATCCTGCAGCACTCAGACTGTTAGTCCTCCGTGACTTATCGGAACTAATCACCCGCATCATCATCTTCATATCAGTGCCACCCATCACTCCTCAGCCTCCTTTCTCCTCCTATCCGTCACCTCCTCCATCTTACGCTTCCTTTACTGTGCTCCTTTTGCTCTATCATATCATCAGGCTCTAAAAATGTGCTCAAATCATCCAGGCATATAATCCCAGCAGTCACTTCTGCCACAGATCCGTAAAAACAAACAGCTGCTGTCGTTATCAGTGCACAATTATTGTCCCAGGACATTTAATTCTACTTGGAGCTTAATTCTATAATGTCTATCTGGACTGGAAAAAAATCTATCTGAGCCTCTAAGAGATTTAACTCATCTCCTTATATCAATAGATGATATACCTGAAATAAATCATCAAGTAAAAACCTGGAGCTAATGAAATCTATCACAATCGATCTAGATCCACTCAGAAATAGAGGGTTACTGAACTAAAACTGAGGACCCGTCTGTGCTGCTGTAAAGCTGTCAAATGGGAGATTTTCACAGCAAAGAGAGAATGATGCATGTCCAAGGCTGGCTGTTGCTTGACAGCAGAACATGCGTCAGTGCTGGAGTCACCAGTCCAAGAGCCGCTATTTGACACACAAGTAGTGTTAGAAGTTGATTTATTAGCCAATTAACACTCCACATTATGTCGACATTACTCCCACCAGCCTCCCGCCTGATTAGAGGAG
Source organism: Diplodus sargus (assembly GCA_903131615.1). NCBI lineage: Eukaryota > Metazoa > Chordata > Actinopteri > Spariformes > Sparidae > Diplodus > Diplodus sargus. Next base: position 6,043,408 of record CAEMYA010000092.1, read on the forward strand.
AAAACGCCTCAACGAGATTAAACAGGAAAGATAGATGGAACCAATTCTCTCCCTGCTGCTCTTTCTGTTCCCAACCTTGTCGGCATGTAGAAAACTGTTTGGTGGGTTTGTTTCTATTTCTGATGTTGACTGAGGCTGCTCCCCCCATCCCACCCTCCCCCGTCCACTGGCTGACAGACTGAGAAACAAGCCCACGTATGCACACTCGGATATGTATAATCAGACACTCACAGGTGC
>CAEMYA010000092.1:6043851-6080606 GCA_903131615.1 Diplodus sargus
TTCGATTAATCGTCCAGCCCTATGTCAGACCAATGACTTCAGCGTGATTGCTGCTCTTCAGCACCCACACAGCCAAGCAGTCATTACGGCCCTCTGACACCCAACCCTGGAGATAATGACAGCTCTAGAAGGAGACCCCCCTCCCTCCCTCACTCCCTTCAGCTCCCCACCACACTGTACGCCCACATCCACAGAGAGATGAACGGAAACACAGGGACTCACACACTCAGCACGACAGCATTGAAGGGCTTATTGCCTTAATACTGTGACACACTGCAACAATCTTGCATTCACAGGGACTGGCTCTCCTTCGCATTTAATAAGGGCGTTTAATCTAAATTGTTGCAAAGTAAAATGATGTTTGTTGTTTTGTTGGGATATGGGGACTTCAAAATAACAGCTTCATAATAATTTTGATGGTACGCAGACTTTTAATAGGGGGAGTAGTGCCTCTGTCATTCTCACTGTGCCCTGAACACCTATTCTTGCACTATGTGACTTGGCTGAGTAGGTATGATCTCCAGCGAGAGGTGCGCCACACTTTAGAGCACCTACTCACAAACTATCAAATACATTGGTTAAACTGGATCATATATAATCAGCAACCTCTACAGTAATCATGACAGAGACGAAGACACAAGTTCTATTCTTGCTCAATGTTACTTTAAGCCATCACTTCTCATGAAACAGGGTTTAGTAACAACCAAGTATCATGGCAAATTCATGGACCTCGAGAGATGGTCCTGAGTGTTCTGTGTGTGTAGTGTTTATGCTATCTCATAAACCAGATGATGGCCACCACAGGAAATAACAGAAGATTGTGCTGTGCAATGTTATGTGTACTTTTCAAACCTTTTTCTAATCTTTGCCTCTTTCTTGTGAAATACTATTGTTTCAAGTCAGCTGGTCTTTAAATTGTCACTATAGGCAAAGGAACAACTTTATAGAACGAAGGAATGGATCAATGTCATGAAGTACAATGTGACTGTTTTTTTTTTATTTGTAGCACAAGGGTCTGTCTGTCTGGTTATTTTATCAATAAACAGCTTCTTAATTGACTTTCTAGAAAATTCACTATCACAGTACTGCAATCTAAAGTTACATATACCATGTTGGCCCACTCCTTTGTGGAAGTGGAAACAAAGGTTTTGGGATAGGCTGCTGTAAATGTTTGTTTTTGCAGAGCTCTGTACCGAACAAATATGTGTGCAGTGGTAATGGAGTGCAGACCTTTATTTTCAATTTTAAATTATATATGGTTACGATAACCAGGTCAAACTGTCTTTGTTACAGCTTGTTTGAGCATTGGACTGCTCTTGTTGCTGCCTTACGATCCTCCCCTCTAGCTATGTTAATATGTTTTGTGAATGTCTTAGTCCTTCAACCTTACTCTCATGGCCCCCTTTGACGGATGCAACAGAACAGATGCAAAAGGCCATCGGGGGAAATGGCGGTGCAGTGGCTCTGAGACTCCCTCTGGGGGTTAATTTGTTTTGAGGCTTTACACTTGACAAGGCATAAGCACAGGAATCAACATCACAAACCATGAGATGAGATGCAGAAGGATCATCAACCAAGAAATACAGTGTCCCCAAAGCCCAGTGACAGGGTCTGCTTCCGTTTCCACTCCAGAGCTCGGAAACGAGCAATTACAGAACAGCACCATAACATGCTATCAATAATGGTGTTTGCTCCATTTGCATCTTCATTCACTTTCTTCCATGTGCATTGTGCAGAAGTGTGCTTGTGTGTGTATGTGTGAGTAGCTGTAGTTTACAGCGGTTATTTGTTTTGAACAAACAAGGGCTGCTGTGTTTTTCATGGCAGGATTTGTAAATTACTGTCAAGATCTGTTACAAGACATAGTGTGTGCATTTTCAATAAACCCTAATTACTAGAGATGTGGAAATGTCCTGCTTATAAAGATGCATCGCAAGGCAAATGTTTAAGATTCTGCATTGATGCAGAGACAGAGAATAAATGAGAGTCTGCAGCTTATGTTGATTGTCCGGCCTTAGTCGGACAATAAAGTCAGGTTGCGACATTGCTCCCATGCTTTGAATTGTGGGCAGACATTAGGCTAACATTACTTATGTAGGAGGTACGTCACAGATCATCTGTGAGTAATAGTTAATACTCACTGAGTGTTTTCTTAAGCAGACATCTCAGGGTAAATGTCGGATTTTATGAACTTCCTGGTAAGTACCAACTGGACAAGACCAACGCTGAGCGTGACTCCTGCCACACAGCGATTACAAATATGTAATTAATCTATCCATAAATAGCCATAGCCATAGTAATAATAACAGCAAGCCCAGCTAATCAGCCAAGATCTGAGGAAGTGCTGTCAACTTTGCCTTGTCTTAAAGCCATGTGCAGTGATATAGAGGATACACACACACACACACACACACACACACACACACACACACACACAATGGCAATCGGTCTGATCTCAAGGTCTGCTGGAGGCAGAATACATGTGAACAGTCTGTTCAAAGATAAAGCTCATGCTACTTTGTGCTGACTGTATTTCACATGGTAATTATGTAGTGTGATCTTGTCAGTGTTGCTTTATTTGTCTTTGGCTCAAATCATTTGCTATGCTTCGGATCAATAATACTGACAAAAGTGGCATTCAGCTGAAAAGAACAAAGCTATAAGCATCTGCAGTCGAATACCAATAATTCACTAGGGACCAATGTGCAAGGAGGAAATGGTCAAATACTGAACCTCCGGTCTAAATGTTATGTGTTGACACTGATATAAAACACACTGACAGCAATTTACTGCAGGGAGCCCAAGAGACAGAGGTCGAGTCACCAGGAAGATAAAGACAGCGAAGCAGAGGATGGTGGCATGGCTGAATGTAATATTCACTTTCACACAAAATTCTTGGTTTGAAATGAAATTTTACAAGTGATGACATTCACTGCCCATTCATACAAGACACAGATCAATGAGCTCATTTCAAAACACAAAAGCGATCCACAAAAGGTCATCGACTCATTGCTGAAACACGGCTGCCGCTCTGGACAACCGACAGCCTGGAGTCCAGAGATAATACACACACAATGTGTGGTCTGTCAGATTCAACCACTGATATAATTATAATCAACAGTATTGTTACAGGCCGGAGCAGCTATGCAAATTGAAGCTAGGGTCTGTAATGTTGTGAGTGTAGCCAATACATTATGTATTCAGAAAAAGGAATGAAAATAATCGGACCTCTGTGGCAGCTGCAGGACTGAGAAAAAGCTGACCAATCCCTGCTATCCGGCCCGGATAGCAGGGATTGGTCAGATGACTTCATGTCTTGTTCTGTCCCTCCCTCTTCCACGTGTGCACACGTTTCGTTTCACTGATGCCGGAAATATTCAGCACACTCCTCTGCAGAAATATGCAGGAGTAGCAGGAGAAGACGTTCATTTGGTTACAATGGCAGAGAAAATGCAGCCAGCGTTACTTGTAACAGCTCACCCCGCTAAAAAGGCAAGGAAAAGAAAGCCTGAGGCAGAAAAGGCTGCGGCGAAAGAGGCTCTGGATAAAGAAAGAAGTCGGATCGAGTCGCGTTTGAGCAGTGGGGCATGTGAAGGGCTTGAAAAGTGATGCAGAGGTTGCTCTCTTTCTGTTGGACAGGTAATTATTTGTTTTGTTTCAGGGGGATTTGTTATTTTCATGAAATATGTGAAGTTTGCCAACTTGGCTACCTTTGTAGCACGTTAGCTTCTTTGTGTGTTGTTTTTAGCCATGAGAATGGCTAATGAGTCGGACCAATTTCCACTGGATAGGGGTCTGCTGCGTTGCGGCTCTGATCCGGCTTTGCTCCGCCTTCTGGCAATCCCCACCAGTTGCGGTTTGAGTCCGCAACAGCGCAGTACGGTAGACAGCTGGCCTCACGATGTGTGCTGGTGTCAACACGGAGTGTTTCATTTTGAAAAGTAACCAGATGTAGTTTGTTATTTTGGCGCTTGACTTCCTGTCTGCTCTGTGCTAAATTCGGCTGAATTGCTGTGTCTTGCTCCGACATCTCCTTCTCCCTGCTGAGTCCCACTGCCAGATGCGCGTTCAAGTTTGAGGGGGAGTGGCTTTGGATGGACCACTGACGGGGCGGGGGTGGAACTTAGAGGAGGTGCCACTTTCAAATCTTGGTAGCTCTCTTGCTAGCTCTCCAGGATTGTAGACCCTAGCTTTAATACAAACAAGTCAGTATGATGTTTGCTAAGTAACAAACACCTGATTCTGATTGAAATACCTCTTTTCCCTTGAAAGAAAAGAGTGTAATAAAACTGTTAGATCATGGTTCTCTGTTATGTGAATCAAGGTTCACAGGTTGAAAAGGGGGTAGCTTCAATTTTTGGGGGGTGAACTGACAGTTATGGTTCTACATTTGACAATGTGCTAAAGTTCATGGAATGATTCACATGTTAACACTCGATTTAAGGCCACAGGAAATTATGGTACAAAGCAGTGCTCTCCATTTGCTCTTTGCAAGCCAATACTGATGTGTCTGCTGATCCTTTCGTGAGATGGCTTCATTTCAGCACCATGGAGAGCTCCACAGTACTCAGCCGAGGCTCATGCTCAGCTAATTCCTCCCCTCTTGGGCAGCAAACTGCATCTGTTGGTCTGTCTCTTCAACCGCAGCAGTAATTGAACTCCCAAACACTCCAGCGCTCGAGTCAGGCGCTGTAGCACCTGTCAAGGGCCAAGGGACGGGCTATTTCATGCTAAGTTCAGAGCAAAATTCATTTTCAAACAAACCATACTTGGATTAAAATACAAATCTAGTGAACACTGTCATTCAAAGCCTATTTTCAGAGTGTTTTTCTTAATTCTGTGGATAACTGGTCAAACACAGCATCAGCTTTAGTGTCAATCCTCATAAATCCTAACCCTGCTAAACAAGGTCAAATCCATCACTGCAGAGTAGTCCAAAGTCTGAGCAAGAAGCAGGACTATTACTTTTTTTCACTAGAAAACCTCTCACATCATGGTTTCTATTTCCATGGCTGTATCCACCTACACATAAAACGGACAGCTGAAGTTTCACCACATTGCTCAGGAGGTGTCGTGAGAAGTAATTTTGGGAAATGTAGGAAAACAGTAACCCAAGTGGAAGTAGATGAGGCAGCTCAAGGGAAAACCACTGTAATCTACAACACTCGGGACAAAGTAACTACTGCAATGTGCAATGATAATTAATACTGTGTGACGTATAGATGCACACTCACATACACGCACAGACCCCTGGAGGAATACCCCTCAGCAGCTCCTCATATACTGTAGAACATAACTGTGTTTTTCATGCTACCTGTCATCATTCTGAAATGTCTGGTCCCCCAGCAGCAAGTCCCGGAAGCGATAGCGAGGTGGAAGAGGAGGCACCTCTGTATCCACCTCGAGAGGTGCCATCTTGAGAGCCGAGATGTCCAGAATAACGCCAGAGTTGCTGCTGTTGTTCTTCTGCAGAGTCTCAGTGGAGGTCCTGAAGGGAGAAAAGGGGAGCTCATCAACATGTCAGCTTGGTATGGTAAACATATTCACCATTGATTAGCTGCTTATTAGCATGCACACGAGTAGCACATTGGCTCATTATTAGTCATCATGAGGACTTACTAATGTCTAATTCTGAATTACCATATTCTACAGTCACTGGGTCATTAACTAAAGAGTATTCTCTCATAACCTTCTAATAACTGCTAATTGCACGCACACACACACACACACACACACACACACACACACACACACACACACACACACACACACACACACACACACACACACAGCAGCCCAGCAATAATCCATAATTACCAGAGGTGTGGTAATTTCTCCATTGTAAGATGCATCGCGATGCAGTTGTGGAACATTCTGCATTGATGCAAGGCAGGGTATAATAAAGAGTCTGCACTGCAGATGGATATATGCTTTTCTTTTGTAATGTTTATGTGGCGCAAAGATGCAGCTTTTATTTTGTAAACTGCTGTAGTCTGATTACTATTAATTGACAGTAGCTGTTGTGCAGGAATTACAATCTTCAAATGCTTTGCTCAGTATATGCTCATGAGGTGGTTATGCCACCAGAATGAGCAAAGCATATCAAGATGGTAAAAGTCCATACACACAAGGAACAACCACTATAATGATAACTAATGATACCAATGTGAGTGTCCACACTGATGAAAGATATTGTTCTGTGAACAGTGGCAACAAGCATGCACTGCGTGCTCCAGCTGTGTCGACAGCTTAGAAAAAATGGGTAAGATGACCTGCAGAAGGCTACATTGAACCGAGAAATAAACAAACAAAAACCCCAGAGGGATATGGTTCAACAAAATTCTTCAAAGATGAAGAGTTAGGAGAAGCCAACACTGAAGAGTTGTTGTGTTTTGACGAAACGTACAAATGTATGAATACTGTCAATTATCATACCAATTATCTCATTAAAGAGGACATCCATACAGGGAAAAAAAATAACTTCAGATACCCCATAAACACCAAAGGCAGTATGTCTCAGGTAAAATGGTGTTTTTTTATGTGTAATCTGCAGTCTAATATGTTTACTATGTTTTATACATAAACAAGGCTGAGTTGTTATAGCAAACCATCCTGTAGATCCTGAATGCCATCAATTGGCTTACATAAAAGAGGTCGGCTACAGTTAAAAAACATTATTATAAGTACCAGCAATATTGGCTGTGAGTGTTTCTCTTGTTTATATGGCTCTGGAAGTGATCCCAAGGATAAAGCTGGCCACTGCTGTTGTCGTTGTGTTAAACTCCACCATCGACATTTTTATATACAATACATTCTTGTTTTTGTGGCCTTTGTATGACTTTATGAGATGGGACAGCTTAGATAGATGAAATGGGATGAGAGAGAGAGCAGCAAAGGGCCACAGGTTGGACACAGCCTTTGTTCATGGGGGCACATGCTCTGCAAACCGAGCCACCAAGGCACACTCCACCATCCACATGTTAGAAACAATATATTCATAGCTGCTGTTAGTTATCATTCTTGGTGTGAAAAACCCTTAATTCATGTACAACAACATCTTTATTTATTACCAATAAGCAGTAAGTTGGATGTTATCAGGGGAAAACTCTCAGTGAATGGCCTGGTAGTTCAAGAATATATTATCCTGACAAATAGAGCAACAATAACCTAATAACATGCATACCTACAAGCAACTACTTAATGGTGAATGTGCGTACCCTATAAGTGTTACCATTAGCCTTTGCACTGTGGCGCCAAGAAAGACATTTCAGTACAATTTAAGGTGACAGCTACAATAATATACCTGAGATTGCTTGTATATATGGTGATGGCCATGACTGAAGGGGCCAAATTACAGGGGCGGGGATCAATGTGCTGGGAAATCTGTAGGCAATTTCAGGGTTGTATTCTAAGTGTAACAGATAGATTGTCATCAAAATAATCAATGTTCAGCAGAGAATGTCTACTTTGAATTAAAGTCCCCAGAGGCCAATTTACCCATCAAGGATGAAAAACAAATGTGCAAAGGAAAACCAAAGCGAGGGAAAAAAAGGCTCTTTTTGTATCTGTTCCACGAAGACTAATTCCATGTAGGCTTGGCATGAATTTATTGAGGATGACGTAGTGAGAACAACCTATAATGCTTCCAGTTAAAGCACTGCAAACACTTGACTGAAGATAAGAAAAGCCAAACTCCTAAGCTTGTCTGCCAACAGTGTCAAACACAGCTGAGCAAACAGCTTTAACATAAATGTTTTGATATGTTAAAGGAATGCTTGATGTGGTCCTGATTCTGTAAGTCAAAGCAAGTCATGAATGAAAGACTGAACCAGATAATTTGATGCAACTGTCCTTTCTCACATGCGTCATGTATTATTAAACTAAATAAAATAAACATTTGCAAAATGCATTCATTATTCAAAAAGAAAAAAAAAACTGACATTTCACTTAAGGAGAAGGTCAATGCAGAGACAAAAATAAAAACCCACCTACTTGTACACAAGAGTATACATGCATGTATTTGTGTGCTTCTTGTGCACACAGTACTGGCTACATATTGGCGTGTTTGTGTTTGCATATGTGCTCCCTCCATGTCACTCAATGTCATATGTAGGGGAATGAAGTGCTTTGGGAGATTACCTGTCACCATGGGAACTCGATGATCGGCGTGGAGGACTCATGACTGCCTCTGGTGGGGGGTTGAGTGACGAATGGGCAAAGGAATGAGAGGGTAGGGGCAGAGAGGGAGAGCAAAGACAAGGAGTTAAAACACACTTATTAAGAATTCACCTCATTAAGACTTAGAGAGGATGTAATGTGATTACACTTGCTGCCTGTGTCGCAGCTTAACTCCGCTTAGAGTTCAGCGAGACCTCGGAAATGTGCTGCTCCTTATACAGAGAGGGATTACACCAACACACTTCATGCAGCTGTGCTGTTCGACACTAATGTGCTAACTTTCTCACACATTCCCAATAGATAGTGTTTTATTATTTATAGGGTGTATTTTGATAACGTGTAGCATTTCAGATGGGTCATCAGCTATTATCTGCATTATTCAGGGCACCCAAGAGTACAGGATTAAATGTGTGCAGCCATGCTGAGGAGGGATCCCCTTATCAAGGTTGTGTTAAACCTTTTTTCTGCCAATGAAGCAACACAAGGAGAGGGGAATTATTTCAGAAATAGGACACAGACATTTGTTCCACACCTACAACAGATGTGCAATGTATGAATGTGTGTTCTTTGTGGCTGGACATGAGGTGCATTCATGTGTATGAATCAACGTTGAGCTTATCTCATAAATGCCTTATGTTTAGCCGCATGATTGATCTGTGTATCCCGTTGAGATTGTTTGATTTCCGTCTGAAGCCTCTACAGGGGGGGGGGGCAGAAAGTGGGTACTACCGAGCAATGTGTTTGTGTGTGTGGTCATCATAGTACAGTTCAGGCAGCCTCAAGTTGGCTCAAAGCACCCAGGGACATGCTCTCCCTGATTAACAGTGAAAGCACAGACCCTGAAGATGAATGTGAAGAGAGTAGGGATGACAAACTGAGTGTGCTGGTAAGTAGAAGAGTGCAAGGTGAGTAAGACGGGTTTTGGTCACAAGTGTAAAGAACACATTGAAGACAATGACTTTTACTGACTTGAGGCCGTAGGATAAGTTAAGGAATACTGAATGACCAAAAATAAAAGATGACGGCTGTAAGTGAACCATGAAAGTAAACTGCCTTCAAATATCAATTCAGCATGCACTCTTTGTGAGCTGACTTAATGGATGAGGCAAAGTAACCACAATAATAGGAAATGGAGTTGCTCCCGGTTACACAGTCTCCACTTAATGGAGAGAAAAGCACAGATTCAGAAGGCGGGGTGGGGGTGGGGGGGCAGATGGAGAGAAGAAAGATACTTGCAGGGTAGAGATAAAATAAGATGGGGGCCTAGGGAAAAAAAGGGGGATCATTAAAATCTGCAGTCTTTTTCAAAAACATGCATCACAGAAGGCCGAAGGTAGATGTCACGCTTACTGTCGATGAGATTACAAATAGGCCTACCAGTTATCATTGGAAGCGTTACGCTTTAATTGGAATACCAACATTGCATGTTTCCTACATAGATACAAAACAATAAATGTGACAAGGGTTCACCTTTTTGAAACACAGCCAGCATATTCAAGGAAATGTCTGTAAAGTGACACTACAAAGCGTAACTGCACTGGTGCATAAAACTGGGAAGAAAATGGTCATGAGAGCTTGAAATCTGCAATGAAGTCTACCACAGATATTAGGTATAGTATGGAGTATAGAGTAAGTCAGCTGAGGGGCAGAAAGGGTACTGAACTAATAACACCAGTGTAAAGGAGAATAATACAGTTATAGCTATTATTTAGAGCTGTAAAAAACATATAGAAGATACAATTAGCTTATTGGTATCATTTAACTTTCACAGCAGTAGTCAGCAGTAGTTCACCTCAGACTAAACACAAAATACCAAATGTGACAGCCTGAAGATACAACATTAAACAAATACACAATAGTGAGTAAACTTACAAATGAGCACCACAGTCTATGGGAGTAAATTCAGGCTTGCTGAGGGAACTAACTTCGTTAGCCAGCTGTGTTGTCGTTTCTGACCGACGTCCCATCATCGTAAACATAAGCTCGGTATAGGTAACCTCCGCACACAGCTCATACTGTGACAGAGAGGATGTTTCCCATCAACGCGCCTCTGCGACGGTCCTTTCATGGCGGAGAAAAAACGGCACTTAAAGAAGCGGCCAGGGGGTCAAGAAGAGTTAGCTTGAGCGTTAAATCAAAACATCTGCGCGACAGGAGCTGGCCGCTTGTAGGCTCGCTTTGTTATTTAACGGTTTGTAATAAGAAAACAAGACTCGGTCCTCGGCGGTGATTGGCTGACCCGCGGAGCACGAAAGCGCCTTTTAAATTTATCGCACACCTGACGGTTAATTTACATATCAATGCGCGCGTTCCATACCGGCACCCTGACTTGTCGCCTTTACAACTTTGTCTGCTGGTGTTGACGAACTACATCGCTAGGCGGAAGGAGGATCAACTGTTATTTTTAGAACGCTGACATTCCTCCTGTCAGCTTTTTCTTTCATTTATTTAACCGGCATTCTCGTGTTACCGCTTTCAGCTGCAGTTACGTCGCAACGCCAAATGTAAGTACCGCTTCTCCTGTCTTTCTCCGTTGCTGTCATGTGCTGTGTTACACTGGCAAACTAACATAAGGACATCATGTAGCCGAGCGCTGTAGCATACTCCCTGTCGGTCCCCCATGCTTTCCCGTCAGCATCAGCATCATGTCCCCCCTCCCCCCCCAAGGAGGAGGGCGCTCATTTTCCAAACCTGGAGTCACCTACGGGTGCTTCGCCATCTGCCGGACAACTTTGAGATGAGGAGGAAACTGATGCTGACAGGAAACTCCTAATGAAAAAAAAACAAAAAAAAACGCTTTTAGTAAGCGTTAAATGAACTAACCCACTATTACATGGTGCGTCGTCATGATTTTATCTACACATTGTGCCGATAATGTGTCAAGCTTGTCTGTGATTTGAAACGTGCAGGACTGTGGCTTCTTATGTCGAGACAAATAGGACTGTTTCTCCTGTCGTGTAAGCTGTGTAATAGTGTGAAATTCCAGTATATGTCTTCCTCAGTCGGAGGCATCTGGTGGTAAAAGGTGGAAAGTGCAACTTTGCTATTGTGAAATGAATAAATATGTCAGTAAAAGCATGAATACGTCTGTCAATCCATGGGCTCAGATTGCTGGTATAGACGTGACAAAATAGGAAAAACAAAAAAACAACCAAAAATAAATAAATAAAAAACCCAACAAAAACATTGCAATGGAATTAGACTACACCGGTCTTTTTATTAATTATCTGATCATTTCCCACTATCCAACATCAATAATGTACATGTACAGTATGCAAAGTCTGGGCAACTTGCAGAAAAATCCACAACAGTAGCTTATACATTTGTGTTAAACATACCTGGAACTGATCTCTCCTCTGCTATTTGCCTCACCACAGATCCCCTCAAATTGAAAAAAATATTCATTCTGGTGCGCAAAGAGCGACGGTAGGGAGACACCGCTGGCTGGCTCGTGTGTCTCCGGGAGAAAAAAGACGTGTTGCTCTGCGTGCGTTCCTTGTGCTCAGCCTCTACACATTTCAGCCCATTATTCTCCAAGGGAAAGAGCTCTGAGCGTCATCATTTTAAAGCCCACACAGCCACTTATGCTTTCCCATGCCAGCAGTCAGAACTCATTCTCGCGCTTATCTCACTCAGGATCTTGATTCCCACATATTTCTTTTTTCCATAACTTGATCCAGCTGATTTTTGTGTTATTGCACAATCCATCCTGTGTTTGCATTGATTGCTGGGTATTTACACAAGCTGAATAATGAAACATGACGGAGAGATTGCGTTTACAGTCTGTGCTGAGGGGTTATTTACAAGGCATAGCAGATATTCACATAAGCCGATGTACACATAAAATGTAGTCATACAGTTTCCATTAACATTTCAAAGAAAAAAATGTTTCCAGTGGATTGAAGCAATTCAGAAAAACTCATGAGAAAACAAACACATCACCATCTTAACCATTATATCATCATTTCTCCAGACCATATTACTCTTACTGTGAAAACATTCAGTACACTTTCTCCACATCCAACAACCACCTGAGTTTCTCACCTTCAAAGCATCCTTTGTGCCATAAATCAAGGTTTAGGTTACAACTTCCATCTTAAAATCAAGTATTTTGTCCCCTGCGAATCCATCTTCAACCAAACACCTGCTTTATTTGACCTCCATCTTATTCAGCACATACCTGTTACTCTGCATCAGTAATGAATCCAATCCAATCCATTTGTAACATTTTACGCCCTTTTTTTGTTTTGTGTTAGAGCCCGACCGATACTGTCAATTTGGGGACCGATATGTTGGCCGATATTGTTAAAGTAAAACTCTTTTCGAAAAGCATCCTAGGCTTTATTTGTGATTGAATATGAGTCAAACCTTCGTGTAAATGCATAATTACGATGAAAGAGGCACTTTTAAGATTTACCATAGTTTCGTTTTCGGGCAAGCTAATTTTAAATGGAGTGCAGGGGCACTCTTATGCTAGCATCAAAATCGCTATTTTTAAAACACTAAGAAGGCTCGACACAACATGAAACTTTGCTCGTAGTATCACCAGGGTCTCTACATATGAACACGAGTATTGAGAACATTGTTTGTTTACACAGAGTTTACTAAAAAGAAGGCTTTTAAACTACTTACGCTAGCTGCTGCATCTCTGGCGCACCGCCGTCATGGCAGACAAAAAGTGTTGATCCCCGAGTGCGACCTAACAGGTAGGAGGTCCATCATAATTCTCCAAAATCTTAAAGTAAATCTTAAAATTGCCTCTTTCGTCGTAATTATGCATTTACACGAAGGTTTGACTCTACATGTCAAGTCAAGTAAAGCCTAGGTTGCTTTTTGGCGAGAGTTTCACTTTAAATACGAAGACTAGCCCATATGCAGAAACACAGCTTGCAATGGTCCCTCAAATGCAATCATCAAACACAAAGATGAGATATTTATAGAATCTTTTTGTAATAATTAATGTTACTGTCCAATATAGATAAGAAACACCATGAGGTGTTGGCCGACTGTCATATTAGCATTTATCCAGTTATTGGTATCTGTGATTTTTCTGTCAGATCACTGATTAAAGAAAGTGGTTTAAGAATGTGCTACTCTGGCTCTGATGCAACATCCTCTCACACAATGTCCTGCCCACAACAATATCTGATTGGTAACTCGTCGCAATTAATAGCCTATAAACACTTAATAATCTAATTCTGCAGAGTAACTAGTAACTAAACATTTCAAATAAATGGAGTGGAGAGGAAGAATAAAGTAGCAGAAAATCAAAGTACTCAAGTTAAGTCCCAGAAATTGTACTTAAGAGCAGTACTTGAGTAAATTGTCCCAAATATCGATTTTCATTTTCCCTGATTTCTCATAATCGGTATCAGTATCAGCCCTGATAAAGCCATATTGGTCAACCCCTACAACACAACTGATACCAATACCAATGTATCTGTGATAAGCCAATATCTGTTAGGATCTGGGTTGTTTTTGTTATCTGTTTTTGCTAATGACATTACTTCTGACTTATATCTTTATTTGATTCTCCCAAATAAACCTGTCAGTATCACACTCACACACCTGTTCGGAGGGGGAAAAAATCCAAGCTGAAATGTATTTGCCACTGACTCATCTCTATAAAAGAGATCTGTTTTTTAAGCTGGAGACATAAAAGGACCAGCAACTTTAATGGTAACCCAGCAGCCTATAATGTGCTTTAATTTAATGCTCGCAGTCATTTTGTAACAGCAGTTACCAGCGTTGACTAATACAGCGCTGTCTCATTTTGGAGTGAACTCTTCAATTATTCAGTCATTACGCTGCCTTACTTGAACATATCACAATGAATCCTGGACGCTGGCGCACATCCATTAGACTATATCTCTACAACACCTCTGTCCTGTTCATATAATGCGAACATTGTTGAGCCTCAGCACAGCACAGCCACTCTCCCTCCTGGATGCTTGCTCTTCATGCTTCCAAAGTGTCTAAAAACAGATGGAGAGGGAAAGGCTCAGACAGTGGAGCACTCAGATTCGGTAAGCAGCCTGAAGGCATATATAATATATAGGAGCCTTACATGGTGCATGAATCACAAAGTGACTCTGTGTATTTGTCTGGCTGGACTTTCTTGATGTGCAGTATTTTTGTCTTGAGCTTGAAATTCATTTGACAACTGTATCATAACGGCAAGATGGACAGTAATCTGTAACATTCATTAATGTAATGTTGCATTTAAATTATGATGAGTAGGTGTAATTGCTTTGGATGATGAGGCGCTTCTCTTTTTCTTTATTCATCATATGCCTTTTTATGTCTTGCATGACTTTGACCAAATTCAGAGTAGATTTTTTTTCCCTTTTACAGTGTTTGCGTGCAGTGTATTTTCAAACTAAGTATGATTGTAAATAATTTAAATTCTTTTAAACCCATCTCATTCCTAGCCCCTCTCTCTAACAGCGTAGACCCCAAGATCCTCGAAATATTGACAGTAAGATACAATACTGATTGTTCCATACGACTGTAATTAAAGGGACAGTTCACCCAAAAATAAAAAATGCTTTTTCTTCCTCTGCACTGTAGTACTCTTTATCCATCGATTAGATTAGATTGTTATGGTGTGAGATGCCAAGTTTTAGAGTT
The DNA here is from genome assembly GCA_903131615.1 of Diplodus sargus. Classification (NCBI taxonomy): domain Eukaryota; kingdom Metazoa; phylum Chordata; class Actinopteri; order Spariformes; family Sparidae; genus Diplodus; species Diplodus sargus. The sequence continues at coordinate 6,058,660 of CAEMYA010000092.1, forward strand.
GTTGGCCGAAGCGACTGCACCTCCTCTGGAATAAAATGGCACTCGACCGCACAAGACCTGATTACTCAAGATCCACTATTCTCAAATTGTGGCGCGAGTGCCACTGGCAGTATGCGAGCTCCCTCTAGGGGTACACAGAGGAATTAGAGTAATACTATCATAAATCAAGAAAATTAGTAAGTTTAAGTAAAATTTAAGATAAGTTTTGTCTTACTTGTAATGTCTTTGTTTCTGCCTGCTACTTAGTCATGTTCACACACGTCACACGCTCATACCTCATTGATGATTAGGTAGGAGCTAAACATAAACTGCGTTAACGTGTGTCCCTGTGCTGCGTTCGGTTGAAACTGAAGTTGACAACAGTGAACCAAGCGCAAATGCTTGGGGCAACTCAAGCAGTGCCGCTGAAGTGTTCACAGCGTATATGTCACAGCAAATAGCACGAAACAGTTAGTTAAGCTACATGGAGAAGGCCTATGCTACTGTATTATGACATATTTTTAACATGGTGATAATACTCGGAAAACCTGATATTATCTGAGGTGTAGTAAGTCTGAGAGCCCCTCCTCAAGATCATCTACAGACCTTTTTGCAAGCAGTTTCATGTAGGAACCATTTTCTTTCTAACAAATTATCACAGAAGAGAAGGAAGCGTGCATTAACTCAAGGACAGGCTTGTACTCAGAGCGCAACAATAAAAAATGAATGGCATCATTTTGGCTGACATATTACGTTAAATAGCTTGATGACCTAGCTTTTTTCATGAACAGATGCGGGCCTTCTCTGCGAAGATTTAGAAAGAAAATAGTCCCTACATTAAACTGCCCACAGCAAGGTCTGTGGATTATGATTTATTAATGATTTCTAGAAAGGGACCATTACCATGTACCACTAGAGGGGGCTTGCATACCAAAACTTCAGAATAGTGGATCTTGAGTAACCGGCCGTGATTTCTGAAAAGACAACTTGCTGTTAAGTTTTTCAGATGTACTTTTTTGGCGCTTTGAGCACCACAAGCCAGGTTTGCTGAATTCCAGCATATTTGAGACAAGCTGCAATCTCTTCCAAAACCTTGTAACTCACACCTAGACAACCTAGATTTTTAAACAGTACTACAGTTCAGCGGAACAATATGTATTTTTGATTTTAAGGCGAACTGTCTCTTTTCAATGCATACTTGTAAAACATGTCCAAGCTAAGGCATTATTTGAATGATGAGAAATCTTTGGGAAGCCCAGTGGAAGCATTGGTTTTCTACTTACCTCCATGAGTTGGTTTCATGACAGTAAACTTCTATTGTTTTCAGAATGGTGAAACCGTCAGAGCCTCCCACAGCCAGCAAGGCTCCATTGAAGACAACAAGGGACATCTGAGGCACGATAGAGTGGGTGTAAGAGAATGATATTAAATTACATTTGTAAATTAGTTGAAATGAAATCGATTTGACACATTTTTGTCTGTTAAATCCATCACCAAAAGCGCTTTTCATTTCTGTTAGCTCTATGCACGGCAGTGTTGGTCGGCTGGTCCACCGTTATGGTCCAAAATGAAAGACTTTTCCTCTAGTGCCACCAACAGGTCAAACTTTCCAATTACTAGATGGATTTTGATCATCCCCTGACTTTTCATGGCACCACCATGAGTGACATGTCTTGATAACTATTGGATGGATTGGCATGATAATTGGTACAAACGTTCATGTCTCCTTTAGTGATCCCTTAATGTCTCATCAAGATCCAGCAACAGGTTGAAATTGGAATAAATACATGGTTTATGTCTAAATGCCTGTGAAAATAATGACAGTCCTCATCTGTACAGATAAACTAATATGGTTACCATTAAACCTGCCGATACATCCATGGCATGCCACAAACGAGCAAGTCACCACTGTTTGATGTGTAAAGAAAGTTTTGAACAACAAAAGATAACATTTAGACTATTGTATCCAAACATAGTATTGAAACCCTAAATGTCCTCTGAAATGTTTTAGGCAATCTGTTAAGGAACATTATGTCCTTCTCTCAATTGTAGTCAGTCATGTTTCTTCTCTCCATCTTTTCTGTTCTAATAGTTTGGTTGTAAAAAAAATCAACTGGGCCTTAAATCAGCAGGGAGACCTTATGTGTCATAGTGATTTGTTACTTACATTGTCCCTCTTGCTCCTCAATCGTTTGACAGGAGTCCACCTCAGGGTTTCTGGGTTAAACCGCTCGGCAACACAGAGCTCCAGGCTGAGCTCGTCTTTGCCCCCAGCCACATAGATGTGTCCCAGGTACACGGCACAGCCGGCATTCTCCCTGGGACTCAGCATGTGGGCGCATATCGACCAAGTACCGTCTACAGGGTTGTAACGCTCCACTGGGGGACATTGACGATGATAGCAGAAGTCAGAGGCCATATATAGTATGTGATACACAACTACACATATTGAATGAGTAACACTGCCATACAGACAAGTATTTTTTTATATTTATTTTCAAAAATATCCAGGTTACATTGATCAAAGAGGCTTTTTTCTATTTTATTATCTGTTCAACAGAAATTCTTAGGAAATAATGTAATTTCCAGCCATTAACTAAGCACTGACTGTGAACCTGATGGGAACCGAAAAATGGTTGTGGGAATTTTACTGACGTGCACTTCTCATGGACTGAAATAGTGGCAGGACAACATAACCCTTGTTTATCTTTGGCAAGGTCAGGGGGCTGTGTGTGTGTGTGTGTGTGTGTGTGTTTCTGTTTGTGTGTGTGTGTGTGTGCGCACGCGTGTTTGTGTGTCTGAGTGTGTGTGTGTGTGTGTGTGTCTGAGTGTGCGTGTGTGTCTGAGTGAGCAGAAAATAGTTATGTGTGACTGAAATCCTGCCACACGTCAGAAAGCTGAGGTTTTTTCAAATAGTGGTGGGAAAATGTCAATTCCTCAAATGCCCCCAAGCATCAAATAACAGCTAACTATCTGTATGTTAATAAATGATCAGTATGTCTGTATCAGTATTAGCTTGATCAAAACAAAGTGTCTGACAAAATTTCATGCTGCCTAAGGTTTGATGTCAACGACAGCCTCACCTGAGCTTAGTGCCATCTCACCATCATTCCCTCCAATCATGTACAGGTGACCCTCCAGCACAGCAGCTGCTGCTCTGGTGCGTCTGGTCAGCATCGCTGCTTGCTTGCTCCATGTGTTCATTTTCGGATCGTACCTAGAACAATGTAACAAAGGTTAGCGGCAGCAATTTAACAAATGGTCTGCCAATCACTAATGTTTTTGCATAACTCAGTTTATCACTTCTTTGTTCCTTCCTCTGAGTCAGCCACTTCAGATTGCTTTCAAAGTAATGTGAGATGTCAGGTAAGTAAGATCATTATTACTTTCATTCCAGATATATGTAAGACACAACCCACTCCTTTCAATTTCATTTAATGCTCATTTTTTAAACATGGCTGTGTGTTTGTTTCTTCACAGGAGACTTAGCTTAAGCTTTCCTGATGTACCAGATGGTGTTAGGAATGAAAATGTGCTTTGAAAGTGTTTATTTTCTTTACTAAATCTAAAGTGAAATCTTTTGGCAGCAGAACTTTTTAGGAAAAATAATAAAGCACAGTGCCACTTAATGTCTTACATTATGTTTTAGGAAGATTCAAAAATAATTCTGTAAGATATTGATCTCTTGTGCGACTCATGCTGCAGTACCTCTCCACAGTATTTATGGCAGTAATGCCATCATGTCCTCCCATAGCGTACAGGTATCCGTCCATTGCCACCAGACATACTCCGCTGCGTGGGCTGCTCAAGGGTGCTACATCTGTACTCCAGGTGTCTGTGTCTGGGTTGTACCTGCCGTGATGGTGGTCAAGGAGCAGGGATGTCAAAGTGCGCGACAGCAATTAGATACTGGTAATAAAAAACTTGAAAAGAACCAACACAGCTTTCATAGAAACTTATATTTTCCAAGTGTTTGATATTTTGCAATTGTGTGCAATTGTGATTGTGACAAACATTCACACTGAGCAAAAGTAATTGAGTCGTGTGGGCATCCATGTAAACATCTGCCAGAGTGCCTTCTCTCTGCTGGAAGGCTATTAAAATGTCTTTCTCTCCGTTCAGGGCCATTACATGAAAGCCCACATCCCCCGAAACAGCGCTTTCACCTAATTGGCAAGTCTTTGCTCAAGTGGGACGTCAGACATTATCTTCAAATGTCATAACAGCACTGTAACCACCCCTTAGAGATTAGGTAACCTAAATGAGAGGCCATAAAAAGCTGATCAGTTTGGAGTGGGTCTTTCCCCATCGGTCTGCCAGGCAGCCCTGGGATGATCTATACGGGGTCAGCTTGATGGCACTCTGTAAAGGAGTGGCTGTCTGTGGGAATAGGGAACAGAGCCAGCTCCTTTGAGCCATCTGATAGAGTGGGAGGAGAGGAAGTGGGAGAAAATGTGCGTATGTGTGTTTGACAGTTTATGTTTTGACTTTCTCTGCCTGTGAGGAAAAGATATGCTGGCAACATAATAAGATTTGGGAAATTCTGTGAAGGGGGGATTTTGGGTGGTCCATTGCTCAATAATAAGATGGCTTCAGGTTACAGTTTGGGTTTGATGTCAGAGAAGCTTACAACTAATTTCTGTCTTAATGCTGACCTCTACTGTTCAGTGATGTGAACAACAACAGCAAATACATTCAGAGCTTTATTTCCCACACTATTTAGGAACACAAGTATGCAGCTCAAACGCTTTTTATTCCAGTTAAACAGCAAGCCTCTGGTTAAGCAGTGATTTGTAGGTATTCTGTTTATGCCATTAAAATTACTTTTGAGTTGTTTTGTATTTTGGTTTTCATTTTAATTAGTCTCCAAAGTGGGTTTGCTCATTTCAGTTTAGTTTTTATGTTTAAGAAATGTTTATTTTTAATCTAGTTTTATTAGTTTCAATTTTAAGTTATATAAGTTTTAGTGATAATACTTTTATTATGATATGTGAGGGAAGTTAGAATAGGTATAACAATACCAAACAAACTGTGTTGTTTTGGTTAGAGATGCTGGGTCAGATCAGAGTGACAGAGTAAACACACTCCTTAACCTTGTGGAAAGCCTTCCCAGAAGAGTTGAATCTGTTATAGCTGCAAAGTGTGGACCGACGTCATATTAAACCCTATGCATTAAGAATGGGATGTCCCTTAAGTTCATATGCGAGTCAGTGTAAGTGAGCGAATACTTTTGGCAATATAGTGTATGTCTCCTTTAATACTGAGGCCTCTGCATGACCTACATCATCAAACAAGACCATCAGTGAGAAGGCTGTTTCTGCATAATCATTGTAGTTATTCTTATTGCCCGTCACCAGATTGGATTTCTTCTTATCCAGGTCAGATGAAACATAGAATTAAAATAATATTTTAAAGGCAGAGTGCTGAGGATGACTTGAGGAGTCTCGACAGCCTATGGAAAGAAGCTGCTCATTCTTCTCCTGCCTTACAAGATCTCATATAGCACATTCACCGCCACCCCCCATCCCAATGTCAGCACTCAGAGCCTAGGCTAGGAGTAGCTGTCAGACACCTACATTACATTTACATGACTTCATCCTCCACGGAGATCGACCTTGGTCTGGGAGGACTCCTCTGAAAGACCAAGTGTCAGAGCAGCTCTAACTTATGAGGAGACGACCGGTGTTTCAACCTGTCACCATCAGCGCAAACATGTTTGCTTTCAGGTTCTCAAGCTGATATAACCGGCGTGAGGTAATGAAATGTCAGCTTGAATATACCAGGAAATCGGCACAAACCAAGAGGAACAGTTTCAATTACAGCCTCTCATGAAGTCAGCGGTTTGATGCTTGCATTTAGCTGGAACGTGAAATTCAATGGAGCATGTGACAAAACAAACACAATCTGTACGGATGATGGTGTGAGGTTCTTACAGCCAGAAATCCTTACAGCTTAAAGTGAAAGTGTAATGGGAGAACATTTGAACTCATCCCAGTGTGACATTTCAGATGGATAGAAATGATTGGCAAGTTAAGACCCCTGAGAACAAACTCTGAGTTGAAATAGACATTTTAAAACGGTTCTGTCTCTCACCTCTCCACATTGCTGTAGCAGCGGACATTATCATCCCCACCCACGGTGTAGATCTGGCCATCCAGTGTGCCTACAGCCACATTGCCACGACGATTAACCATGCATGCGGCTGTTTTCCACTCATTGTAGTTAGGACAGAACTGTTCTACCAGACAGGAAGGGTCGTCCGGAGTCCAACCGCCGACTATGGAAACATAACAGGGCACTTATTTTATTACAGTTTTCATCAAAACATATTTGCTGCCATAAAAGGAATACAAAATCCGTAACTGCAATTAAACCTGTCACCGATATCAATCAACAACAGTTATTCTTATGAAAAGGTCCTTTTACTTTTTCTAAATCTCACTCTTTGCCTTCCTCTTACTGTATGCAGTAGAGGCAGTAAGCAGGGCACATTTAGGCATGGATCCAATAGTATCGACCTGTTTTGACTGGTTTCCATGGCGATCCTTGGCAGAAGGAGGTGCGATCCAGGAAAGTGAAAAATTAATCTGAACTCAAATTTGTGACTAATTTATAAACCTGCAAATGCACAGATGGGTAACAAAATAAAGGGTAAAAACTAACATTAAGTGTCTCAGTGAGGTGTTGGGCCGACATGCGCCTCCAGCGCAGCTTCAGTGCTCTTTGGCAGGGAAGTAACCAGTCTCTGGGGCTCTAATGGAAGGACAAACACCGAAGGAGCAACACCACTGTGTGTTTCGATGGTGGTGGAGAGTGCTGTTTAACACACTGGTGCTCTTCTTTTCCAGCAGGGTTGAGGTCTCCTGATTGCGAAGGTCATAGCATTTGATTCACATCATTATCAGACAATTACTGCCCCCCTTGCATTTGCACTTGCACTGTTTTTCCACTAATTTATTGAAGTTTGCCCTTTAATTTGTCACTTGTCTTCATGTTTGTTTGCACTTTGCTTTAGCCTTGAGGGTTCCACGTCTATTTACCCTTTTCATTTTCAGTCCCTAGCATCCTTTCCTTTCTCAGACAATATGAGCAACAGTCTCCTTAAGTACTACAGGGGCTGAATTTATGGAAAGAGTATTTATTTTGTGTGTCATGGCATGCTGACTCATGCTGCCAGCCTCTGCATGTATGGGATGCACAGTTGTCCTGGATACTCTAGATGAAGGTGTGGTTTATACATAGTCAGTCTCTGGATTGTTATGATTGTCTAAGATTGTTGGACGTTGTCTGTAATAGCTGCGGTTTAGGTAAAGATTTAGAACTTTGACAGTAGACTCAAAATATATGATTATATGTGAGCAAGACAGGTGCAGTGGAAGAAATATCCTTGATTCAAAGTAGCAATACAACACTGAAAATTCTCCACTACAGGTAAAAGTAGCTAAAGGTGTATGATAAATGTAGTGGAGTATGGTCACTAAGAAGACCAGATAGCTTTCAGTTGTCCTCAGAGCATCAACTACTATTAATTTAGTTTGTTCCGGAGATGTGAAAGCAGATCAGACAGAATGCATTTCTTGAGTAAACTACTTACATTCCACCACTGTCCAGCCATCCATTAAGTATAATCAGAAAATCTCTTAGCACAGACTGCTTGTCCAGGACCGACTAGAGCAATTACAGTAATATGTGACCACAGAAGTCTCTAGAGCGTACTGTATCCATACAGAGGCTGTTAGGTCCAGCATAATGGTCTTTTATGAGCACAGAGTGAGACAGTTAAACAGATGCATTCATTTAATGAGCATCGCATACTCTCTTAAAGCTAAATGTTGATTTAAATAATTGATCTTTTTCACATAAAACCTTCCACACTGGGACTCGTGAACAGAGCCATTGCTAAAACTTTTTAAGTTCAGTTAGTTACACCTGTGCTTTTCCTACTATCACAAGTCAAAACGTAGTTGTCCCCATCACAAATTTGGATCCGAACATTATGAGTAAAACTGGTGGAGTGCCACTTTAAATTAATTTGGAATTTTTGACTCTGTTACTGCATATTATTTCTACATTTGGCTCTTTTTTTCTGTCTTCCATCTTGAGTACAGCACTTGAGCGGCTTAAACTGCCCTCCAAAGTAAAGGTTCAGTGCTCTTTAAAAACAAAAAACTCTACTTGTCAGATGTAGACCAATGCAGCAACTGACCCACAAACATCATGTCATTGAGGACGTCTTTGGGGGGAAGTCTGCCGAGCTGTCTGCGGCCTTGACAGCGGGAAGACTCTCCTTTGCCCATTGCTTGTTTGACCAGCATGTGGCGGTGCTCTGGCTCCTCCAGCGCCGCACTGAAAAACATACAGTGGCAGGGTAGATGTCACAAAGGTTTTCACATCTCACTTAAGGATGACTATGAACTTGAAATAGGGTTTACACAATTTATTTCAGTGATTTCTTTAAAATAAAATTGTGAACAGTCATGATATCACCTCACACTGTTTCCCCTCATGTGCTAATTATATTGCAGCAATTACACAAAGGATGGTAAATTAATTAAAATGCCGTGAAACACACCTCAAAGATAGCTTTACATCGCTTAGAGGTACCAGAACAAAGACTCTAAATCAGGATTCGTAATCTTACCCTTGTTCATTGTACACTCCCATGTTTTATCTTCTCAGGGTCTCAGGGTCTGCAGTCAAGATCTGTGCTTCTGCCTCAAAGCAGGACCTTCGTGTCACTCAGGTCTCTGTTCTTAAACTTCTACCTGTCACGGCTCTCTGCTTTAACGGACACTTATGCTTCACCACTCCGAGGAGTGAGACATCCCCCCCTTCACACCGACCCCCGCACAACTTCCTGAGTGATTCATCACTATATCTGCATCCTGAAACCCAAGACTCCCTGTCCACACCCTGCTTTGAGCCTCTTTTTGACAACTGTCATGCTGAAGGAATTGTTGGCATGGCGTCAATTTTAGACTAGACACAGGCAACTATGTGTCATGGAGGGTCAGTAGATTCATGTTTTCCCCCCTTACAGTAACCATCACTCATCTTGTGCTGGTTACTGTAGAGGTTTCCCCTCTCTTACTTTAGTAAGTAGGAGGCATCACTAGCTGTGGCAGCAGCATTAGTCTTCACAGTTTCAGATTTTCACCAGAGGGGTCCATATATTTGTTCACCATCTGACCTCCACCTGTCAGCTCCTGCCTGCAAATCTCGCAGCCATTCCATCATTTCTCTCAAATTCGCATGACTCCCTATCCCCCAGAATGCCTATATTTAAATCCAGTGGAAATACCTCAGATGGTGTAATGATTCATCTCATGTAGGTCAGGACAGATAGGTCAAAATGCAAATTCTGTGTAGTCACTGCTGTTCTGCTGTCAGTACAAGGCTTTCACGGGGCTGACTAACAAATTGTGTTTGAGTCATTAGCATATATAGATGATTCAGATAGATAGATAGATAGATAGATAGATAGATAGATAGATAGATAGATAGATAGATAGATAGAGAACTACCAACCTTCAAGCAACATGATGTAACTTTTTTACACTTTTTGTTGATTTGTCATATGTTGACCCTTTATGTCTGTTTTTCGGTAACACTCTAGATTCAGGTCTGTGTGATAAGCATTACTTAATAGGTATTAAGGCCCATTTTTTCTTTAATAAACAGATTTTTATATTTTCTGGCCTTCCACTTGGGAATATCAGGAATTCAATATGTTTAAAGCTAATTTGAAGTCACAGGTAAGAATTGGAATTTTTGACTGTTGGAGTTATGGAAGTTTGGGATTTTAACCTCTTTTTCTGCAATGCTTTGTATTAAGGTTCAAGACATTATAGAGTGTGAATACTTGTATCATGAACATGTCTTTTGTTAGATTTAGACATTTATAAGCACTTATATGAAATAACCTTAATACAAGTGTTCCATTATCAACACATTTATTGAGTTTAAATAACTTACCTGTTATGTAATTGTTAAACCTTACATACCTTTTGTCACAGTTAATGATGCACAAATTAACAGATAACTATGCTCCATTGCTCCCCCATCTGGGATGAGCACTGCGTGTGGTCAAGTTTGAAAAAAAAAGGGAACAAAAAATACACATACATCATGTAAATATATCATGTATGATACATGATATATTTTAGTGGTGCAAAACACAAAAAAAACATCTCAAAGTTTTTTCAACCCAACAAGGCATTGCTCTCACTTTAGTTCTGGCAGCTACAGAAAGTAGAGTAAACAGTTGATTCCCAGTTCTGTCTTACATTAATAACCATCTAATCAGGATTTATGATACCCATCTGATATCATCATTACAAGGACTAAAATATTGTATAGCATTACCATTTTTAAAAAATAGATAATAATCGATCTAAATAACAGATGCTTTGATAGACGCACCAGGCTAAACAGCTGCGATGCTCCTGACACCAGGGCCTTCAGGATTAATCCAACGAGATATTCATCCAAGGTCTTGAGGTTTTAAGACAGACAAGAGATCCCTCTAATAAGCCAGATACAGGTTTCTGAGACTTCCCCAAATTGAGATGATTGAAGTTTCGTCCTTCAAGTCAAGTCTTGAGCAAGCTCACCCCAAATCAGCAGTGACACCCAAACACTTAGCTGGTATTTGGACAGTTTTTAATCTTGGCAGCTTGGTCACACCCACCCATTTGGGGCCACTCGAGCCATTCGGCTATAAAATCCCAAATTTTCAGGAGGTCAAGGGTTTATTTTGGTATGTGGCAATAAAAAAAAACTGCTGACAGGCTACCTTCTGGATCATAAACAAAACTGGTCTGACATGAAAAGTATTAGCATTTGACCTGTGTCAGTACGGAAAATCAAATGTGTAAAATAAGTGGATATGATACGGGTCACTGAATGAAACACTTCTTCACAGAGAAAACATGATGACCTATGCTGGACTTATGAAAGTCAGTAAAAGTCAAATGTCCTGTTGTTTTAAAATTTGTAATGTCAAACATTTAACCTTTTTGAAATTAAATAACCAAAGAAGTGATGGGTGCTGCAATGAATCAGACATAATTTGAGTGCAGTCAGGTGCAGATTACATTCAAAATGAGGAATCGTGTGGTTCTTGTAAAAGCAATGCACCAAAGGGTAATTTAAACTGTTTATTATGCACAGGAGTCGATGGAAAGCAAGTGATGGACATCTTACAGAGGAACAGGTGGTGAGTCAGAATTTCATCTGCAATCTTCTCTGGCAGCGATGAGGTGAAGTCTCCGGCTGCACATGCTCTTTTAACGAACACTGAAAAATGTGCTTACAAGATGGTAATAAGAGCAATTCTATCAATTCCATCTTTTTGCATTCAGAACAGAGATAACTCAACTAGCCTCAGTCATTATTAAAGAACTGCCTCTTAACTGTCATTTTCATCTGTTCAGAGCTGAAAGACAATAAATTGAAGATGCAATGTTATTTTAAAGCAGTTATGTCACATATGCATCAGAGCTATTTCTTCGCCAACAGCTGAGTCCAGTGGATTTGTTGAGCGCTTCAAAAGTCCTGTTCTCACACTCGTAAATCTGAACAAAAGCAAGGTGACTCTCAGATGCCTCAGGGATGAGACTTGACCACCCTTGAACTAAGCTATGTGAAAAAGGGTATTTGTGATGCAGCAACAAAAATTTTAATTTGATTGTGATGGAAACTCATTTCCAGAGTTTTCCGGAAATAACACAATACGTTTCTTATAATAACAATAACATAATACATCAATATTGACTGATGTGGATGATGGAGTTCCACAGAGCTCTGTTCTTGGCCCTTTGCTCTTCTCTGTTATCATGAGCTGGGATATTTCATAATCAGTGTTAACGCAACAAATGTCCTTTTTGGGAAAAGACCTCAGAAAAGTTCAGAAAATGTATGTGAAACATACTCATCGTATGAATTATATATTATTTCTATCATCATACACTATCATTGTTATCATTGTCATTTCAGCTGTAGCAGACATAGCTTACAGTACTGTATGCTGGTCATGCGTGAGGGAAGACCTCATGCAGCTCTCCTCAGTCGTTGGCTTCTCACATGCCAGAGAACCTTTCTGGCCACCCCTGCAGCTGTCTCTAAAGACTTCCTGCCAATCACATGGCACAACAATAAGGCGTGTAAGCGATCCTTAACCTTAACACGTCATCCCCCGCTCATAGCACGAGAAGATACACTCAGGGAATGTGTCTGAGGTGATGGTGGTGGAACGTGAATGCCGGTTGGGTAATTGTGTTGCCGGGTAAATGTTTCATAGGAAAGTGATTTGATGAGGAAAGCAGAGACAAGGGAAATCCTCCCTTTTCTCTTCTTGGAAAGTTGTAAATTCAGTTTAAAATACAGATTAAAATCAAACCATTCAATGTTATATATTAAAAAGACTCGATGGCGGGTAGGACAACAAAAGGGCAAAAGCATCACTGTTACCGAAAACCAAATGAAAACCCTGTCTATGTGACAACTGGACATTCAGTTTACAGTCCAGTTACTGTACAGTGTTTCAAATGGCCATCATCTTAAATTAATGTGAAGAGGACTCATTAAAGGGATTGCTTAATAAATCATATCAGATTGCGTCTAGTTAGTGAGATCTTAGTCATGTATAATGAAAGTCAGCTGCAGCCAAACTGAAGCCAAACGTCATGTACTGTACATTTTGGAAAGTAGGGTTAGTGCTGACTAACATAAAAGCCGTATCTGAGCACTAAAAATAGACTCCCTGCTGTAACCTCACATTTAAAGTGGTTGGAGAGGCAGACAAAATGCACAAACAGACAATCTAGATAGCTGCAGTTATACAAAGTGAAGTAAAAAAAACAGCCTTGTCTTCATTGTGTAATCCCACATGGAATCCTGAGACACAGCACTTCAAATTATTTTGTTGCTGTTGCATTTTCAGTCCATCTTCCCTTTATCATGAGCATGAATAAGTTGTCCTCAGTCCAGTTAAATAAACACAGAGTAAGCCGGCGGTGGGGTCGACCATGACCCAGCGTGGCAAGTATGACCTTAAAGACTGTTTTCTGCTGGTGTGAAAGTGCTGCAGTGAACACAAAAACCCAATTGAGGTGAAAGTGATATAGAGGTCGTGAAATGGACCTCAGGAAGAAGACCCTGGATACTATAAAGTTAACAGCTGTCAGGCTTCAATTGGGGATACTTCTGACCGAGGAGCAGGTGTGAGCTGGATATTTAAGGGGTTACACTAAAGTGAACACGGAGAACCAACCTTTTTTTAGAGATATTGCGAGCCCCATCACAACAAGACTGTTATTTGTAAAGTTGCTGCATGTGTCCTGCTAATTCTTGTTTTCACAGCCATCATATACAATGATAATAATATGTTGTTCTGATTATGTTGTCTGCTAAGGAAACATTTCAGATATGTTGATGCACAGTATCCTGCTTTTCTGCTTTCTGATAGTTGGATGTACTTACTGTCCACATGACATGGTGTGTTATTATAGTTTCAGCCAAATTTAATCACAGAAAACGCTATCACGCAGCTTTTGATAAGTGATATGTTGCCTTTGGAAACTGGTTGCAGATGAAGTCGTAGAGCCGTGTCAGGCAGGTTTAATGGTGCATTCCATTGCAAGTCAGAAGTCGGAATTTTCCGAGTCGATTTCCAATCGACAAGCTTACTGGTGCATCTGCTTGCAAACCGGTGCTTGAATGGAAAGACTCCGACCTAAACTGCTGATTTAACAGATGAGGGAATTCACTGTTAAATAAAGACAAGAGGAGTTGGCTCCTAATGCAGATGCTCATAGTCTTCTACTAAGCACAGATCGACTGAATGAATGTGAAAATGACAACTACCAAGTTGTATTTGTATCACAAACACTATATACAAAGTAAAAAGTGATGAAGAGGTAGAAAGTAATTGTTCACTATGTGCGCTGCCATAATGCTGTGATGTCATGTGTGTTTATGTCATTTTTTCCAAGTTCCGAGTGCATTTGATAAACACTTTTGTTCATTTCCCCAACTAGTAAGGCGATTGTAACCTCTCACCTTCCTCCCGAATCACTGAAGGACAGTCAGAGATAACTCTAAGCCATGAAATGAAAGGAAGCACCACTGGTAAAAGCACAGCAAACAGTTGACAGCAGTCCACGTGGATTACCCTTCTGCCATGCCTGTGCAACCAATATCTGGCTGACGCAGATAAGAACCACACAGGGAAAACATCACTGCGAGGCCGGACTTATTATCACGGACCTCATTAACCTAACCATGGCGTTTCCACCAAATAACCATGACTACCCCGATTTTCGGTTTCCTGCTTATGGTTATAATGACATCATCGCTAATCCATCAGCAAACAGCCATGAAAGAAAGCCATTACAGAGAGACTCAGTGTGGGCAGCTCTAATGCTGATCAGCAGTTCATTAGTGTTGCCTATTCCTAGAACACAGGGGCTTAGTAATCAGATTCACATCTTTATTGACTTCCTCGACAGGTCTCAGAAGAGCCTAATATGCAACCCACGCACCACTATAAACCCACACAAGGTGCTGTGCCAGTGTTACCTTCAGATAACGTTACACAGGGGTGTAATAAGAGATTAAAAGAACTGTAATGTTGATCATTTTACACTATTATCGTCTGATTTTAATGCAGGATGTATGATTAAGTGTCCTCGTCAACGCGCTGTCTGTTCTCCTTCAGTTAGCAATCCCCTAAAACTCCCAGAATGACTGCTAATGAGCAGAGAATACGTCGAACTTGTCATAATTCCCAGAGCACATGACAAATGAGTTTTTCCTGTTGAGAAAAGTCACTGTAGCAATAAGTTCCAGTCCTCAAGAGCTGCTGTCAGATGAAACATTAGTTAGTGGAACATAACTTTTAGTTGGCACGGCAGACTCGTCAGCAGATTCACTTATCTTCATTAGCATACTTTTGGAGTCATATCTCTGGTGACCTGGCAGATGTGAGTCCAACATTCAGTCTCTTTTTAAAGGGATATCCGTGGTCTAACACACCGTGACACCGAGTAAGACTCCCCTCGAGAGATCAAGTTTTCCGACCACTAGCTTACGTAGTTTTAGCAACCTCAGAAAACACCACACGATAACATTACACTGCAGTCTATGCCTCCAACCAAGAAATCGCCATCAAAAAGCCACTCATAGCCATAAATAATGCTCAGAAAAGCACAAACTTCAGCAACAGTACAAATATGGTCCCAGCACACAGTTCGAGGCATCAAACAACTGCTAGCCGAATTTCTACTGAAAAGACAACACAGCTCACCACTCTCCTGCAGCAGCTAGCTCGCCGTGGGGAAGCCCTGCTAGTCGATTATCAAGTGCAGAAGAGTTCTGCAGCCCAAGGAGGAAAACGTATGATTATTACTCCATGGAAACACAGTCAAAGTTCATATGTGTCTTGCCTTCCAATTTATAACAGTTATTATCGAGAGCGGACCGGGAAAAGAACGGAATTGAGCATTTCTAATCACACTCGGTAATCGGCTCGCAGGGCTTCTCCACAGCAAGCAAGCTGCTGCAGAAGACCCTTTAAATTGCAGACCATTACACAATGAGCTAAATTAGATAAGATAGATTTGTCAATACAAGTGACACCTCTAACATTATAAACCGACGTACATGGTAATCTTAAAGCTTAAAGGCTAGCATCTTGATTTACAGTTTGCTTGATTTGAAACTTGAGACTGAACTTGGAGTTGTCTCGGATGACTGCTCTATGTGGTGTTTACGTGACGCTGTCAAAGGTGTTCACTGTATTGTAATATTGAACATATTCCAACGTGGACATCAATATGCCGCTTCTTAACTGAGTTTTTATCATTGGATTAGACCGTTTTTCGGCCCCTGGTTGCCAGATCTTTCACTCCCTACCCCAACCTGTCTGGAGGAAAAAAAGGAGGAGAGGAATGTGTTGAGTAAAGGATACTGCCGTGTGATAAATAGAGATAGAGACCCAGAGAGGCTCCCCTTCATGTCAGACTCACTAATCTCCTGTCTGTTACACTCCGGCTGGGGATTTACCAATGACTCCACTTCACCTTCCATCAGGCAGAAATCACCCAAGAGCTGAACAGAGTTTGAGGGTGCTTGTCCTGGTTTTACCTGTCTCATGGCTTACACTCTGCTTTTTCCATCTTTTTGTGCTGACATGTGAGGATTTGAATCTTGATCTCCGTCAGGCTGCTGCTCTGTCTTTTATAAGGACAGGGTTTTTTCATGATAAAGACAAAAGCATCATGTCATTGCACTTGTGGCCCACATTGATTGACATATTATGACCTGAAATGCTGGTTCAATCATTTAATATATCGTCCCTCCATGTTATTCTTTGTAAACTTGTAATTAGCTCTCTTATTGTCCTGTTGTCTAACAGGCCAGTGGATGGTAAGTGACACTATTTCCACGGTGGTTTCTCAGGTGTCTTGGAAACTAAGGTCAAACCTACAGTAGTAACATAATCACCCCTCTATTCTTCTTGCAACTTGGACATCAGTCATTCCCTCGCAGCAGTGTAGCGCTCCTAACTCCAACCTAGATTTAGAATCTAATGTGTTGAAATCATAAATGTAATTTTGTGAACTGAGCAGACATGTCTGAGTATAGAAAATCGATGATTTTTTTTTCTGTCTGATTGTTTGTCTGTTTTACACATAAATACAAAACACATAAAGGAGGGTGTGGGTGTCGTATTTAAAGTATGACAGCTGCTCCTAACAGTGATCATTATTGTTTTTAAATCGAAAATGATTTTGACAGTGCGGCAAGTCTCGTTTTGTATAAAAGATGATGACACTGAAGAAGCCATTCAATTCACTCCGCTATATTTGGTAGAAAGCTGAGCACAGGATACAAAGGATGATTAAGATTCTCATACAGTCCTGGGTAATTATGAAGTGCATCAAAAAAAAAATCTATATCCTCGAATCGTCTATATGGAGCCTCGATCTCAGCATGCAAAAAGCAGAAACCGCAGAAAATAACTCGACTGGTCGCCTCTGCTGAGCCAACACGTAGTCACACAGACACATCCACATTTAGGAAAATAACTATTCGTCTGAAGTGTGAGAGTGAATCATAGCAAACTCTCAGCGAGCACTGGGGGAACATGCAAATGTCATGCAAAATGTCACCCACACAGTTCAAACTCAGAACCAAGCGGACAGACAGCAGCACTGCGATGATAGTAGCAGGTGACCAAGAAGTGAAGCCGTTTGTGTGACGCTTCCCAAGTAAAACAAGCAAATTACATGCAAAACCTTAGAGTGCTTCACACCAGATAACTACAGTGTGCAATATAAAATACACACAAATCTCAGAAAAATAAAAAAACAGACAAGCACTGATCACACGGTAATCGGTCAAGATTACAACATTCAAGCTGCATTACTTCCTTTTTTCTTTGCTGCTCCCTCTCATGCAGCCTTCGGTCAGGGAGGTGCCAGCTTGCCACATGGCTCTGCATGTCTCCAGCTGGGAGCAGCTCCGGCCCCCCCGCTGCTCTGTGCAGAAGGGACTGGCCGCTCTTGCTGTCCACAGACACAGTACGTGGATGTTGTGTTGACTTTAGATCCCAGACGGGGGGTTTTCACATAAGGTCCCACTGTTAAAACCAAATTCATGGGGAGCTTGAATGCTATTGTTAGTAAAAAAAAACAAAACAACTAAAACATGAACCCAGTAAAGGGACAGTTTTACAATCAACCGTAAGTGTTTAAGATAGATTAGGAGAGATTCTAAATGTTGAACGATTCACTTACTTAGTTGTTCAAAATGTGTCGATTTAGATCTTTTGACTTGGCTTTGACTGTTCCTCTGTGGGTTGAATTGTTTGTCCTACGTCTAAAGATCAATAAACTCTCGTGTAACCCGTTTATTTTATTGGAGATTCAAAAAAGTTGAAAACAGGGCTGTAATTATTTGGTACTTAAAAGCCCAGCGTGTAACCTCTAGCGCTCATCAAAACAATGACAAAAAAAAAAAAAGAGTTTGATCTCTCCACTGGTAAACAACTTTTATTGCTAATTAAAAACTGAATGTTCAAAATGTTCACAGGAGGTGATGTTTTTCGAGTTTTATTTGTGACATTAAATCACGTTGCTTCCTGCCTTTCTGACTCTTTCCCGGACGTTATGGCGAAAGGAAAAACTGGGTTACCTTAAATAAAAAGCGTGCAGCTAAATAAAGTATATAACAAAGGTCTAGTTTTTTTGATACACATTGTGCATTTGTGCAGCTGTGGTACACGCTGCAGCTGTGATCATCTGGAAGAGAAAAGTAAAGGCCTTTTGCCACTGATGTTCCCGTTATTGACGTAAATGCATGATTGAATTAGCCAATCAGCCAATATTCCTAATTAACCTGGCTAAATATGTAGTGCTTAATATAATCTGGTGGTAAGAAATACATCTTGGGGACCGGGTGTAGCTCATTTGTCTGGACAGTAATCCAACCCTGGCAATAGTAAAGCAGTTACAGCACAATGCAGCCATTGTAAATGTGTCTGGTTGTTCAGGTGGTAATTCATACGCTGATGTGAATCTATTGGTAGCATTGTTTGTCAGCCTCGTGTCCTCCCGGGAGGTGAAAGCCTGCAGCAACATGGTAAAGGTCACCCGTCAGCAAGCGATTCCTCATTTGAAAAAGATTGCACCTGACGAAGTGCGGCGTGCAGAGGTGCTGAGAGAGCATCTTTATCCACATGTGTTTACATGCTCGGATTGATTCCCAATGTGTGGAATCATCTTGCAGTGATTGCTGCTTTTGTTCACCCATCGGCCATTATCCAGCTTTCAGAGAATATCGCTCCCCCCCCCCGTTTGATGTTTTGCTATTAAATTAATTTAGCCAGAACATGAAATGTGATGCTGCGGTGCAACCAGGCGAGCAAACACCCCCTTCCCCAGACTGCCTGGCGACAGCAGAAGTGTTTGCTGCACATCCAGTATTATGTGGAAACTCAACTATAGGCTAGCTGCCAGTCATAAGCAGCCTTGAGTTAGTGTTTCTGACAGCGGGTACAGATGATGCAGCACTTCAGACGGCGAGGTAATTAGCCACAGAGGAAAAACAGACCACCGGGAGAGCTTCAAGAAGAGCTGCCTGCCCACTCTCCTTCATGCAGTGCAATTACATGACAGGGAGTTGGAAGGTGTGATGGTCTGACTTGGTCTTCTTGCACCCTCAAGTGGTGCAACGCCGACATGACAGGATAATAGAGTGCTAGGACATGGCAGCTGATGTTTGTTCAGTGTGGCAGGGCTCTGCCGTGCATTCACAAAGTCTGTATTATTTCGCGGCCGTAAGCCCGAGACATCGAGATGAAAGACCCGAAGTTGCTCCACAAACAATCACAGAATGGTTCATGAATCGATTATGATCCAATCCTGAAGTTTTCGCTGACAAGACGCATAGCTTTATCAATGCCAGATCTAAAGAACTGCATATCAATGACATTTTTAAAACAATACTACAAAAAAGTATTGTCCAGGAATAAAGCAAACCGATGTAATCAAAATCTTCAGGCCCTCTACAACAATAGTCCTTAAATCACTCACAAAAAGGAAAATAGCTGTAGAGTACTGCAGAGATCAGAATAAATACCAATAAAATAGTCCTTAAATCATTCAGTTTTTTTGGTCACCTGCACACTAACATATGTTCAGTTTTTGTAGAGCATTTTTTTTTATTTTTTTTATAGAAAATCAACCTGCTTAAATCGTCAAAAAGAAAATAGGGCTCACTTTCCCCTGCTGCTCACATCTGTTTTAGTCAAGTGTTCTTCAAGCTGCCAACCTCAGTGTCCAGATAATGAACACCAGCTTTCAACTAAAAGGTCTTTGGTTCCTCGATAAGCGGTAAGTAAAATATGTCTCAGGGTCGAGTCTTTTATTTAATCAAGGCAGCAAGTTCTGTTCACTTACACTAGTTATATACTTTTGGAGCTGCCTGTTAACAACTGAGCAGCTCCTCACACTCCACCGAGGGTTAAAGGTCTTGCTAAAGGGCACCCCAGTAGTGGTAATGAGGAAGGCTGAACCCTGATTTGTTGTTTTCCACACCCTGTCCTGCTGGTACAAACCAGTCCTGTTCTAACCTTTAGATCAGTAATTCCCACTGAGGGATACTTGTGCCCTTTAAATTTTACTTCTGCAGCCGACAAGATGTACTTGGAGTGACTGTTGAAAAAGTGGAAATTATGATTTGATAAAAAAAAACTTGGATATGTATTCACATTTTGATCAGGAGGAAAATAAGCATGCAAAAAAATAATAATAATAAGCATAAAAATAAGCATGCACATTTTGATCAGGAGGAAAATAGGCATGCAAAAAGGAGAGCAAATCGATGCAAGGCTGATCTTTTTGCAAAATTGACCATCACATGCACATTTCTGAAGAGCCATAGTGAAGGTCGGGTCATGCTCTGCATGTTAAGTCCAGGCAAATCCAATCCTGGGCAACCAGGTCAAGTTGAGCAGAGGCGGGCTACATGAAGCCTGGCTGCTGACAGCTAGCTAGTTGCTTAAAGCGGCTAACAACCTCAATTATGCGTAACGTTTAAGGGGCAATACGAAAGAATTTCGGTTGAAAACTTTCAAAAATAGACAATCATCAACAGCAGGTGAATTATCAGTTTTTTTTTGTTGTTTTTTTACATTCTGATGAATATGTTTGGTGCAGAGATATCTACCGTCACCACAAACATTCCCATAGGTCTCTGTACTCCCAGTCCAAACCGCTACCTGCACTACTGACTGAGCTAACTAGCTAAAGGCAGCTACAGTAATCAGCAGTTACTCTGGTTTTATGCTGCCCCCTATTTTTTACGAGTATGAGAGTCTTAGTTTAAACGTAAGTTAAGTACGTTATATAAAATTGTACACCAGTACACTTCAGACGAATGTAGTAAATCATCTGTGAAGACCAAAAACTAGTTAGCAATTTAGCAGAAAGTAACCAATACGTAGCTGAAACACTCCACCACTAGTAGTGAGATGTATTGAAGGATCACTGCATCATGCGGACATGATTCCACCACATCCATCCGGTCACTTGAAGGTGTAGGATAATGGGATACTTCAGCCCATCTGATTCATTTCCCTAAAAAGTTTTCTTCAATGCTTCGTATCGGTTACAAATTATACAACAGGATGAATAGGAGGAAATGAAATGTATTCGGCGTCTTTCGTCCTCACAATGACAGGCAGGATGAATGGTCAGTAATCCAAACTGTCCCCCGAGGGCAGGATATTACATAAGCTGTCTATAAAACACACTGATGTATGGCTTCAAGACAGCTTCTAAACTCCAACATCAACAACCAGCTTGTTGCTCACTTCCAAAATATTCACTTATATCTCCGCATTGATCATTGGTGACATTTACAAATCTCGACCCTCAAAAAGTTGCTGAGGAGAGCAGGAAGACAAATCACCCCTCCTGCGAAGCCCCGCTCATGAAATGCGTCACATCACGGACACTGGAGTCTGGAGGTGTGTGGCGGGCCCATAATAAACTGACACATCGCTTCAGTGAGCGTGGCAGGAAGCAAATACTGTTCTGCCAAGCCAAATACACTCAGACCCCCTATCAGTTTATGGCTGTAATGGATCCAGCAGGCAGACGGAGACCGTTGGCCTCCGGCGGCCCTTTGGATGTGCCACGGCACATAAGAAACTGCATGGAGCCAGCGAGTGCATGCGAGGAGGGTCAGGCTTTCTGAGGGAGCTGAGGCGTGAGCACAGAACAAGCATTCAGAGAGCTCACAGAGGAGAGATGAAGAGAGAACGAGCAGGTCTTTATGGGGCAACAGCAGGAAAATGCTTGTTAGGTAACAATAACACCATATGAGGCCAACGACTGCACAGTCCCTCGATAACTGGTGCAGTGACGCATGTCTACATTTTGAGGACAAAGCCTTTTTTT
>CAEMYA010000092.1:6080634-6100184 GCA_903131615.1 Diplodus sargus
TTTTTTAATCAATGAGATTTCAATTGTTTGCATATGTTCTGTATCCACTGCTGGAAATATAAATGATGGGGATCACATGGCCGACTTTTCTTGATCCCTCAGAGGAATGAGATAATTCTCCACGATTCGTCTGTTGACCAGCTGTGATAGTCGCAACTTCCGTGGCACTAATTATGCCAATAATCTGACAGTGTGTATGTGTGCCCAATGGTCGGATGTAACCTGGTTCAAAGCATTCATAGCCGAGGTCGCCTTTTCATGGACATCCAACCACACTTTTTATCAGAGGAAGCCAAACTTGGAAAAGAAGTCCTAAGATTCATATAAAATCCTGTTATCCAATTATTCCTTTCCTTCCTTTGTAAATAATCTATTCAAATAAAGCCATATATTCTGTAGTGTCCCTATTATTATAATGCAATTGCCTCATTTAACAGATACTAAATTATTCTTGCCACTTTTTGGCATCTCACAGTGGTCTAAATACTGTTTTAGAGGCTGCAAAGCTAAAGCTGAATCCCTAAATGTTTGGCATGGAAATCAGCTATAAAACTGTAGAAAACTGGCATTAGTTTTTTTGATGATTCAATTATTAAAAACATGAGCATCAGCCTTCCAAACCAAACAAACAACAAAAAAGCAATCAAACCGTACTCAGGACATTAAATGGTTCCCAGCGTTCTCACAAATCAGTTCATAAATCTCTAATGTCGCTGTGTTGACAGAAACGGCCTCATAATCGACATCACATGCGGCCAGAGCGCACAGAGCGAAGGTCAGAGGCGTTCAAAGATGGATGAGGGACCGGCGTCAGGCGGCGGAGACCCAGTGCCAAAGGTGTCGTCTGCTCAGGTGTCACCGGCTGGCTGTGTGAAGAGGGAGCAGAGAACAGGAGATCAGCAGCTGTGGAGGGATCAGATCACTAGGTGGAAACGACACATTCAGCTCCGTACCGAGACAAGACAACAGGTAAGATCGCTGTGCGGTTTGACGGAAAATTAGTTAGCAGGGGAAAAATACTTTATCAGAGATAGTCACTGGAAAGAATTTTGAGCGGTTTTTAACCAGGTATAGAAAGCAGTGAGTGGCATCGTGAGTAATCTCTGATGTTAGGATGTTAGTGTTTAAAACAAGCACATTTGTACATAGTGGTGGGAAATAAGTATATTTAGATACACTTAAATAAGCTTACTTACTTACTTTTATGCTGTAACTAAGTACAATGTTGAGGTTCTTTACCTGAATATTTCTTTTTGTTTCCTCTGCTTCACTACATTACATAAAGATTGTAAAAAGACAAAACACAAACATTATTTTTAATGAGGAAACTACCTGATTTAAAAAATGCCACATACACATTCATTCATCATTACTTTTGCTCTTGCGACTAAAAGAACATTTTGTTTGCGATGCCTTTGTGCTTTCATTTAAGTCAAGTCTTTTTGCACAGTGTGCCTACATTTTCAGTAAGATATTGCTATCTTATTTTTCAGTTAAAGGATCTGGATTCTTCTTTTTGGCATTGTTGCTGTGCTTGTGCATCTGCAAAAAATGTGTTGCTTCCTACCACAAAAGGCTTAAAGACAGGTTATGATAGCTGCAGTAAAGTGCCACGACATGTGCGTCTGAGGGAGTCTGACAACCTTCAAGACAATAGGCAACGTTGGCAGTCTTCTGTACCTCACAAGTCCTATATTTCTCCCTGTTTGCCACCTGAAGCTGAGGCGCACTCACGCATACACAGGCTGCTAATCTCAGGACATGGCTGTCTGCCTGCTGCCTCATGTCCCAGAAGCACTCAGCCCAGCAGATGACACGGCCACGATAAAGCGATCAGGTTTCAGATAGTGTGAGTTACTGACAGGCTGTGGAGGAAACAATAGAGGCTTGTTAGCTCAGAGTGGAAAAAGATCACTGTCATCTTAATTCAGTTTCCCCTAGGTGGATTTATCTTGTTTTGAGCACATGAGGCCCGGACGGGGAGATTCTGTGCCATGACGCTATTCATTCACCACATTCTCTGCTCACTCTCGCTCACTCTGGACACTTACAGATTTAAAAGTACGTCTGCAAAAGCAATGATTTTCAACATGGCTGCCGAAATGCAAAAGACTGGTTCATAAGTGGGCACCGGCTCTGAACCAGCACCTGAAACACCTCGGTTACAGAGGGCTCACAGTGATACTGATCATAAACCTGAATGGAAAAAACTATATTTTAAGGACTGTTTTGCCAAAGTCAGTATGTTGCTTTCTCTGTCTGTGCTGGTAGGCAGCTGTGTCCTCGGTGTCAGAGGGAATCAATGAGCAGATTCAGGAGAAACAGCAACACTCTCCTTCAGGATTTCTTCCACAGAGGAATCCACGGAGGAGACAGAGACACTCCTGTAAGTGTCAAACCAGCATGTTTCTGATCCATGCCTGACCGTCAGCTCCACAGCTGTGTTCTTTAACCGTTCACCTATTCAAAGTTCAGCATCGCTGTGAATATTATTGGCTGTGTAACTGAACATCCTGTTTGAATGGACTTAAGGAGTAAGACGAGTGTTATTTTTTTTTACAGATCCCAGCTCAGCCCAGAGATGCTAAAATGATCCACTCCATCGCCAGTCTGATCAGAGCGAAGAGCAAACTCCTCCTCATCGAGAATCCTGACACCGTGGAGATCTACAAGGTCAGCGTTCAGCTCTTGCTATGTCCTTCCCGTTGTTTTCATGGCATGGCTGACGCCTTAACTTATTAACAGGTTGAGAGGAGAACACAGAGGAGATTCTCAGAAAAGCTCCCCACAAGTTCACAGGCAAATCTGCATCAGGGTCAACGAGGAACATCGACTTAGAGGAGGATTTTGATGTTTTCTCGCAAAAATTTTGGAAAATCAAAAAAGGACCAGAACAAATAAACATCTTAGAAAAGCTATTCTTTTCTCATTAACGGGCCAGATCGAGCCCACCAGAACAGAAATGACCTGTGGCCCAGATTTCGGACGGTTCTGGTTTACTCTGTTCGCTCTCGGCTGACATGCGACCATGGCTATGGCCTCTTTGTGGCTCAGATCTGATAGCGGACCGCCGAAAGGCCATCATTCCAGGCAGTATGTGGGCCGGATGAAAGTGTCTGTTGTGGGCCAGATCTTGACCACAATCATTATGCTATCTGGGAATCAAGTAGACTAACTGTGTTTACCAACAGTGGTTTTACAAAGTCTTCCCGTATCCATGTAGTAGGGGTGGGCAAAAATATCGATACTGCAATATATCGCGATACTTTGCCGCCCAATACAATATCGATTTTTCAACTCCAAATATCGATATATCGCCGAAGAGCGACTCTGCTGTGCGGCGGGTGTATTTCTGTAGAGAGAGTGGCTGAGGTCTTTGCAAAATGGATGGCAAGTTAACAACACCGCCGCAATTTAAAGTTGATGTTTGGAAGCACTTTGGCTACAAAGTTAAGAGAGATAGCAAGAACAACGAGCTGGACAAAGAGAATATTACTGCCCGGAAATTTCATGGGAATTAATAAAATGGAGAGGCTGTTTTGAATGAAATAGTTTTGACACAATATTGTGATATCGTGATACGTATCGTATCGTGACCAAAGTATCGTGATACGTATCGTATCGTGAGGTTCTCGCCAATACCCACCCCTACCATGTAGTGTCCCACGGTTGTTGTCACAAAAAGAAAGAGCCTGCACACAGGGTTAAAACCAGATGTAACATGTATTCACCCTTTTAATTGATGCATTCTTCCCAACACAGCTGGACGACTCATTGGCCCATTCCAAGAGAACCACTAAAGACGACGTTTACCTCCCGGCCATCGCAACCAAGGTGTCCACTCTGAGCTCGATGAAAGGGGCTCTGAGTCAGTCCTGCCCCTACCTGTACGACAAAAGAAGAGGATCTTTCTCCTCAGTGGCCTCTCAGAGAAGTGGAACTCACCCTAAAAAGCAGGTACTCTCATATCTGCAAAACATTCCAGTAAATGCACTCGCGCTTCTTTCCAACATGAAATATTTAGCGCTTCCCGTCATCCTCTCTCTTTACGTCAGAGTTCCCTGAAGGCACAGAAAGAGGCAAAGAAATCCAACGTCACCGTGACCATGGTCTACCTGGGACAAGGTCGTCGGGGGTCGGGAGGGCTGGGGTTGACACGGGATGAACTGAAGGTGCTCCAGCAAGTCAACGGAGGGGAGAATATCTGCGTCTTCAAAGACCTGGTGACTCCAGGAGGTGAGGAGCGGCGAACACTCAAAGTTGTTTTGCAAGAACGGTCAAGAATGTGCACAAAAGAGCGTTTAGCTTTTATAATGCAATTTGTTACAGAGTGTCAGAAATCTAAAGGGAAAAAAAAAGAATGAAGGTTTTCTTACCTCATTTAACAGAAGCTCAGAATAATAGAGTGAAATGAGAGGTGTTAAATCTTCTCCCTCTTTTCACACATTTAATTACATCTGCCCTCAAAGCAACACTGTAAAAAGGATGATGAGGACGTACTGTGCTGAAGCAGAACGGGAAAAGAGAGCTGACGGGTGACCTGATAGACTACCAGCACAAAGTCAGGAGACAAGACAAGTTATTTCATCTTTGCAGCCGATGCATGTTGATACACACTGTACTACAGTCACTGCAGGGAGGGAATCACAGTTTCAGGCAGATGCACAAGAAAGAGGTTATGGATTTGTGCTCGGAGGCGTGTTTGTGATCTGTTTACAAAATCTTCTGTAGCTGTACAAGATGAAAACAAAGGAGGAAGCAGAGCACGTAGAAGCAAAAAAAACAACAACACTTTCATGGCATTGATTTTACACAATACAATGGAACGTCCTCTGTAGATACAGTAGTCCAGTGGCTCCTGACTTTGTTGTGACAAGCACATTTTTTGGGAGCAGTTTCACTGGAACGACATCTTAAAGAAGAAAGAGCTGCTGTAGGAGAAGCTTGCAGGATGCTCTGTGGATTGTCCACAGAAACAGGGACATTGTTGATGTTGCTACTGAATTTTTAAAATGTAATTTTTCAAAGCTGTGAGCACCACAGACAAAATTTCACTCCCCTTTATTGTATTCTGGTGGGAAAAAAAGGCTTAGAGAGAGACATCTAGAAACAAAATAAAGACGAAGTTATCTGCATCCATAAACACAGTGGAACTAAAGCTAAGTGTTGTTTTTATTATAAGAGCCAACTCTTTAAACTCTTTGCATGTCTGAATTTCTTCTTCTGATGCATCTTCTCTTGACAGTAACTTGCAGTGGTTACACATGAGTGCAAATGATGGCCTAGTCTTTTTGAATTAGCCTCAGATCTTGGATCTTGCTCTTCCCACAAGTCTTACTCCACTCGTTTCTCCTAAATTTGACTGAAGAGAGTCAGATGTTGATCTTGACGTGGTTTGTTTTAAAGATAATGTGACATTCTGAATGTCAGTTGTTCCCGACTGTGGGCTTGCAGAAAAAAATGAAAAGACACAAAATTACAGACTGCTTTGGCTGCATTGTTTATATTTTGTTGACCCAATCTGATACAGATTTCCATTGATTGTCAGCGTCTCCCAGAACAATGTATACTATATCGGCCATAACAGCACAACTGTTGCAGTTTTACAGCGACACACCTTTGTCGTACGGTCATCAGGTTTGACTTAAAATCTCCATGTTAATTCTGTAGCTTCTGTTCAGAACATCGGTAAATTAAAAGAACTCACGGCTGACTGCAGGTCTGGTCCCCTGAATGAAAGTCCTGTGCTTGTTTTCTCCTCTCTACATGGACTTTTATACCTCTTCTCCTCACCTTCTCCTTTGCAGCCGTTGTAATTACTAAAGCCACTAGAGGTCACCACCTGAAAACAAACGTAAATATAAGTTTTGATTTGGATTTTTTTTTACTGATAAATTAGTTTTTCTGATGAGGACACAAAATAATCTGGATGTCATAACAGTAGCAGTTTATATTAGGAAACACACATTAACCATTAACTAGCTGCTTATTAGCAGCATAATGGCTCTTTATGAGTATTTATAAAGCACTGATTAATGCCCTAGTCTTCTCTACAACTACTCGGCCATTAACTAAGAATTGTTCCCTCTTGATTACTGCTTATTGACAGCACATAAGACACTGTACATGAACCAAGATCTTAATATGCCGTGCTCAGTCTCGGCCTTAGAGTGGTGGTCCCACAAGAACAGTTATTCTATCTTTATAACAGGTAATGAATGAGATTTTTCTCATGTGACAAAACACAAAACACATTCTAAATCAGAATATGCTCCACTTTGAAGGTTTGGCACTTACTAACCTACACAGGTTCTACTGATGAATTATGTGCACGCTGATAGCAAAACAGTTGATGGTGCGTACGTGCTCTCCAATCTAAAGTATTATAATTCTGTCGCAAAAAGGTGGTTGTGGAGCCACTAATCTTAAAATAAGTGCCTCGTCTAAAGGGGAACTGCACATAAATCTCCCCTCTAATATGCAGCCAGTGATGAGGGGCACTGCTCGATTATGAAGGGTCACAGGCCAGAGACATTATGAGCCACTGCTGTATTCTATTGCCTCGATGCTGCCTTCCGTCTCACAGCGCCATGAGCGTAACACAAATAAACACAAATAAAACCGTCCCCGAACCTGTTGAACTTCGCGGCAACGTAAGCCAAACAAGACAGACGGACCGCCATGCTGAATCAGTTAGGAGGATCAAACATCTCCAACCTTCGAGGATTATATAACATCTTTCCCCTTGTATCTTTCAGAGCAGTTCCAGTTCGTCTCCCAGCGACACAGAGGTTACCCCTTCAGCGCCACCCTGTACGTAAACGGCATCATGGTGGCCAGAATCAGCTCCTGCTGCGAGTACCGCTACGCTCCCGGCTTCCAGCAGGGCAGGAAGAGCTGCTTCAGGTTGACTTGGCTGTCCGGCGGGACACCCTGTTACAGGTCAGATTTCATCCTCCGGGAGACAGACGGCGTCGCATTGGCAGAAAATGAGAAATTAGTTCCAGTCAAAATAGATTGGGTGAAGCCGTATAATGTATTGTGGGTTGACAGAGGAGGAACGGGATGCATATTGCATGAGGGAATGGTGTTGGTGATGGTACAAGGGGGGAAATATGAGTCATGATGAAAGCACATTTTTCATTTTTTCAGATGTACAAGTCTCCGAAACAAATACAGCTCCTGCCAGCAGCTGAACAACGGCACAAAGGAGAACTTAATTCCCCCCCTAGAGCAGAGCCCTGGCAACGGTACAAAGCCTGGAAATGAGTGTCTCAATTTTCCTAAAGCTTATTCATCAACATTTTTTTGACATTAGGCCCAGTTCTTGATTTTAATGGACCAGTTTAAAGACAAAATGTCCCACAAAGCATCTTTTTTTTCTCTCTCTTTTATTTTGCCTCCATTGCAGGCCCTGTCGAGTCATGTCCATCATCCCCTCTGTTCATCCCCGCAAAACCAGAGAAGAAATCAGCGAGGAGGACAAGAAAACACATCAAGGAAGGCGGCGGAGGATCTACAGACAGCGAGGACCCTGCAGTGGCTGGGTTAAAAGAGACCTCCAAGAGGAAACGACGCAAGGGTCAAACCAATCAAAAAGGGGGCAAAGGCAAGACTGCTGGAAGTAAGGGGGAAGAGGGACCAAACAGCAAGGGCTCGGAGGTCACTCGGAGGTCAGCAGTGACAGAAAAGTGTGAAGACAAATCATCGCCTGCCAGAGACGAGCAGAGATCCACTAGCAATGTCAAAGCTCCGGAGCTGCCGCGATTGAAAAAGACAAGCAACGTTCTCGGTGAGCGCCGTTTCATTCCATTAAGACCAGACGGAAAAACAGAGGGAGGATAAAATGCTTTTCGAGTGGAGGTGCAGGTGACCTTCAATTCATCCGCATGTGGTGTTTCCATTAAATATTCTTAAGAACAAGAGTGTCTCTTTTTCAAAGATTCATTGCAGGATGAGGAAGCTCTGACTAAGCAGAACGGAGAGAAACAGAAGGCCCCGGGATCAAATGGGAAAAGCAGAGACGGGGAAAGACTGAAGGACTTCTATGAAGAATGTGTGGAAATGAGCGCCGCGTTGGAGCAGGGCCCAAACAAACACAAGTGGTTCAAGGGGAGCAGTGAGTAAAGAAAACCGCAGCACAGTAGGAACGCACTGGAATCCCCCTGGAGTGCTGTAACTGATTTACATAATACACTTGAGCAGAAAATGGTGAATTTGCAATAAAGTGATGCCTTGAACAATGTCTGCTTAACGGAGGACGGATGACGTGGGGGAGAGGTTATGCAGATATTGTTCACACGCACACAAACACACGCACACGCGCGCGCGCACACACACACACACACACACACACACACACAGACAGACATGCCTCACTGCAGCGGACTTGTTTTCTCTATCGAACACGAATGCTCAAACTGAATTTTAGATTTCATTATTTGCATTCTCACATAAGCACCGGGTATCAATTTCACTGTGTGCACTTGGCTTGAGGAGAGACAGTTTTATTGCGCCTGAGTTGTTCTTTTTATTTTTTTTTTCTCTCCGTATGCCAAGTCTTGGAGAGGTGCCGGCTCCAGAAGAGATTGTTATCGTGCACCAGAGCTCCAGGCTCAGATGTGGAGCTCAGTGCAGAAAGTGACACGGTCCTGCAGCCTGATGAAGAGCCAGAGGAAGAGGAGGACACAGCCAGCCGGAGTGCTGGCAAGGAAGAGCCTGTCAAAGAACAAGACCTGCAGGCGCAGGTGTCTGTTCAACACAAATTACTGTGGTGAATCTCTGTTTTTGCCAGAGATGCTCTTGGCATTACATCACTGACAGAAGCCCTTAAAATACCTGTATCCCTGCAGTATGAGGTGAAACTGATAATACAATTGCCAAATAATATAATGAACGTCAATAGAAAATATGTTTTTCCTTCGAGGGGAAACATTTCTCATTCATGTTAGGTAGTTATTTAGTAT
Organism: Diplodus sargus; assembly: GCA_903131615.1. Lineage (NCBI taxonomy): Eukaryota > Metazoa > Chordata > Actinopteri > Spariformes > Sparidae > Diplodus > Diplodus sargus. Next base: position 6,089,601 of record CAEMYA010000092.1, read on the forward strand.
TCAGCCTTAACAGGAAAATCATAATGCAATTATTTCCACCCCAATCACCAGAACATGCGTGAATATATTGACAAATGATGATTCTGCAAAACCCCAGATAATTTAAACATTTTAACACTTCAGGATCTTATATTTCTCTCTTGTCACAACACTATGCTGAGCCCTGTTTAGGTGTAGGCATAAAAAAACAGTTGGTGAGGGTTAGGAAAAGATCGTGTTTTGGCTTATGAACACCAGTTTCATCGCCACAAACATGGCTGCTGATGTGTTGACCTCCCCCATGGCTGGAGACGTCCCAAGGTCTCATTGAAAATCTCCAGCGGTGTCACACTTACAAATGTTGAAATGCCACGGTCCCTTGTCCCTTGTAACTCCACCACCTTCCCCTCCGCCTCCTGATGACGATCATGATAACGCGATATGACACCTACGTCACATATGGTTACTTGGCTGAACTTCTCACAATGACGCGGCAGAAATGATGCTCTGACTTTGACAAAAGGTCAAATTTCAAGATGCAAATTTCGTTTAGTAGCATTTCAATGAGATGATGCATTTCAAATTAGGCATGCTCGCCTGATGATGCCAAAAGTGCCTCTGATACCGCCTCGATTTGACACACAATGTTAGAAAAAACCCTCAAATATCTTAAATATACCTGAAAAAGGCTGTTATGTTATCAGTTTGTAGTCATTCCGCCTTAAAGGATCATTTCATCATTGTGAATCAAACGGTTTGTAACAAATGGTCACTGAGTTTTATCTGAGACAGGCAGGCGGTTGGCCCGATCTCACCCATCATGATGAAAGAGCTTCGGAAGGTGCCTGAAAAAAATCCTCAAGGTCCAGCAAAGTGGCACGGTGGCTGTGGCCCACAGCCAGACCATAATGTCTTCTGGACTCTCAGCGCCCCCCCTGTGTTTAGAGAACCTCCAGCACCTGTCCAGCTCACGTCTCGTTTCTGGCCAACAACGCATTTTGGGGCCATGCTGCTCTCTCATGCAGACAGTTAATACTATCAAAGATTCACAAAACTCTGCTCTCAGGGCAGAGGCGCAAAATGTATCTCTGTATGAGGCAAAACAATCTATCTGTGCTATGAGGTATAGAAATATTTCGGAAAACCTAAAACTTTCTGGCGATGGAGGTAAACTAAAGTTAGATGAGATATTTCTGTTTGCATCATTTCTTTGTACGGCCGTGCATCCTCCTGTGGGAGACCGCTGTCTACCAGGATTATAGAATATCAAAACACTATGAATAAATAAATGTATCAGTGTTGTTGTAAGATTTTTCCATTTCTAACAACATGCTTTCAGTTCTATAGCCTTGCAACATCTTTTCGGAGTCCAGTTGTTAAACTCTGAATGATGAGACAGCCTTTTGGATATCTTAACTTTTGGAATTAAAGTTTCTACATCCCTGTGAGATGTGACCTCTGTCTCCTGCTCAGGGACTACGGATGTAAATCGGCTTATAGCTAACTCTGGTATAGCTAAGCGGTGTCACTGTCAAATAAACAAAGAAAAAAAACACTGCCGTTTTGCACCAAGATCAAAACCAAATCCCATAATATGATTGTCTCTTGTTTTGTTACTGCAGCTCGATGCCATGATGACGGTGCTGAGCACATCTGATGAGGTGGAGCAGCTGGTTCTGAGGAACACGGACCTTACGGACGACCTTCTGCTGAGCCTGGCGGGGGCCCTCAAGAGCAGCCCGTCCGAGGTCACACTGCTCAACCTCAACCTAAACCTCATCGGCCCATATGGCGCTCACATCCTGCTGGATGTCCTGGGAGTGAAGCCTCAGGTCAGAGGCTTACAGTAAGTCCCATGCACCACTGATCCATGTTACACCCAAATCTATGAGAGGAGAACAATTGAATCTGGACAACAGACTGAATAAAAAGCTGAGGAGAGGACACCAGCCTTTTTGAAAAGTGTTCCAGTATGACTTTAGAAAAGAACATAATAAAACTGAAGAGACAGTAAAAAGACACTGTTAGGCGATGGACAGCCTTGGCATTGAAGTATAAAATCTTAGCCTTTTGCTGTTGAATTACCCAATCTGTCTTTTTTATGTGAACAAGAAATGCCTCAAGTGCCTTACCTTTCTGAGTGATTTTCTTCTTTCAACACAAAATACAGTTAACGTGCAGGAGCTCATCTGTGACATTTGTCGAGACATATTGACAGATGTGTGAGACACAGCGAGAGCACGACTGGAACAGCGTCTGTCTTCTTAATAGGATCAGGAATAGATCATCACGTCATTTTCAGATTTTTTTTTTCACATGAGAAGATTAATACCACAATCTTATCTGTCTCTTAAATAGACGGCTACGGCCAGAAGCCAATTGGCTTAGCTTAGGAGAGTAAATAGTTTGTTTCAAAACTCTTTTCTAAATGATGAAAACACATGTAAAGATTCCAACAAAATGCCTGAATGCATCATTTTAATCACTCGTGAGATAATTGAAACCCATAGACTGAATATTTTGAATAGAGATACCAAACATGTCCATCTTAAGAGGTGCAATATTTTCCTATTGCAAACTCAGGGGGGCAGCATATCACCTCTGTAAATGCTTATTGCTGCTAATTGTAGCTGCTGTTAGCTAGCTAGCTAGCTATCTCGGCGTCACAATACATAGATGTCATGACGTCAAAACTGCTATTTGTTCTATTGACAATTTTGGCTTATACTTAAATGTCTCACATGTTGCACCTTTAATAATGGAGATGTGTATTAACTTAATCCATAAAACATGCAGGATTTTTCCATTTGATGTAATCGTCAGGCAGAGCAGGCACATTCAAAACGCCGTCATACAATGGAGGAAAGAAAACATTATGTTCCCTAATAAGAGAAAACGGTGTCAAGGTGCTAGTGTAACCTTTGTGAAAATCCTTCGAAATGAGCAGTTCAGAGCGGAATCAAAATCTCCATGGTTACCACATTTTTTCTCTCTCTGCAGCTTATTCGGAAACAAACTGCGTGACCATGGAGTCCTGACCCTGTTAAATGGAATAGCTGAGCTGCAAGAGCAAACAGCGAGAGCTGCTGCTGCCATCCAGCAGGCGATGCTTTCCCAGTCGGATCAGATTCTGCAGCTCCCCACCGGATGGAGCTCTTTCAGGGTGTTTGCGCTTGTTGAACTTGATGTCGGGGGAAATGGCTTGGGCAGCGACGGGGTCAAGGTAGTAGCATCGTATATGAGGCACCACTCGTATCTTCAGTACTTGGGGCTGGCGCAGACCAGCGGCGCTGATCTGGCGGCGTGGAAGGAACTGTTCGACAGCCTCAGGGGAAACAGCGCACTTACTCAGATCGTCCTCGATGAGAACAATCTGGGAGATCCAGGGGTCAGGCTGCTGGCTGACATGCTGAAAGAGAACATGTGTCTGCGACAGGTGGACCTGGACCGGAACGGCATCAGCGACGTGGGAGGAAATGACATCATCGGGGCGCTGCTGTGCAGGACGCATCTCCCGCTGAGGCATCTGAGCCTTCAGGAGAACAACATCAGCACGGGGCTAATGGGTAGGATACAGGAGGAGGTGAAATGTAAATGAATTCTGCGGGAGTGGGAGAATCACTTCCAAACCACGAGAACCTATGTGACATAAACACGGCGCTGACTTGAGAGCTTCTTTGTTTACATTCTGAGGTCGGAGAGGAAAAACCTGAGTCATCTGACTTGTTCGACCTTCAAACACACACACACAAAGATCTCTTCCTTCCTATGAGTGGGTGGCCCTGCTAACAAAATGCTGCATCTGAGTTTAGCCCTGGCAGGTAGTGTAGGAGGCATGTTTACTTTAGGCCTGCACTGTGGTCTGGATGCATTTTCAAAGAGATCTCAATAAACTGAACCTTTCTTCTCTGCGGTGAGGTTACATCTTCACCTTGAGGTTTTTTGGTTTTTTTTCTTTTTCGCTCCTTCCCACCAGCATTACCCCTCCTGACTCCACACCTCCTACTTTGCTAAAACTGACTCCAGCAACAAGGCTCACTGATCCCTCTGTCATTTTATTGAATAATTTGCTGCCCCCTGACAAGAAAGAAACCACAGTGATTCATTCCACCCACAGTATTTACAGGACACGGATGACTTACTCACGACTCACCCCTCCCCACCCCCCAGTGGCCGTCACCAGATCCCCTTTCTCCGCTTCTATAAATCAAGAGAGAGTTACGGACAGCTAAGCCATGCCACGTCTGCTAACTTTTGTCATCCTCGTCTCCTCATGTGCTAGACAGAGCTTCTATTCACAATCTAAGCATGGAGCGGGGGGTAAGAAAAACTAGGGCAAATTCATCTGAATTTCAAGGCCGTCATCTCATTGTTCTATCAACACCGACGTTCTGAGAATAACTGTACCTGTGATCAAAGCTTGTCAAAGTGGTAATTATCTCCTCCTCTCAGGGCTGCCAGCGGTGATTCTGCTGAAACCAATCCCTCCATATTTCATCTGCAGTCTTTGCGAATTCCTTTCTGTGGAACCCTGATAAAGACGCTCTCCAAAGCCCCGCGAGGATGACAGATAAATAAGACTGGCGCACCTGAAGATTACATCTGCAGAAGTCATCCCGCTCTGCAGCATCAGACTGACTAAGCCTCTATTTGTGATGTTGCGGTGGCGTGAACTTAAAACTCCCTGCTGCAAAAGAAAAGGTGTCTGGTTCAGGGTGTCATTTTTTTGTAAGGTCAATTCTTAACATCCAATATCTTGCAGATAAGATTCTGCTATCAGCACTAAAAAGAGCCTGTGTTTCTTTTTTTTCTTTTTTTTTTGGCTGTTGATCCACTACGATCTCAACAGCCGCATTTGTAGTAGATTGGTCGCAAAACTAAGTGGTACACCATCATGCCTGGCTGAGCATAAGCTGGCGAACAAGAGCCTCACTGTAACTCGCAGACTCCTTCCATAAGGCCTTCGTGCTTCTCTGTTACAAGTGAAACTCAGATCAGTGACCCCATTGTCTGTCTGCTAATGTTATCTGTATTTGGCCTGAAACAAATCCCGCAGTGTTACAAGCTTCTTTCAGCCACTCTTTGAAAAACAAGGCCCTCAATGATAGGAGCGCAATCTGTTAGGAATTTACAGGTTCACTCCCGAAACAGTTTCCCCTTTCAGGTTGCCTTCGCAGGTTACTGTATTGTGCCTCTCCGTGCTTTAGCTGTACAGTCGCACAAGGCCTCGCTGGTGCTGTATAGCCCAGGTACAAACAGGTGAAACACATGATTCATCAGGGTTTTGCTGATAAGAACAGATGTACGAGACACACAGGTCAGTTCTAACTGAAAAGCAGCGCGATACTTCTGATATACAGGTATAGAGGGGTTAAGTTTTACACAAGCGTTGCAGTGCCAGGGGGAAGATGGAGGGAGGAAAGTCTTGGGAATTGAGTTTCTTGATTGTGACTTAGGGCACAAACAAAACAAATGAAGTGAACAATGGTTACTTACCCTCATGGGAAGTTCAGTGATTCAGACTTCCTTCAAGTTTCCTGGGCAGGGTGATGTAATTTATTTCCACTTTACAGCGTATGAAGGCCAGTGTCGTTGCAGTATGCGGGGCATTAACTTTTGATGTCTTTGTTATCGAGTACCTCTGGATGCACACAGGTGAGGAAAACCTTTTTCAACTTTAGAGTGAATTTTCGTCTCAGTGGCTGCATGGCTCTGGGGGATATTTGTCCACCATTTTGGCTCAGATTTGAGATCTATTTGATGGATTGACATTTGTGCATTCAGAACCCCCCCCAGAGGCTGAAGTAGAATTACTGCTGTGATGCTTTGGCTTTTCATCTGAAACGTCTGAAGACAACTCAACCTTTGTTATATGATTGGTTGAGTTGTGTGCGTACGTTTTCATATAAGTTTCCAACAATGCTCAAACCAAGAGAAATCTGTAAGCGTGCTCAAGGTCACGGTTAAGACGAGGGTTCAAACTTAGAGGAAACATCACCGGGGAGTGAGGAAGGAGGTCGAACAAGGCTTAACAAAAAACTCATATATGATTGATTTGTTGACTATCTGACAAGAACTGTTGAAAAAGCATACAGACTGCTTCAATCTTGTTATCTGCATATGTACAAAAAAATGCCTGTAAATGGTATCTGGGACAAAACAGCCTTAATTGAGACACTAGCCAATCATGTTTCCATCTATATTTATTACAAATTGTAACTGAATTTTGAGAAACTCAGCCAAGGAAATGCATACGAATGCTTGTTTCAATCCACTAGAGTTATGCAATTGATGGGAATTTGGTTTCGTGGAGATGAGCAGTAAGTGGTCAGTCCGAAACGATACACAAGTGCAGAGGAGGAGGGCGAAAAAGGGAAACACACTGGAAATATGACATCTCTGTTTGTTGGTGACATTAGACCTGTGTGGAGCGCTGACAAAACAGTTTTAATCTGCTGCTACTTTTCTTCCTTTTGCGTCTCTTTGGAAACAGCCTTAGCCATGTGAGATACATGGAACATAGGAACTTATTTGAATGAGGTATTTCCATCTCCCATGAAAGCACATTAAAGGCACAATATGTATGAACTTTAGTTGAACAAGTGTTTAAATTCCAGGCTGCTAGCTGCACAGCTAACTGAGCTACAACTAGCAGCTACACTGAACAGCTGTGTCATTCTAACAAACTGCACTACACTTTTTTCGAAAAAGGTACAATGAACCTCAAACGAGTGTAAAAATGCGAATGCTCTCTCTGACTTCTGCCATTTCCGTCAAACTTTTCTGATGCAACACTTCAAAATGCCCCAAACACATTGTTGTTGTCAGCCTAGCTACTGTAGACAAGCTTGTATTTTAATGCATTTCCACACAGCAGCACATTGAAGCTTCTATACTGCGTCATTTCCATCACCCCCAAAATCAACACCAAAGCCAGCTGGGAGTGACTGGATCCACATGGATCGTCTGTGCCAGGAGAACAGTCTGAGTCAGTGTATGACGTGAGGGAATAGATGGGCAGGGGGTGTGTGTTTGTGTACAGCGGGCCTGGTTTTCAGCCCACATGTAGAAGGCCAGGTGCTGTGTTTGTGTTTACGGAAGCCCGGGGGCGGTGGACCTCTGTCAGAACAGCAAACTCTCTGTTGGGTCCATTAGAGCTCTGTACTGACCGCAGGCACTCACTAATTTGTTTTGTCTAGTCTGTCCATAGAAGTTGTTACTTGTGCAGCTTGACCGATTGAAGGCCATTTGTTTTTTTCACATGGAGACTCGCTGCGAGCACCCAAGGGTCTGGCTGAACAGAATCACTCTGCCAGTTTCATGGATGGAAAGACAATCAGGTAAGTTACAGCTCATACAGAGGACCATGGTGTGTTCTTCATTAGTAGCAGTATCTGCTCAAAAGTTGCAGGCTGTTGTAAACAGCGAGAGAGGAGCAGGAAGTTGATGTTGGCTCTCACTGCGGTGCATGCGGTGTAGCAGAGGATAAATGCAGCGAGGCCTGGCTGAGGATGAGAGTGAAAGTCTCTCTTCGCGGGGCTTCTCTATGACAAATCAATCTTTATTGTCCTGAATTAGAGAGAAATTTATAGACTGGATCCTGCTGCGATGACGCATGCAAAGCAAAACATTTAGTGCACAGTTTGAGTGCTGCTGTATTCTCAAACTGGCATTTTAAACCCCCCGTTCCCAACTTGGGGTCACAGGAAATCTGAAGAGTCATGAGATGATTAATGGGACAGGAAAGGCTTAAAGGGTATCTTGCTACACAAAATTATGTTTGTCTTTCAAAATTTGCCATGAACATTGTTATTTTCTTGAAAATTGCTGGATAATTTTGTCTGTTTAAAATTAATCAAAATTGATTTGATAAGGGGAATTAACTTTGTGAGCTATGTAGGCTAACGTATGATAAACCTACATCATGGGGATTTAATGTTTTGGTTTCAGTGCACACAAGCCAAAACCACCTATTTAGACCATAAGAAACAACAAATGGACATAAATGCAGGATAATTAACTTTAAAGTTTAGGTGTATATTTGCCGGCACCACCTTGGTATTCTGGAGCTAGAAGTGACCTTATTTGGACGAGAGGGTGGAGCCGGGGAGGATATCCTGACTGGATCTAACTGGAAACCCAAGGACACACTGTGGCAGTGACCTGTCAATCACGAGGTAGCCATGCGTCCATTTTGCTCTAAATGGGACCGTAACTTTCAAAATGAGCATCATGTTGTACTAAAAAGGCCTTGAAACAAGCGATCGAGATGATAAACTCATGAGGAAACTGTTTGCTGAGGAAAAAATCGAGTGAGAAGTAGGGTCATTTTCTCATAAGCTTACATACGATGAGTCTTCTTGTTGAAATCAGAGGAGTTTCCCCTCTGCGTGTCATCAATAATTCAGATTTAAGGAGCTAGGCATTGGCTGTACTTTTCAGACCCAGAGGATTGAATTGTGGGATACATCACTGCCTTTAAAATGACTCCTGTTGATTCATTAGATTAGAAAAGTAAAAGATAGACCCAGTGAGGATCATCCATTATTAAAGCAGTGGATTATGCTACTATAGCATGTGTATCTAAAGCAGCAGTCCTTACACTCTGCCCAACAACTGTATGTTCAGTGCACCCTGCATTGCTGCGTTCTCTACAGTATGTGACACAGCATTGTGATGACGCTGAATGAAAAGTTTTCGAGCCCGCTCTCCGAACAATGGCTCCTGCTGCTGTTTGACATTTGGCAGAAAGAGCAGCTTTTCAATATGGATTATTCATCAGCGGTTTGATCCTCCACTCAAATGTCACCACAACAATGCCTCTGACTTGGCAGCAGCGTCTGTCTTTCTGCAGCTCTGCGGGGTAAGGAATTGGCAATAATTACCACATCTAATGTGGCCTTCAGAAAGATTCAGATTCTGTGTTCAAGCGCTTTTGCCTCTCAAATTATTATTATTACCGTTTTATTGGGAAGTAAGGAAAGAAATGAGAATCTTAGCTTCCCACATCACTGCTATTCTGTGCTTTCTACTCTGACTCATGATGTCCTGAAAATAAGTTGTAAAAGACGCCTGATGCTTTCAGTGTGTGAGCGGCTGCAGCCTCACATGCCTCAGGTGATTGACGGATAGAACAGAACCATGGCCACAAAGAAAATATCAAATGAGTGTACTTAACATGCAGCTTGACCCCAAAACACATCTGTAATCAATGACCTGCCATTCATAAAAAGCCCAAGAGTCCCTGATGTTTAATCACTAGTTAATTCTACGGGGCAAGAATCTAATGAAACTTTGAGCTGAAGAGCTTAGAAGTTGTATTTGAAAACTGTATAGACGCTGTAACCACATAACCTTATGAAATTATGGTTAGGAAAAGTTGCTTAATCACACATTGGCAAACACAGAGTGACAATATAATTCATTTTGTGTTGTATTTTAAACCCTGGTTTCCTCTCCACCAAAGCTCCTGAAGGTAATATCTGGCTAAATGCTCCACTATGCCCCACAAAGCCAAGGTGCAGTTACGACACTTCTGGTCAAATTCCGTTATGACAGAAATTGAAATCTTGCTCTATCTAGGAGTAAAAGCGACATCAGGATTGCAGTAACTATAAAATCCGACCAAAAGCCGAGGCCAACCACGGTAGGAGTAGTCACTGCACACGACGTTGGTTTTCCTGAGCTTCGGCTGCAGTTTCTGCGGTCTGTGGTCTTTTTTTAGACAAGCAAACATTTAAACAATTAAATACAAATATAATGTTATGAAAACAAAATAGAATTTTGATTTAGAAGTTACTGCACTTTGCCGTTGCACTACCTCTGTATCAGAAAGAGGGCAAGATCTGCATTTTTAGGGTCATAGGTCAGATAATTGGTCAGGGATTTTTAAGACAAGAAAATAACTTGAGGAATAGATATTCAATAAGAGCACAACTGCTGTTTTGTTGATGCTGTCTTTATATTAGTTGTTATGATGATATCCATAACCAGCAGTCTATTAAATTTTTAAATTGGTGCAAACAAAGAGAAGCTGCACATTTGAGAACCTGGAGCGAGTAAATCGTTGTTATTGTATTTGTTATTTTGTGCTTCAAAATAAACAGTTGACTGGCAAAATTTGCTGCCAATTAATTTCTTTCTATCTTTAATCAACTAGCGTTTCAGCTATGATTTATTTGTTCATTCGAGCTCATGGTTTTGTCAGTTGAGATCAGTAACTTATGTAACCATTAAACCCATTCAAAACATTCCCCTAATTAGAGGATGCGGTTCCGTCCCGAGGCAGCAACATATTACAAACAAAGAAAAACAATTATATCACTCTAATTTGGACTTACTCAACAAGAGAGAATAGAACTCTTATCTACATTTCCTGTTGTAATGTATGGAATGAGTAAACACAGCACCGGGGCATGCGCTTATTGGATCCAGCTGTGCCCAGACAGAGGTTGATGCTTTCAGCTGGCCCCAATTCCCCAAGACATGGGAGTGGAACAAAAGACCCTGTGTTTATCAGACAAGAGCTTCGATCACTAGAGCATGACATGAAAGGATATGTGTGCTATTTTCAAAGTCAAGGCCTGTTATAAAAATAGAAAAGCG
>CAEMYA010000092.1:6105490-6180629 GCA_903131615.1 Diplodus sargus
TTTTTTTTTAATTTGGTGTCATCTTCTGGAAGGAGACTACAGGGACAAGAGCAGACGGGACAATGACAGAAAGCAGCCTGCTCACTGCCGGCTAACACTGTTTGAAGTGTTGTTGTTTTGTTTTTTGTGTGCTTCCTGGCGCGTTCACTCCTCAGGGACCACCTGGAATGGAAAAACTTTATCACGTACCTCGTCTGGACTGTAGTAAAAACTCCCAAGAAAGAATGAAGTAACCGCTATGGAGCCGGACAATGCCCCGTACTCCAAACTCAAAACCACTGGAGTCGGGGGGTGAGTCGACACATTTTTTTTTTAAAAGTACAACAAAAAGCTTGTTTTTTTCTTTTTTCTTTCTCCTGTCTGTTATCTGTGTGCTCGTCCGCATCCCCTGCGTCGTTAGCCCACACTGACATTATTTTTTTTCAAGAAGCATCGATGCCCAGTTGTAATATTGCCTCAGAAGTTGCGAAGCAGTGTTTTTTGGGGGAAATGGCTCACATTTTTTATGTTGATAAGAAAATGTGGGCGGTTATGCACTTCGAACAGGTGGTATAGTTTAATAGCTTTTGCAGGGAGGCTCATGGAAACGATTTGCTCCGCTCTTTACAGACAGTTCAGTGGGAGCTTTGGTGTAGTTTTAGTGTAGCTGTTCTCGGACTTGTGCCTCCGCAGCTTGTATCAGAATGAGCTGCCAAATGATCTGGGACTGATTTGAGGGAAATGTATGAGAGGAGGAGACAGTCCTCTACTTTTTCCTCCTCCTCCTCCCTGCTGTGCATCTCACTCAGCTGGTTGGCCTGGCTGTCCCTTAAGGAGGGGAAATAAAAGTCAAAATGTTGCATCATATAACTGCTGGACATATGGGAGACTTGCTCACAAGCTGCCCAGCCCCCCTCTTTTTTGTTTTTTTATTCAGCTAATGTGAGTTTGAGAGCAGTGAATGGGAGGAAACATCTTTATTTTTTTTATTTAAAAAAAAAAAAAAGCTTCAACCAGCAGTCAGTGTGTCAGCGGTTGACCAGTGGCTTTCTGGTAAAACCACAAATATAAAAGATTTCCTGTGACTTGCCCGCTTCATGGCAACTTGTCACTGGGACTGGTTCACTTCAGACAGCGCTTACTGAGCATGCGTCCAGTTTCATCCAGTGCAGAAGAGTGTGCAGCTTGCAAGCTCTAAGAGTATAAAAACCTGACAAAATAATTAATCCACACTAACCAGAAATATTCTTATACCCTTGGAGCCATATTATCTCTGTGTGTGACCAAACATTCCTCCTTATTCCTTATTAGAAATGAATGTTGCAGAAAAATCAGTTATGTAAGATTTGCTGATAAGGGATGATGAATGTCAGTTGTTGTCATGTGAAAAGATTGATCCACAAACCGCTCACTGGAAGCCTGCATCCTTCATGTTTCACTTTTCAGGGTTTTTGTCCCTCGTCCTGTGAGAGCGCTCACCTGGCTCCGCTGAGCAGTAGCTTATCTGGTCAGGCAGCAAGATAAGACGAAGCTTGTTGACTCGAAACGGATGTTGGACACGCTGCTGTTCTCTTGTAGGAAGTGATGGCAATTAATGAGTGTTGAAGCACTGATTGATAACATAATCGGGCCCATCTGCTGGTTGTAGCTTCAAAGGCGCAGAGATTATCTAGGCTTTTCATATCATCACATATTATTATGGCTCTAGTTGCCTTTTGATGTGACGTTATCATTGCATTTGATGATTTCTAAGAATGATGACCTGTACACGACTTTCAGTCCTAAGCTTTTCTCGTTTTCTCATTAGGAAAGTTCTGATTCTTTGGACTATACTCGGTTGCACCTGCTCTCTAAGGCTAACACAGGCACAAGGTAAGCAACATTTACACAAAGAATTTTTGAATGTTTTGGATTTCTTTTTATGGAAATATATTGAGCAGGCAGAATTGTTCCTTGTAAGTAGTGTGGGAGAGAGGCAATTAAAAATGATTTATGGGAAGCTAGAGTAACACTTTCTCATACACACTACACCTCACTGAGACTATTCACATCTGAGATTAGGTAGTATTATCATTATGAGATGCTGAAGAGCTATAGGCCACAAAATGGACAAAGGAAGTGAAAATAGCTGTAAGTACATTACTTCTCCATGGGCCCCTTGTTGTGCACATGTTTATCCAGGGATAATCTTTGACCGAAGTGATCAGCAACTACACTCATAGCTTGGTCAGCTGTGCCTCTGTCGGCATTGCCAAAAACTCTGATTCAGAGAGTTTACTCTTCCCTGGAAATTATATTAAACCTTGTTTCAGAATGTCCACACTTCTCCTCCTTTTTCCCCTGAAGTGATGCTGTGTTCTGACCACATGAACTGGATTAGTTGAAAAACCAAAGACGCCCCTCAGAGCAGGGTTTCCTATTCATGGAATTATATTCTGTGTAAATTGAGCATAAGAGACAGTGCACTCATGTTTTCAATCAAGTATCTTGGCAATTTAATATAAAGTAGTCATTGTACAACCCCCAAAATGGGGAAAAAAATTGCAGTTCTGAAAGTGCTCATTTACAAAAAAACATAATTTGACTTTATTGCCCCTGTAGGAACATTTTGTCTTGTACTTTGCTGTACACACTTATGGCCGCCTCCATAGTAGTAATAACAATAATAAAAAAAACAAATATATATAAAGAGCAGCAAAAATTATTGCAAATCACAACCACAACATGTAATAATTGAGCATTACACATATTTAAATGTATTGCACATATGGAACAACCAGTGATAAACACGGCAATGAAGCTATTGCTTAACCCCTTACAGCCTTTAATGAGCTTTAAAAACTGCTGACTTTACATTACTGTGTATCGTCTTCCTGACGGTGAGGACTCGCACTGGATGTTGAGAATATGTGATGGTTCAGACCAGATGAACCCCAACTGCTCATGCTTATTTTGTTGGCTTTAGTAGTGAAACCTTTTACCAGTCTCTTGCAATTTAGCTCGTAAGTCACTTACCCTTCCATACCCCTCTCTGATAATGGTTTCTAAGGAGATACATCCTGTGACCCCTGACTCCCTAAAGTCATCCCTGCTAAGTTAGAGTGCACTCTGCCTCATGTTGACTCACATTCATGTCTCTAATGATGGCTGCTGATCACTTGGAGACAGATTTATTTTTTATGTGTGATGATGTGTTAATTCACCATCTCTCATATTGCAGTGTATAAGTGAGTGCACTGGAAAAACAGTGCTGCCGGTATTGAAATCCTCAGTCTGTTCTTGCATCATTTGTAAGATAAATACTCTTTGTTGTTTGTTTGTTTCATGAGAAAATAACTTGCAATGAAAGCGGTGCATACGGAAAGTGACTGTGCAAACACAAGCTAATGTATTGCCTTTGTTTGAGTGGTGCTGAATACTCCAGCGTATTAAAGTGAAACTCTCGCCAAAATGCAACTTAGGCTTTTTTTGTGAATGTATATGAGTCAAACCTTCGTGTAAAAGCATATTTACGACGAATAAGGCACTTTTAAGATTTACCGTACTCTCGTTTTAGTGTCAAACTCATTTTAAATTGGAGTGCTACAGGCACTTTAGCGATAGCATCAAAACAGCTATTTTTAAAACACTAAGAAGGCTCGACACAACATGAAACTTTGCTCGTAGTATCACCAGGGTCTCTACACATGAACACGAGCATTGAGACCATTGGTTGTGTACACAGATTACTAAAAAGAACATTTTTGAACAACTCACCTTAGCAGTAGCTTGTTCCGCTAGCCGCCGTCATGGCAGCCAAGAAGTATCTTTCTCCGAATGCGACGTAACAGTCGTAACACCTTAACAGACAGTTAAGTAAACCGCTGCTGTCTTCCAGCAACAACGCAATGCGATTTCTCACGTGACTTTACTGGCTTTTTATTTTGTTATTGTTTCTTATATGAGGCTCCTTTTTCAACTTCAAGGTCAATATTGTTTTTCGCTAATTATCTGTGCATCTTTATGGAACTAAGCTTTAGAGGCAGTCCACCTTAACTGTCCTCCATTTTACATGGCATTTGGAGATCGATACTTCTGGCTGGCAGGATGGCGGCTAGCGGAGGAAACATCTGCTAACATACTGCACCGCACCGCACCCTTTTATCAGGGTTCTACCTAGGGCTGTGTACCGAACTTCGGTTCTTTTACGGCACCGACCGAAATGCTTTGTTAGTACCAAGTATCAAAATATGCCTCGTCTTTCTGTGCCAAGTTTCGGTCCCCGGAGGTTAATCACGTGATCAAGATCTGATAATGCTGCTGGTGCTGTAACGTTACACATGATTGTGGCATGCAGGAAAAATACATACGTGGTTGCCAGAGACGTTTTGTGGTTTCGCCCACAGACGTGGTTCACGTGTATCTGTGTTGTGAACTGTACATTGTGTGTCGTCAAACCAGTTAAAAAATGCCACCAAGGTCAAAAGCGTGGCTGTACTGTGCTATGTAGTTTTCTTTTTGTTAGAATTGATATTATAAAATTGGTATTGAAAAAATCGTTCGGGAACCGATAGCCAACTGAAGGTATCGGTATTGGCACCGGTATTGAAAAGTTTTGATTGATACCCAGCCCTATTCCTAGTTCTACCCCATCCATCACTGTGCCTCCATTTTGACCTCAGATACTGGAAGAAAGCTTAACTGCCAATGTGCACAGGCCTTGTACTCTTTTCACACAGTAACCATGGTTACACATGCATAGACTGCCTACACATTTTCTCTGATGGGTCAGGGCTTGGTCAAGGTCAACCACAGTGCAGCATCCCAGCAGCAGATTTTTGGGTTCAGTATGTCACTTTAGATGCAATGCTAGACACTCTCCAGATGGTGGCTCACTTGTCAGTGTGGGGACTCAAACCAGCAACCTTGTGGTTACCCTCAACTATATGCTCACTGATGTTCCAATGCTCATTTCTTAACTTTTCCTCTGGTAATATCTTTTGGCCAATATTTTTGTGATTCATGTGCTGAGTCACAGGCCAGCAATTCATTCCCTGTTTCTTGAGAAACCATGGGCCTTTCTCATAACCAGTTCAATGGAAATCGAGAACCAGAACCATTGAGAACAGGTTCCGTATTGTTTGATCCAATGAGGTCAATCTAATCTCTGTGGAGTCTTTGCAGAGAGGAAGAAATTATCCATTGGGAGCTTAATTTTTATGATAAAAGATGAAAACAGTGTTACGTCTGTAAAATGATAATTTCAAACAAGGGTAACACCAATAATATCCTGAAACATCTTTCTTACTACGACATTCAGCATTCTCATTGAGCAGCATGTCTCTTACCAAGAGTAAATATAATATGTTATAACAACGTTAGCACCATGCAGGCAGGATTAGCAGACGGACAGACAGACAGACACCTAGACAGGCTGTTGTTACAACTAGCTCTGAGGCCACAGTTAGCTCTACAAACATTGATCAGGGAATCATTAAGAAATGGACCTACAGCAGAATGGAAAATGACATTTGGTATCAATAAAATTACATCCATTCCCATCCCGAGTGTTGCACGTATTCACTAAGTCTGCATCTATCTAGACTTGATGTTGGAAGGTTTTAGAACCCACTTCCGCTCCCAGCTAATTGGATGGCAGACGCTCCACATAGACATGCAAATGGACTGGAGGTGGTAAAGGAGAGAGCGTCTGTGGTGGTTTGAGAAAGGCCCACTGTAGCCCCAAAAACCTCTCTGGATGCAGCTTTCTTGAAACACCTTCTCCATCTTTCTGTCAATTTAATTACTTAGTGCTTACACCCTTCCTGGATTAACAAATTAAGTTTTAGTTTATTTCTGTTCTTCATGTGCACTAGAACATTTTAACTGTGAAGCAGGAAATGCAGGAAATGCATTGGTCTGTGCACTTGCGTGCTTTCTGGTTTTAATCTTTTGCAGTTCATTGTCTCCAGGATGTGTTATACTATATACACTATTTTTTCTTCCTCAGTGCGTCAGGAGGGCACAATTAGCCACAGGCAGCCCGTCTACCCGCTTTGATTAAGATGTGCAAGGAAAAGCCCTGAGAGTAGATCACGAATCACAAAATGAAAGAACAATTTTGATTTCCTAATACCATATTAACAATTCAAATGAGTACTGTATGTGAAATTCAGCTGAAGACAGCCTTTTTCTTTGTGTGGGTTTTTCACTCGCTCTGACCTCCAGCTGCCTGCACACAGTGAGCAGGGTTTCCCTCCTCACATGTCGACTGTTTACAGTAGTTTCTTCTCTGCTGAGCTGCAATTCATCATTTAACAGTTTATTTTAGTCTTGCCCACATTTATTTGCTATTAATATGGGAGAACGATGAATATATTAAGACCTATATGTAAGCTTTTAGTTTCTGTACTGAGGATTGAGATAGTGTGTTCAGAATATGCTGCCTGTTTAGGGATAATCAATTTTTCTTTAATTCCAACCTTGCTAAACCACACAAAATCCTTTTGTTTGACATAACCGATCACTTGCACCGTTTCCTAACAATAGACAATAGCATGATGGGAAAATTTCCAACCTGTTTTGATCTTCAAACCAAAAACAGATTTAAATTTCAAATAGTGCTGAATGTTATGATTGTGAAAGTAATATCCTTGATTTACCGTAACCTTGGTGTTTTTGTTTCAGCGGTTCTCTGTTTGGGGTTTGGGGCCACCACATTGAGTTTAGGGGCTGCAAAGGGTGACATTTTTAGAGTTCAGAGATGATTTAGAGGGTAACAGCATGTCTTTTTTTCAGCTTTTATGACATACTAATTAGTGTCAATTCGTTATCACAACCTAGAAAGTAAGATAGCTTTTATGTTATCCTTTCTCTGTGCCTGTTGTATTAATAGCCAATGTTAATGTGTCACAAGCTGTAAGGCTAGATCAAAAATGCACACTTAATGTAAAGAATACTCTTGAGATTAAGGTTGTTTCCTCTTTCTACAGTGAAATGTGGATTCAGTTGAACTCTTACACAAAGGCGTGGATCCAATTAGGAGCAATATACAGTATACACAACACTGTGATGTGTGAAAATTACCCACATTTTCCTCATGTGAGATGCAAGTAGTAATTAAAACCTGCAGAAAAGATTGCAGTATGTTTTCACGAGCTTGGGCCCCTGTCAGAGCAATCATCTTTAATCAACATACGTAAAATGAGATGGCTTTTCGCTCTCTTCAGTAAGAAAACCCACCACTATGTCCTCTCCAGGGACTCGCTTAGCCTCCGCTTCCTGAGATTGCTCTAATTAAGACTGATGTAACCATTACATAATTTGCAGCAATCCTCAAAACTGGATGTTGATGTGCGGCCCAATCGGAAATTTTATGCAGCCATTTTAAATAGCTTTTGCCGCAGGATTTCCATTAGTCTAACTGTAAACAGCTTTGCAACACAACATAACGGCCCCATATATCACTTATATTACTTACTTATGTTATTGTTTTTCCACTTTATATGTGCACCACACATGGAGGCTGTTAATTGGGATCTCGAACAAAATTAATTTGGTATTGTCTTTTAAATAGCTTATTAGGTGCCCATATAAATTGCAATGTGTTATGCAATTACTTTTTCTATATCCCATTTACTTGTGACACATATTGTAATGGATTTCCTTTTATGCCTGTCTGTAAATCCCAATTGCAGTTTGTACCTTTACCCAAGTGTTGAATTAAAGTTATAGGAAAATATGCCTTAAAAATCATGGTTAGTTGAGTTTTTGTTCAATATCGCTAGATGTAAAGGAGTCACTGGCTTCTCTCTCTGTTGTTTTTTTGAAGATGTGGATGTTCTGCAGCAGCTCGGGCTTTCTGGGCGAAGGGCAGATGGGTCTTCAATATCAGGCGCTCGATCCATCCCTAATGGCGTCATCCCCTTCAAGTCTGGATTCATCCTCACCCCGAGGGCACGTATCCAGGTGCCTTTACGCACCGTTATCCCTGCCACCTACAACTCCACCAATATCTCCCTGATCCTCAGCCTGTCTGTTCACCGCATCAACAGTGCTTTTCTTTTCTCAGTTCTGTCTAAGAAAAGGAAAGTGCAGCTCGGAGTGCAGTTCATACCAGGCAAGGTCCAGGTGCACGTGGGGCACAGGAGCTCTGTGAGTTTTGACTATGATGTCCACGATGGCCAGTGGCACAGTCTGGCCTTGGACATCCAAGGCCACCAGGTGTTCTTCCACACATCCTGTGGACAGAAAAGTGTACATGCAGATTTGCATTCTAAAAGACAGGAGGCTCTGGACGCAGAGGGCTCATTCCTGCTGGGCAAAATGAACCACAACTCTGTACCGTTTGAAGGTGCCATCTGTCAGTTTGACATTTATCCCTCTGCTAAGGCAGCTCATAATTATTGTGATTACATAAAGAAACAATGCAGAGAAGCCGACACGTATCGGCCCGTGTTTCCACCCCTGCTACCTCTATTTCCCATGGACCCAAACATTACTGTCACTCAAATAACTCCACTGTCATTGACAGAGATATCAGAAAAGGCCCAGAGACCTACTTTGGCCTTGACTGATGAAAGCTTCAGGACTACCATCCTTGTTCCAGTTGACCGCTCGCCAATGTTGAACAAAACATCTGTGTATCAGACCGAGAGTGCTCCAAAACCTGATGCTGTGTCTGTTTCTCCACCTGTTTATCCAGGGTTGGAAAGTCCATTTGAATTTCCAACTCAGACTGCTACTACATCTCTTAGGATCAGCGTGACACCACCAAACCCCAAACCAACCTCACACGACAGTGCCAGAAAGAACACAAACCAAGGAGATACTCATAATTCTCAGAAACCTTTTGTCGAAAGTATGGATTTACCTTCTTCCATCAGACCATCCGATGTGAAGCCAAACCTCCACACCACAGCTGCTGTCACACAGGGGTTGCCTTCAAATGCCTACGTTCCCCATAAACAGCAGTTGAGCACAGTAGCTTTAAAGAAACCTGAGCCAAAAGTGACCAGTGTGCAGGATGTTAAACCCACCTCGCTTATTCCAGTCACTCCAGCTGCAACAGATGGCTTCCAAACATTTGACCTGGAACCGACCCAGTTCTCACTGCTGGCTGGACCACCTGGACTAAAGGGAGAACCAGGACCGCCGGTGAGTAAATGAGTTCTAAACAAACATAACACACAGTTGCCCCTGAAACCCATACATGCGTATAGGTATATTTTCACACCTATGAGCCACAGTAAATGCTTCTTTGTGCATAAACTGCAGAAATATTTGTTTATCTTATAACTTACTAACGGTATAGTGTTTAAGTGTTTATTTTATGAATTAATTAACTTATGAATTAGGACATTTGAACTGCAATAGGTCCATATTTTAAGACTTGGATGCCACATGTCCATGCTGTTGGTTAATTTCCTAATGTACCTATGGATCACAGCGATATTCAGGTCCAGATTGTTGATTTAAAGTTGGTTTGCCTCTCTCTGATGTCCACATTTGCTGCTGGCGTGTCTCTTTTTTGTTTGATTCACTGCCAAATTCACAAAACCATCATTGCATCTCTGAAATGTTTGCTTATTTGACAATTGAAAGCTGCAGTCTTAATGATGGAGAATTGCTCCAGTGCTCAGGTTTGTTTGTATAAAATACTTGCATGTGGTACTGTTGCTTATTAATGTATGATATCTTTTTTAGCAGCACTGGTAGAAATAGTCAGGTCCATAGCTGGCCTTTGCCTGTTCGTGTTTGCCTGAGCCAACAGGCCGGCAGCGAGGTGTTAGATTCCTTTGAGGTGGAGTGTTACTGCTCAGAGAACGGATGCTTTTAAAGTAATGTCAAAGGTAAAACAAAAAAGATACATTGCTTGTGCACAAATAACCATTTATAATATGAATATACATTTCTATACAATATAAAGACAGTGCTTTGTCTCCTTTGTTGAGAGCTGTAGTATTTTTCTCATTTTATGCGCCAGTGACTTTTTTGTTATAGACTAAATTATCATAAAAAAATTCAATCAAATGTATGGTGATGATTGAAGAGTAACCAAGGTCATCTTAAGACTGCAGAGTGACTGACTAGATATGAACATAGTATTTCATATTGTTATTCCTCGACCAGTTTGACTGTAAACTGTACTCATGTTGACCATGTGGTCTTGTCAGGCTGCTACCCTTTTCAACATAGAATGGTTACCCACATTTTCCATTGTAAAACAGCTTCTCTGTCTTGTATTAGGTCATGTTTGACAGAGAGGAATGTTTTAAGTAAAGCTTTCCTGCATTGGCAATGAGAGAGACCACAGCTCCGCATGCCCCTGAAGCCACTCAGACCATTTTTATGAGCGAGAAACAATCCAGAGGACTTTTCACCATGATATTGCTTGCAAATGTTTTTTAGTAGAAAGTCAAAACAGATTGCTGAGTCAGATGAAGAAGCTATTTTATAAATCTGAATGATTTTAGTGATGACTAGAAGCACATGAGCTTGTTGAGTTTTTGATCCCTCTCCACTGGGATTTGGGTTGATGTTACTGGGCCATGGACTGTTTAACAAGGCGTAACTTTCAACTGCTCACAAGAGCAGGAATGTCTTTGAAAGTAAATATGACAGAGCCTACCGCAGCATGTCAGCTCTGATAGATAACAAAAGTACTCATGAATTCTTCAACAGGCCTAAGCTCTGAAGAAGGGAGGATCAAAATTGATGACTAGATAATCAAGTTAGCTCTTCTGTGGAGGACTAGGGACAGTTTACAGTTCATTGTGTATCCACGGATAGACTTTTCTGAAAGATTTCTTGATGACCTGCAAAGTCAAACATAGTTGATAAGTTCATACTGGAGGAGGATCGTCCAAACATCTTTAAGGGTCCCTGAAGACTGTCAACACATGATCAGCAGCAAAATTGCTCTGAGTAGGAGGAACTCTTTCAACATGCAGGATCATCATGTTTTCAGATACTGTACGAATTGGCCAAATCTTGTATCTTGATGACCTGCGAAGTCTCAAACATAGTAAATAAGTTCATACTGGAGGAGATTCTTCAAAGCCCCTTTTGGGGTTTCTGGAGACTGTCAGCACATTCTGTCGGATGAATTGATTTAATCCGCTGGGTTTTAGTTGATCGGGATTAAGCATCACTTATCAGCTACAATATGATCCACAATTAAAAACAGTTTCTGTGTCAATGTCATTTTAAAATCCAGTGTTTCAGTGTAATTTCTTCAGTCACGGGTGGTAGCTAACGCTTTGTTTTAGTACCACAGTAGTCAGAGCTAAAGCAATGAAATATACTGCTGTAACCAGTTTTACACATTAAAGTGTGTTTATAGTTCTTGGGGAGTATTACTGCATATGTGAAAAAGTAGTATAAAGCCTTTTGTGGCTCCAAGGGAAGCTGCATGTCATCTGATAAATTGCTTCGAGCGAGGGTGGGTCAATGTAGGCACCAGGTTCAGAAAAGGAAGAAAAGAGCATGGAATAAAAAAGACAATATCTCTGATTCTGCTGTAAAGATTTTGATCCTTTGTTTTTAAACTGTCCATAATGGGTCCAACATTGTTATAGGAGTGTAATGCTAGACCAGTGGACCTTTTCAAAACCTGTGTCTTACATTAACCACAATGCAACATAGCCACCGAGTGACATCGTTGGAGGCAAATTATCAGATTACCTGCAGCTTTCTCTGGAGCCACAAAAGGCTTTATACTACTTTTTCACGTAATGCACTAGTACTCCCCAAGACCTGTAAACACACTTTAATGTGTAAAATTAGTTGAGCTATCCTTTAATTAGGCTTGAAGAAAGCCTCTCATGTTGGTACAGACTCAGGATTGGTGCATCCAAAAATGTTTTTGTTTGAGAGAGAGAGAGCAATGTTCTGAACGTTGCAGAAGTGCTATCGCTGAGATTATACACCTTGTTGCTGAGTTCACAATTTAGATAATTTGATCCTTAATCTTGTTTGCTGCTGTCTACATAAAAAAAGGAAAAGCATCTGAGTTTTCAGAAATAAAAAGTGTGCGTATGTTTTTCTTCCATTTTTACAATAGTTATTACAAAATCAAATCAAAGTATGATTCACACCTATGTATTTAAATCATCAACATGTATTGTTTATAAACTGTATAAACTCTAGAATTCCCTTGACATCCACACTGACAGTGATTGTAGCAGTGACTGCTTATCATGTGTGGACAGCCTGATGGTTACAGTCTGTAGAGTCTAAAGGCTGGTGAAAGCCCTCGGCTGCAAGAGTATAATTATAGCTTTTGGTCCTGTCCGAGTCAGACAAAAGTGCACTATACATCTGACGTTAATACAGTAGCCCAATTTCAGCAGGAATGCCTCAAGCTGTTTTTAGGCCTATTACTTTTACCTCTTTCTTTAAACTTGTGGAGCCATGGGAAAATAAGTAACAAATCCTAACATGTCAAGCAAACTCAGGTTCCTCGGATTGACCCCTCATTAGATTTGACCTTTCAGAGCTTTGCTAATCCATGTATGAAATTGTTTTAAAGCTAGCTGATGCCCATAATTAATGTGATTGGCTGCAGTTGGAGCCAGTGCCGACCTCCCTGCCAGTACAATGAGTCAGACTTACAGTCCATGCACTGTAGTGGTTTTGGGCTGAAATCATATTGGCTGCAGAGGGACAGAGCTGCTCTAACAAGACTTATCATGCCTGCCAGCATCTTACTGGCTGAGTGCTCTGGAGCTCTCAGCTAACATCACTTAATTTGTAATGAGAAAAAACAAGTTAAAGCTGTATTTTCTGATTGAATATCACGCTTCAGCGACTTCTACATGATCACTTGAAACTCTCGTGCAATTCAAGACTGCTCAAAATGATCTTGAAATGACGCAGCAATTTCCTCTTTTGTATTTATAGACTTGCTTTATCTGTCTCTGACATATTTTATGTTTTTCCTTTTCAGGGCCCTCAAGGACTTCCAGGGTTACCAGGAAAGCCTGGAAAGAGGGGCCCAAGGGTCAGTGTCTTCCAACCAATGACAATCTTTCTATATGCTTTCTCAGAGTTCTTTTTTCCATTACCGCTTTCAATCCGCCTTCCAAAACTTCTATATGTTTTTACACTGCATCTGAATGATGCTGTAATTGTTTTTGATGTACATTGTAATGAGAGTGCACACAACAGTGCACTGATATGGAAGACCTTGATCGAGCATTCAGTGACATCTTTGGATTACGGAGCATTACTCAGCCAGACGTTAGTTTACTTTGGCTCTGGGTTTGATCAAGCTGTGCTTCTCTGCTGCCAAGGTCCATTTGTAAAGCTGGAGAGCAAACAGCTATAAGCTGCAAATCTGTGGGTTGCCAATGTAAAATTAATTGAGCACATACGGTAAGTATTAGATAGACTTTTAAAAAATTAGGTAACTTGTTTGACTGTGTATATATATTTCCAGAATAAGTACATTCCATCCCATACATAAACAGTAACACTACTTAAATTAAGCATAGATCCTATGTTAACATCAGTGAATGCTTCTAGTGTATTGGATTAAGTCCACTGGTGCCATATCTCTCATTTGGTAGCTCAGTGTCTACAACTGTGAGCTTGTGCTGGATCCACATGGAGTGAGTGCAGATGTTATTTTAAGCTTGTGTTTTCATAAGAAATGTAAGAAGAGAGAAAACACTGGGAGATGATTTACCACAAGGGATGGTTTGTTATTTTGATTTATATCTAAGACCTTTAACTGATGGTTATGTATGTAGTTGCTGGCCTTTAAACTGCCCCTTCACCTCCTGTCATTTGAAAATGAATGAAGCAGAAGTTGAAATTGGCACTACAGTAAGTCCTAAGCTGAAATAAATATACCAGAACTTAAGGCAGTGAAAAAATGATTCCCCCTTTGGTTGCTCTTTTGCAGAGGGCCTTTTGAAGAACACTCCTGCAGAGTACTTGTGCTACTGAGGAGTGAGCGTATGAGCTACCTGCCGCAGCCCGTGAGACTGTGCCCTGCGGTCAGGCCTCAGAGGGGTGGGCTGTGTGGGAACCCAATCTCTTTAAACAAGGAAGAAAGAGGGCTTTGTCCCCATCTTATTAAAGGCATTTAAGACCCTGTCTGGAGCTCAGCAGCTCTATCCAGTGGTACACCAACCTCTATAGAGTTCATTCATCATCAGGCTCTTGAGACCCAACTGCAGGCCACACTGACTCAGAGCAAAAAAAACGAACCGGAGGGTGCAGTTCAGGTTTTTACTGATTGTTTTCTTGTACTAACAGTGAGTTTTCCTGGATAGCTCACGTGATTAGAAAGAAATACCTCACAGCTACACACATGATCTACAGAAAGCTCTAACGTGGGTGCTGGTCTTGGTATAACTTGAACAAACATTAGGAATAAAAGTGACATTAATTGTGATGGAAGATTTCATACGTTCTGTACTTATGTAGAAAGTATAAGAAGTGCAACTCCCATATTTAAACAGCTGTTTATAGTTCATGTCCATTTTATTAAGTGTGGTGTGTTGAAACTTTAAGCAATTTAGAGGTAAAGGTTTGTTTGAAAGAAACTTACTGTACAGACAGCTCTGGTTGATAGATACATGAATGAGAATTACATTTTGCAATGTCTCTTCATTTTGTGAATTTATAAAGACTAAACAACATTTATTGTACCATTACGCCCAAATTTGCATCAGTTTTTCAAATAACTCATGTAGAAACTTGTGTATGTCTATATTGATCAAGTTTTGTAAAAAAAAAAAAAGCCTTAAAAGACTGCTAAGGACAGTATGAGTATGACAAGATTTGGTGAAATTAAAAGAAAAAATGAAGTTTAGGACATGTGCGATAAATTTGTTCTCAAGATGTCTGATTTGTAATGAGCAAATGTAATCTTTGGAAGGCCCTTATCTCGTTTGACTTGGCCTTTTAAGTCAGATATAGCCAACCTGTGTTGGCATCCTTAAACATCACACCAGCTCACACCAGTTTGGATGAGAGTGCAGCAGTAAGGCTGTACCTCTCTGACAGTAAGGTGTCATGTCTGACCGGGCAGTCTCACTGCTGTGACCTCTGAGCATCATCTCTCACACGTGAGAGTGTCCACGTTCCTCGACACAGCCACGAGCCCGGCAGATCGCTAGAGTTCACCAGGCCCTGAGGGGTTGGCTTGAGAGTGGATCAAAGAGGGCTTTGTGCAGAGAAACGGACCTGCCAGTGTGCAGTCAGTATGTGACGCTTGGTGTCTGTGAAATTGAAAGCATTTGCATAATTCCTTAAAGAATGGTTCGTTGCCATTATAACATGAAAAAAGGAATCAATGAAGACTCAAACAGTGGAAGCTCTATTTTTGCCAGTGCAGGAAACTAAACTGATTTATGTATGTCAAATTTAGATCTTTAGTCTGAAATGAGTGACATGTGTAGGCATGAATAAGGAGTCTCTCAGAGGCTTGATTAGGCTTTTATTGGTTAGACAGACATTTTCAGCTATTGCTTATACTGAGGCTAATGGAGAGCACGTCAAGAGAGTTGAAGTTGGCAGGAAGTTAACAGAAGATGCCAGCAGTCTGTGTTTTTATAATCACTGTTGTATTCATCCTGAGCATTGACACTTAAACTGTAAGTAAGCATATGTAAATCTCTAGATTTGCCATTAAATCTTTGCATGTAATGTCATTTAATCCCTGTTGGCCAAAATATTTACCTGTACTCATTTACTTGATTCCCTATATATGGATTCCTGATTAGTTTTTGTTGAGCTAGCTGTAGCCTGAGAGTTAGCTGTAGCAACAGTCTGTGTGTGATCATCCTGGCATTCTTGGAATTCAAGCCCCTGTTGAGTAGAAAGATGTTTCAAAATATTGTTAGTGTTTCCACAATAACTTACAATTTTTTAACTTATAATTTTACAGACTCAGCAAATGATAATGTTGTCTTCGTTCTTTGTTTCTTCCTTTCTTGATTCCTCTCTTCCCTTTCTAAAGAACTGAAGTCATTTATTGATTTGAATGGCACTGAACTGGCACTTCCTGGTTGGAAAATAATTGAAATATGAGAATTTGAATACTGTGTGCTGTTGTTTGGCATTTAAGATACTTGACAATTAATCAATTAATAAAAGAAAAAAATAAAATTAATTGGCTGATAATCAAGAACAATTGCTAGTTGCAGTACTGGTCACATGGATTGGGGATCTATGGGAAGCAATTAGCACCTGTTAGCACCAAAGTTCTTGAAAAAATAAAATAAAATAGAAAATAAATAAGAGTTAGTTAACTTTAATATGCATTATATTGAATAATCATCAGACTAAAGACATAGTCTTTTCTTTCTGTGCAGTCCAGTAAAGGCGTTAGTGGGTCTGTTCAAAGTTAATGGCCAATAAAAACAGTAGTACTCCACGTGTCACACCTGTAAAAGTCATTGGCCCACGTCGTAAACCTGGTCACAGCTCTGGCATACAGGTGCCCTTCATCTGTAGGCCTCTGCTGTGTGTGTGTGTGTGTGTGCGCGTGTGTGTGTGTGTGTGTGTGTGTGTGTGTGTGTTTGTGTATGTTCTGACCTGAGGTTACATTAGCCCTCATGTGTATGTTTGTGTTGGTGGTCTCTAATTGGTTCTTTGTCAGGAACTATTTTCAATAATTAAGCAAGGAGGTACTTCATTCCTCTTCTCACCCACGCAAAGATAGATGGACAAAGTGACTCATTCTCCCCATTATGCTCGTCTCCATCGGGATAACATCCGCCCACCTCGTAATCAGCGCCGTGCCTCCTCACCTTGTGTGCTGCAAGCTTGCAATTTGTAATGTTCTGTCCCGACCTCCCTTTTTTCAATGTCTCCTCCTCCCTTTGCTTCCTATCTGGAGATAATGACTTCCATACGTTTTAATATCGAGCGAGTGAAAGGGGGAATGCTGCGAATAGAGGAGGAGGAAATCTGTAGATGAGCTTCTGTTAAGTGTCTCCATATGCCCGGCAGTGAGCGCCTGCGAGGAGAGAGCTCTGGCCAGTATGAGAGGAGGGGAGCTGCCTAGACTCCTCTCAACAGTCTGTTAATGGAGTGCAGATAAATAACAGACACGAGTTGGATCACCCAACCATACACTTACACCTTTTGGCCTCTTCCGTCTGTTTAACTCAGAGTAATCCTATCCTTCACTCTCACCTCCAGCTCAGGGGAAAAGGTCTCACAGCCCATGGAAAGTCTGAACAAGTCAAAGAAGGGGCTGAAGATACAGTAGCTTCCTCTTCGGGCCATCTGAACATGTTTCAGTGCTTTCAATTTTGCTGGGGAAGATTTTCCGTGCTCAGCATTTTGACCCAAGTGCGCAGTTGAACTGCTCACTTGGATGCCTCAGGAAGTTGTGGCTTCATTTTTCCAAACAATCCCTCTTTGCAACTCACTTGAATTTATAGTCTCTTCAACCAAAAACAATTCATTCTCTGCTCCTGTTTTGCCTGAATTGCAGGAGATATTCCATTTTGATAAAACATTTGGCACAGATGGTGTGATGGATGAGTGACCTTCACTTTGTGGGACCCCAGAAACCAGTGGAAAAGTGTAGGGATGAGGAAAATCACATCCATATGTCATGACTTGGACAGGCAGGCAGACAGGCAAGGAGACACAGTACGTCTCTCAGAGCACCTATACATAAACATGGACCTCTGGGCACCGCTGACCTGTCCTGTAACACAAACAGTGCAAAGGGAACAATGTGTGAGTACATCTGTGAAGACCTAACATACAGTACTCACCCACCCCCACTTCTCTGCTGTAATGGCGGTCTGTTATTTGACCCTGATGATCACCTTTACTCGGTGTCGTCTTTAATCATGTGTGTCTCTGTTTTCAGGGTCCTCCTGGCCCACATGGAAACCCTGGTCGTCCTGGATCTCCTGGAGTGAAGGTACGGCGTCAGCACATTCTTTTATGTCAGCTTTCGCTGACATAAAGTATGCCAGTATCCTGGCCAGACTATGATGATTTTTTAATTTCATCAGGTTTTAAAAGCACAATCCATGGCTACAGATACCACCAGCCAAATAAATGTTATACATAGACCAACACAAGAAGGCAACTATACTTCCATATATTAATATCTTTTTAAGTCAGCAAATCCCATGGAAAAAAAACCTACAAACTGCGGTTGACAGTATTCATGAACAAATACGCAATACTTCTGTTTGAGCTATTTTGTTATTTAAACTACAGTGTCAGCTGTTTTAGAAAATTACTTCAACAACAAAACTGTTTATTTCTGACCTGTGTTTAAGGATTAATGTCTTCAGCTGAGGACCAAAGACTGAGTAGGAAGTCTGAAATTGTCAAGAGACGGAATACCACACTGTTTGTTTTTGGTCTTTTTATTGGATTTGTTTAGTAAGAAAATTACAGAATAACAGCTGCCTTTTCTGATTCCAAAGTGGTTTGTTTAGTTCAAGAACCCAACACTGAGTCAGGAATCTGAGGCATTATGTTTTTGGTTTGTCTGTCCATAGGTCTGTACACCATGAGGCAGTATTTCTACTTAATAGTTATATTGACCTCAATATAATAGATACATATACAATTGCATATTCCTGTAATACATACCTAAGGTTGGGCTGATGTAAACATCTTCTGATCAAAATCAAAATGTTCCTATAATAAGCCAAATACCTGACCGGACATGCAACAGCAATGTAACAATGAGGTGTCACACATGACTCTGTAGAGCATCAGCACAATCCATCAGGACAACTGTGACACGTTGTTTTTTCACTTCTAACAGCCATTCAACTTAACTTGTCTCATCCTAAATTTTAACATCAAAATGGCTACATTTCAAGTGTGTATGGGAAGCTCCCACAAATCTTTCACAATAAAGCTGTATTAAGAAATTTAAGATTTCTATCTATTGAAATGTTAGAGGGCGTTTTATTTAAAGTGTTGAATCACCACCCTGTGACCCTGAGCGAACTGGCTATCTGGGGCCCCCGCTAACTACCTGCATGCAACTAACTCTCTCATTTTGCATACAATTAAGTCGTTTTTTAGCCTGTACACCGGACTGCATATGGTCAGAAAACTATTCATAAAATAGGACCTTTTTAAGTTTCAACTTAACCTGTCTCAACACAATTCAGGATCCTCAAAGCTAACATGTAGGTATGGGAGAAACCTCTTGATAATGCAAGTCATTCCAAAAAGTACAAAACGATGACGCAAATGAAATACATTTCATGATAAAGCTGTATATGGTTCATAGAGCCTAATCAATCTTTAATGGTCCATAAGTAACTGATGTAACAAGGGCATTTCAACAACAATGCAAATTTAAAGAACAAGTGTTTATTGTGGTTCTTCCTTCGATATCCAATGTTTGTTTGAGATTTCACTTAGTTCGCATGTCTGAGGTCAGATCCTCTTGGTCTCACAGTACAACTCTTCTAGTCTCTTAAAAAGCCATTTGTTTCCCCTCAGGAGAGAACAGCAGTTTTAAGACTTTTTGACTCACTCATTTGCAAGTACTTGACATTGGTCTGCGTTCCAGCTGATTCGAATTGTCAACAGAGGGGTTTGGTTAGCCCCATAATATGTCAGTCTGATAAAGGCGTCTGTATGTTTAACTTTGCTGGAATAAAATGGAAAATTGCTTATATTTCAAGGCCGTATGTAATCCATACAAATGCATTAGATTTCAGCATTTTCTGCACAGTCTTTGAACATAAAAAAAAGGAAACATAATTGATACCATGCTTTGGCCTGCTTCAACCATGGAAAAACTCTTATATCATACATATGTGATGCTGGAGTTGAACCAAACCTGGCCCGGCTCACTTTGACCCATTTGCACACAAACCTCAAAAAGACAGCATGGTCTGGCACAGTTCTCTCCTTTTAAGAAAAATGAACAAGCCGGATGAATACATGCTGTGTGTTAGCTGAATTTTGTTTTGAATATGTCACCTCATCTGGATTTTATGATGACAAACTGAGACAAGATGATGATCTATTTACCTACTGCTGTAAGCAGGCTACCATCAGACATAAAATGAAATGAATGAAGAAGTAAAATACATGGGAGGTACACATGCTTATTAGGGCGTTGAGCTTTCAGGAGAAATTATCTCCCTCAGCTTTAAACTCTTCAGAGGACGTAGTTCAAGTGAAAACATCTTCGACAGTGAACAGACACAGTGTTCATATATGTATGTAGCTCTTGGCTAAAGCTGCACTCCTGGCTCGGCTATGAAATCAGTCTGGAGAAAATTCCCACAAAAACTTTCCACTGCCAAGTTGTAGCTGACATGAACATGTTGATTTAATGGGCTGATATTGTGTAGATGAGGAAGTACTATACTATACTGTACTGTACTATACTATACTATACTATACTATACTATACTATACTGAACTCCATTCACCAGTAAAATAAAACCTACCCTCCTGAAGCAGTGCACCTCTGTCCACTGATGACTGAACTGCTGTCTTTTGCACTGAGAGGTCAGAAAAAAAAACTAACCTTTGTGCTCCTTAAAATAGTAGTGCTGGCACCAGGATGACATAAAAGTGAGTCACAATATTGGACTTCTCTCCAAGTCCAAAACTTTATTTGTTCAATAAGAAATTTGTCTTGGAATCTGTCTTTCTTGGAATCAGCTGATAACAGCCATTGATTTTAGTCCAACCGACTCAGTGCTGTGGGATTTTGTCCTAGTTGTGGTTACTTTATATGACGAGCACTAACACAGGAATTCACCTATTCCTCCATGAACCTTGGACAATATATTTTGGTAGATAAGGCTGCTCTTTCACCGGTGCCATTGGACGTTGAATGCTGAGCCAGAAAGCACTGACAGGATTCCCACTGCCCGAAAAGGGAGAAGAATGTACATGAACACTCCCTGTCACTTCTTGCTGGCTTGGTGTAAACCGAGTCACCGGAGGGCATAAATGGACTGCACGCTTGTGTAAATACAACCGCTCCACTCACCAATAAGTAGTATGAACTCATTACTCTTTTGTAGTGTAAATGAAAACGGCTAACTCCTCTGCACCTCCTCTGGAATCCTTTGGCAACGCAGGAAATATGCAGTGAACGTTGGTGTGGAACATGACACATCTTGTGCCCATGTCAAAGTGAGAGGGGTTGCAAGTGCCTCTTAAAAGTATGAAAAAGTGAATGTTTCTTTTTCTATGCTCTAGGGACAAAAAGGAGATCATGGACTGTCCCCTGGTCTTGCTCCAAAAGGACAGAAAGTATGCAATTTGTCAATTTGTCTTTCATAGAGCTACTTAATTGTTAGTGGACATTAATGCAATTTATGTTGCCATACTGACCCGATTTTGTCTTTTTTTTTTTTTTTTAGGGAGAGCCTGGTGTCATTGGCCCCCCTGGACGACCTGGTCAAGATGGACGAAAGGTAGAAAATATGTTTGGTCTCACAAACTCGAAACTGTGTGTTTGTTTGCATAGGAAGTAGGGGTATGATTAGATTTGGATTCATTATTTTTTCTTACTCTATGACAACTTGTTTGTTATAAAAAAGTGTATTTGTAATGATCCATTATTAAAATACACCAAAGAATTTACTTCAGTTATCTTTGTTCATGGTTAGCCATCTTCACTTAAACTTAAGAAGCAGCCTGGCTTAGAACATGATCGTTTTTGTACGTTGGGATTGAGTATCCAGTCTGTTCAGCCGATAGGTACGTATCCCAATATGATATGGTATTAACAGATGAATCTTTAAGCTATTATAAAACAGATCTACATTGGTACGTGAAGTAACCTTTAATGTACCAGCACTGCGCAGGCCGTTAATTTCAATAAAAAGAAGAAAATAGTTCTATTTTGTACGCCAAGGATTCTTTTTTCTTTTTCCTTCAATATAAAAAGAGTTTTTTGTAGTAGTAGTAGTAGTAGTCACAACCTTATTCCCAGCCGTACAAGAAGCAAGTGATATTCATCAGATATCACTGGCCCTGTGCATGTGTGTGTCTCCTCTTTTATTCCATTCATGTATATATATATATATATGATCACTAAATCATGCCACTCTCTTGCCCCTGGCTGCTCTCTGAGGAGAGAATCTGTGAAATTGCAGTGTTTAGAGGCTCGAGCCAAACATCATGTTTGAGCTCTTGTTTGGAAAGCAGCCTCACATAATGCAGGCGTCAAGGAGCACACCTGTGTTCTGTCTCCCCTGTGAGTTGAAGCACCAAAAGGCTTGAATATCTGGGCTGTTACATCATCGGTATCACAGGCCTCCAAGACGATGAAGGCATTTGAGGAGAGCTGAAGTTTCCTGAGTGAAACATAAGTTTTAAGCACTTCCTCCAAATGCATGTTATGTCATTGACTCTCTGGAGAGCTGTTCTTCTTAAAAGTAGGACAAGTTATGAATGTGTTTTTTGTGATCATGTCCTGCTCTGAATATTGTCAATTGACATTATTTGGCTTCTTTACATGCTGCTGAGCTGGGCTGTCCTGACAGAGAGTGATGGTTAGCAGCAGTGTGCTTTCTTCATGGCCTTGTACATTTTATCCTTGGCCTTTCCCCAAAGTCTGTTATCCGGCTCACAGTAATTACAAATCTCAAGTGGGCCAGAGCTCGTTGGATTTCCTACTATGCAGAGTGTGCAAATGACATAGTACACTGAAACTGACTTTGTTTGTTTTGAGACAATATTTTTGCACTGTTTTTTTGTTTTTTTTTGTGTGTTTACATATGGATATCTTCTATTTTGGTAACTGCAATGAATCCTATTCAGTATATCAAACCATAAAACCTGCTTACACTGAAGAATAAAACGTCTATATTTTTGTTATTGTCAACAAATCCAATGAGAAGACCTTGAGGATTGGCACTAGTCTATCGCTCAATACTTCCCTACCCTGTCCGTGGCACCCAAGCCCATTGGTTTCACTGAAGGTAGGAATTGTAAACTTTTTTAGCTGTGGATTTGATGCTTAAGCAAGTATTTGCAAAAGGATGGTGGTAGGAGTCAAAATGAGTAGTGCCCATTCTTATCTTAATGCAGAATCATGTTGCCTATTACAAAGCTTTTCTATGTTATCCAAGCTTTCCTAGCTCTGTATAACCATGCGCGAGCTACGGCGGTGATGTCTGCTCATTCCTGTCAACTGGTCTGCAAACAATGTAAGTGTGCTGCAGATGTCTTCCATTTTAGAAGAGCTTTTGGGAAATAACCCAATTTGACAGGAGAATGACCTGAAGATCCTGCATCAGTAAGGAATAACTACAAGTCATGTCCATAATGATACAAAGTATTATGAGGTTTGAGATAATGTGGATGGTTTTTGGTCAACAAAAGAGAGCATTGTCTTAGAGGAATAACAAAATCAGGCTTTGCTTGTATGGATATACTTTTTAGGATCATCACTTGGTTTTATCTTTCCATTGGATTTGTTACCAGTATGGAGAATCTAACCAAATGTATCCATTAATGATGTTGAATGTGCCGCCGACAAATATTGAACACGTTCTGTTCAAAAATGGAGCCAGCGGAAGAGCTATGTTTCACACTCTTTGTAGTTTCACTCCCCTAATCAACAGCAGGAGTCTGGTTAAATGGTTGCTAGCTGTCTGTAGCGATGGCTGATTCTTATAAACAGCAGACCTCACAAAACCTTCCATGTTTGCTAGAAGTTACCTCCAATCACAGGCGAGGACAACAATGTGCAGTTCATTTGCATGCTAAAATTGACAAATTCATAATTTCCCCCTGGACTCATCATGTTTGCAAATGGGAAAAATACAGCAATTACATTGTGGGGACACTGAAACCCACATGCATGAAATTAATTCATCATCTTTTCAAGCAGGGGGACCCATCCTACTTACTGACTGGCAGGGAATCTCTGTGATTTATATCAGGAATGTAATTCTGATGATGGTTCAAATAAATGTGCATTTCATTCTATATGACATGAGAATGAAAAGTGGAAACTTTGCAAAGGGAATAAGTGCTGAGTTACCTGACAGTCGACAGAGTGTTGCAGCAACATCTGTTTAGAAAAACAAAGTCATTAAAGCTTGTGGAAAAAAAAAATCCCCAGACAGGGCTTCTTTTAGTCTGTGCTCAGCAGTTTATCATCACACTTCTCCTTTTGTGGTCTGTCGTGAGAATTGTAATTTGGTGAAGATAGAAAGAAACAAAAACTGTACATCAGTACATTTGAGGTAAAAGTAAGGTCAGGTTTTGAACAGTGGTAGAGTGCTAATTAGAAAACGACTGTCACACAATAGAAGAAAACCTTTTGTAAGCAACTTTTCCCCTCTGGCTTGCACACACATACACACACCTCTGTCCTCATTTGGGACACAATAGTATGAGCGCAATAATGCCTTGGCAAGAGCTCCAACATCCATTATGTAATCGGACAGCGTTGACTGTGAAAGACCATCTGGTGTGCTCAAGGTTCCTCCATTCAGTGTAGTAGTGGGGAGGACTCCAGCATGAAACAAGAAAAACCTCTTCCTGCCATGTGAGTCATGGAACGGGGAGTCATGGGAAAAAGCTGATCGTCGTCTTCCTGATTTATGGTAATTATGGATCTCTGCTGGGCGTGGACCAGCATCCCGGCAGAGGTGAAGCAGTTGTAACAGATCCCCCTTTTCCTGCTCTGATGATCAGTTCAGGTGAGATCTGCTTCCACTGATCAGGTCTGTGTAAACCTTGAACACATTCGCTCCCCCACAAGGAACTGCTGACAGCCAAACAAAGTATTTAAATGTGTTTGTGTCCAGCTAATAAAGACGAGGCAATTAGCTTGGCTATGTTGAAAACCACCAGACACCTCATTGCTTGCAGCTGTTCTTAGCTGTTCTCTTACTTTTCTTGATCATACTCTGGCACTAGAAGCCCAAAAGTCCTTACAGGGCACTTTTGTATTCAAATTACACTGAAATTCCATCATCTGCCATAGATGAGGCTTGGGGTTTGTTCTCTTCTCTGCTCTTGTCCGAGCAGCCAGTAAAACTATGACCTGCCGCTGCTTTATGGACCCTTTTCGCTGCGCTTTGTGCTCAGTCCTTGGCCCGCTGCCAGAAAAAGCCTTCCTCACTGTGGGAAATGTGTAAAGTTGTAATGGGGAGGTTGCCTGGGAGTCAGTCAGCGGTCTGCACTGTAAAGTAAGAGGAGACTTGTGTGTGTGTGTGTGTGTGTGTGTGTGTGTGTGTGTGTGTGTGTGTGTGTGTGTGTGTGTGTGTGTGTGTGTGTGTGTGTGTGTGTGTGTGTGTGTGTGTGTGTGTGTGTGTGTGTGTGTTTATGTCAAAACGAAACACAGCACGAGTATTACCAGCACTGGACCGGTGTGCCTTTTAGTACACGCTGGAATAGCATTCAACTTTTTATTAGCTGTACAGCCTTCAAGATTTTCCCTTCCTACTCCTCGGCTTTGTATAAAAACACTCATATACCTTTTGTTTGCCGAGTCTAATTTGTCCAAGGAAGAACTGTGAGGCCTGCCAGGTGGAAATAATGTTTTTGTAAAATAAGAACTATGGAAAGGACAGCATATTTTTTTGTATGGAAAGTCTGTTACTTATTCTGTAAGCAGTAAAGAGACTGCTGCCTCTGTTGGCTGCCGGGTTGCTCTGGTGTGAGTTACTCTAATTAGATCTGTTTGCTCTTCGTGTAAAGGGAGAACTAATGATGAATGTGATCCGTCGCCATCTTTCTGTCCCACAATGGATTTATAGAGCTTTGAATGCTGTCCAGTTTTTTTTAAGGCCATATATGATGCACATGCAGTTAGACATGCACACACGTGCACACTTCGGGGACAGATTTCCTTTCTGGTCTTTTACTGTACTCAGCTGTATTGGACTTGCTGGAAGGCCCAGACACATTCTTTTGTCTTTTTCGTGGCTGCAGTACTTTGGCTCCAGCAGGAGACTCATCTACTCCCAAAAACCCTGTCTGATATGTCCAACTCGAAGCATATTGCTGCCTGGCAGTAACAGGCAAATAATCATCAATAAGGAGTTTGTCTGAACTAAAATGTGACAGCGTCTGATTAAATCACTGCGGCCAGTGGTCGAGCATCTGGCTTCACTTCTCCTAAAGCTGCA
The DNA here is from genome assembly GCA_903131615.1 of Diplodus sargus. NCBI lineage: Eukaryota > Metazoa > Chordata > Actinopteri > Spariformes > Sparidae > Diplodus > Diplodus sargus. Next base: position 6,131,524 of record CAEMYA010000092.1, read on the forward strand.
GGAGATGTGACAGAAAATTTGAATCTTAAAAATAGTCAACTTTCAAAGTGTGTCTTATTTCTTTGTTTCTTTGTACTGAGTTTTTATTGGACTCAGGGACAAGCTTTGGCCATTTCAAAAAGATCAACTCATGATTGTTTTAAGTCTCTGTTACTTAATTCTGTGAAGACAGATGTGTTCTACTGAGTGCCATTTATAGAACATGCCTAGCTGTGATGTTTTCAAAAATGTTCTAATGAATCAGTATAACTGTGTTTCTGAGTTAAGATGACACACAGGACCAATATTAGCCCTTTTATCAACATGGCATGTCAGCCTGTCAGCATGTTTTTACTTAACAGCTTTTGGCATGTCAGTGTGATTAGGCCTCAGCCTCTCAACCCTGCTTGACCCACTAGGGGGTCCATCATTATTAGAGCCCAACCATTAAGCCCGTTTTGGGCCAGTGCCAATATTAGGGAGTAAAAACTTCCAATATTGATGTATCAGCAGACGGACACACACAAATATGTAATGGAAGCAGCATATTTTACAGTTTAGCAATAAACAATAACTATTGTTAAAGAACTACTTCTGTTAAACATTACAATAATATATTTTATTGTTATATTATTGTTTCATAGTGTTGAACGATATCAACAACATATAGGCAGATATTAATCGATCTGTGACAGGCAAATATTGGCCCGTGATATTGGCAAACCGATGTTTCGCTCAGGCTTTAATCATTATCTTTGCAGGCCATGAGTCTGGAGGGGAACTTTTGTTGTTTGGTTAGTGTATATGTAGGACCGCATGTGTGTTTCTGTCTGGAGCATATTACTGGACCCATTAGCCTAATATTTTTTGTGGACATTTATGAGCATATGCTCAAGAACTTCTTGTGGTTGCAATAATTCACAAGTTTTGAACAACTTTTTTATTGACTGTTCTTTATTATACTGCTATCAACTGCTGACTCTTAACCAGCTGGTTGGAGCTGTTAGTGACTAGCAGCTGCTACATAGGTGGCAGTTAGTGGTGGTATTTTGTTGGTATTTTTTACTTTGAATCAATAATTTACATAATTACCTGGACATTGTCTCCCCTGCATTCCACTACTCTCATGCACACACACTGCCCTGCTTTCGCTGTTCCCCACTCACATGCCCTCTCTCTCTGCACTTGTCTGGTTACCTCATGTTGTGCAGACAAACGATTTTGCCAACCACACACCTCATTTTTAATTCTGATCAATAAGAGGTTTTGTACTTTTATTGATTGTAAGCACCTGATCAGCTTGATCATGTAATGTGCTGAAAGAAGCAGATACAGACTGGACTGTATATGGCATGTGGTATTTCAACACAGTTTGAGGTGTTACAGTTTAACAAGCCCCTGTTTGGAAGAACATTCGGCATTTTGGGAAATGTGCTCATTCACTTTCTTGCAGAGAGTTAAATCAATACTATCCTCACAATGGTAAATGTGAAGCTACAGCCAGGCAGACAGTTAGCATAGGTTCAAGTAAAGGCTTGAAACCAGATACCAGGGGATATTAAACTTTGTACAAATCGAAGCTAGCTGTCTCCCCGTTTTTAGGACTTTGTTCTAAGCTGAGTTTCTCCTGGCTGTAGCTTCATGTATATTTGACAAACATGAGAAAGATATCAATATTCTCAACGAACTCTCCAATGGATGATAAAATGATAAGAAATACGTATAAACATACAATTCATCCTAATTTCTGTTCACATGAATCAATCCAGTCCAACCTGAACATCACAAAATTTGGCCAGTCACATTCTTGAAATGAGCCCAATGCTAAAATCTTCCTATTCCACATCATCATCCCCAGGCTTGTATAAACTCAATGAAGTAACCTTTAAAGTTGAGCTCTGCTTTACGTCAATACTACCAAATCTCTCACAGGACGTTTGCAGAAGGAGATTTTGATCCTTGTGTATACACTCTGGCTGCAGGCTTGAGAGTATTTGCTACGGCTCTTTTGATGGTGACTTGTTTGTTTACACTGATACATATTTTTTTTTTACATCAGCCGCCGGGCGCCGTGGTTTACTTGTTCGGCTGTCGACCAACACAGCTGGTGGCTAATGACTTTACACTTGAGGGAGTAGACGTGTTCTTCTTCCCTCTAACATGACTACACATGACTCTATCTGCACTTCTGTAGGCTTTATAAAAAGATGAATACATTTTGTAACCAGCTGGCACGCTCATTTAAGACCACAGGGCTTTGAGGTGACCATTAATTACCCTTTTGGGTTTCACTTGTCCCTGTCTAATTGGTTTACTGGTTTAGTGAACACAAGATTGTTCTAAATAATTTTGTCAGGGTGCTGTGGTGGTGACGATTAGACAAACTCATGGCCGAGCAGCTGTGCTGAAATAATAAATTAAAAAACGGCATTGTTCTTGGGTATAAATTGTAAAGAAGTGTTTTATTCAGGGTTAACCAGCCAATGTTGCTCATAAGTGGTCTATTAGTTTCACTGCTGAAGTTTGTCTTTGCTGTGAACCCTTTTAAGCTGAACCCTCTGGGTTTTTTATTAAACATTTTGTAAGGAAACAAAGTCAAGTCCCCTTTTGAAACTCGTTTTCAACCCCTGCGGTGTTGATGGAGATGCTCTTAAACACAAGGTGATGAACTTTCCGAACAACAACTATTTGATTAATTTGACCATTTACTTATTATTTTCTTTACACATGACCAACATAATCTCTTCTCTGAAGCGCATCATTAAGCATTGTACTTCCTGCAACTTTGTGATCAGAATTTAAAGAAGATATGGTGCCATTAGTATTTTGACTTTGACTCACTTATTGTTTCTCTCTGAACAGGGACAAAAAGGTCATCCCGGTCCCTCTGGTCTCCCAGGTGAACCTGTGAGTACTTTATTTTTACCGTTTGACTTATATCATGCATTTTCTTATGTGTAACATACAATATGTACTATTTTTTTCTCAGTTTCCTCACCAGGAAACTGTAATTGCTCTATTCGGGTCCATCGGTAATCAACACATCAGTAATTGTAATGCCTGTAATTGTAGCGCCCCCTTGGGCCAATAAGTGTCATGTGAAAGCAATACACTGCAATTTATGCTACTTTGAAAATGCTTCCAGTAAACTCTGAGAGGCGACATGCTTCATAAAATTTGATCAACAGTGTCTGAATATCATCGTAGGAGTTCAAAACAGTCATGAGCAAACCAAAGACATTTTCTGAGCAGCATGTGAAAAACAACCCAAATGTGATGTCTCTGATATCTCTGACACAATACCTCCTCCGCTTCTTTGAAGTGTTATCATGCTGAGTAAATCCGCTGCATGCTGTTTGTCTGTCTGATGGCTGCGCTGTGTGTGTTAGCTGTATGTCATTGTATGTTTACTCATCAAACAGAAGAGCCAAGAGTCCACAGAAACAGTTCCCATAAGACCTGAGCATGTCTTTCCATTTATAGTTACAAAACAGGGGAAGGGGAGCGAATGACAGGGAGAAAATATTAACACAGACACATCGGGACGTTAAAAAAGAGGTGTGGGAGTGGTGGAGGATTACAGCTCGAGAGACGAGACGTTAGACATGAGTTGTTCTGGAATCTTGGCGGGAATCAAGAAGGAGAGATTTTTGGCAGTGGTACAAGTGGGCTAAATATTTTGGACACCCGAGGTCATTCCCCCTCCTCCTCCTCCTCCCTCTCTTCCTTCTCTCCCTTCTTCCTGAGCCCAAATCCTGTGTACTATCTTTGAGAAGAATGTGCTGTGTCACTACGAAAAAAAGAGCTTTTCCTGAGTACAGCACTCTGTAAGGACGGTACAGTCTGTTTTCTGTGGAAATTATTAAAGTATGCACATGTATAGCGTGCAGGTCAGTATTTTTTGTTATTGGCCCTTTTAATGCATTCCTGTTAATTTTCCGAGTGAAGTCGTTTTAATTTATTCTAATCCAGTGAAGATCACTGGCGACACAAAACTCATCTAGTTAACATGACTAGTGCATTGCCCGTAAGACGTATGTATTCCTATAGAAAAGTGGGAGGTTAAGTAGTTTTTCATGGATGGCCAAGTGAGGCTGTGTTTGGGGATATTTATCAGGGATATTTAGGTTTTTTGTGAAATTTCGATATTCCAGGGTATAATTGGCTGTTTTTGACTATTTTTGATTTTGCCATTATATTTCATCTTAAAAACTATTTACCTTGCCTTGCTTGGTGTCATTATTTTCAGCACAACCTCACATATGTGACTGTATAGTTATTTTTTTCATTTTAACATGCTAAATGTCACAAATCTCTCACCTCTCAAAATTCGCTATCACTATCGTTGTCTCTATCACCGTCACTGTCACCTATCTTCCGCCGCCGTCCCTCTCACAACTTCCCCTTGTTCCTCAGCAACCAACCAAATGGTTTGCCATATAATTTTGTGATTGATTGGTGTGGTGCCTTTTTCCACCAACAGGAAAGGGAGTAGCACAGGTTTTTTTTGCTTGCAAACACTTCCTGCTTTCGGACACTTATGTGAGAGAAGCCTGTTTTGACCATTTCTTCCTGCACCAAAACACGCAGCAAACGTGATGGCAATGTTCACGAAAAAGCGCGGACATTATTTATCATAAGTCCGGTTTTACTTGGGCTATTAACACTATTTAAAAAGTGGTATATAGTTTGAAGGCTGCACCAACGCATACGTCGGAACCTAGACTCATGGAGGCGTCTTGCTGCTACATCATCTTAGATTGGTCACGTGATTTGGACGCGCTGGTGTGTCCGTCGACTCAGGAGGTGGGGCGTGGGGGTGGGCTCTGCAGAGATTAGGTGACTCTGGTGCGCACGTGCCTATGGTGGCTATGGTTGACAGTGCTAGCGGAATTCCGTAAATCATTTATGAAATAATTTCTTAAAGGTATCATTGTAGTCCAAACAAATCCGACTTTGCACACCCTTAAACCACACAGTAGCCAAGTTGAAATTCTCAGGTCAGTCTGATCCTGATCTGCAGAGATATTTATAGAGAGATGCAACTTATTATGTATAACTAATAACATGTCAGTTGTACTGTCTGTGGAATGTATAACAAACCTGGTGTTTATTTTAAGCACATCTCACAAAAATTCCACAATGCAATGCATTTCATAGATGTGAAAATGACTGATACAAAACTCCACATCTCATACTTGTCAACCCTCCCAATTGTCCCTGGAGACTCCCGTTTTCATTGCCCTCTCATAGTTTCCTTCGGGGTCACATTTCTCCCATATTTCTCCCGACTTCTAACAATTTATAAAACTTTTACTCCTTTTAGTTTTCATAACCTGGCACTGCAAGCATGTATTCTGCGATTCTCGTCCTCCTCAGTGAGTGAGAGACGGATAAAGATGGAGATGTGAAAGAATATTTTTAAAAAATTCAGACACCCTGGATTTTTCTGTCAATCACTGGGATTGCACCGCGTCAATCCCCGTCTAGAGGCAAAACATAATGCAGTAGTGTCACAGACTCAAAATGAATGAAAAGTGATAAATATTATTTTATGCCACAGATTTATTCCAGTGTGTGCTTTATTTGACATATAAAGGCTGTTACTTATTATCTTGTCCCTTTTAATCTTTAAATGTCACCAGAATGCAGGAATCAGTTCTTGGATCTGAATTTTATTGGGTGATGGGACACGCAGAACTCCACTTTATCCTCAAATTCCTCCCTTTTTATGTGTCCTAAAGGTTGGCAAGTATGCTATCAGTGATAATAAGTGTCCAAATATCAACATACTGCTCAGGATAAAGTAAAATAGTTAATGTCAGATATGCAGGAAGAAGTAAAAGAGTAAACCAGGAGGGGATTTAAGACGCAGGCCATGTTTATGCTGATTCTCAGTCTTCTTCACTGCCTTTGACTAGTACACTTTGATGTTCTTTGGCATGCTACTGCCGCCAACTGTCAGTCAGTGGAATAGCGTGGATAACATGCTCAAAACATTTGGATTACCGCCTTCTGCAGACACATACAGAACATCTAACCCAAAAAGAACAACAGGGTACCTATGATTTTTACCTCTTTAGGCTTATCGTGCAATAATAACCTTCCTGCTGTGCAGTATATCTAGTATTGCAACAATGCTTCCATTACTAACAGTACTTCTGCTATGACTGCTGTTTCCTTGTGGCTATTTACAACATTTCTCACATCATTTATGATAATACGGAACATTTTGATCTCTTACACAACATCAATGATCTGGTTTTCCAAGGGAAAACTGAAACATAACTGTCGCCAGTGTGTAATGAATGTGGTCAGCCTTCAGTATGCTTTATGAACAGCCTGTAATTTCTTGCATGCCGTCACTAACTAATCCTTTATTATTCTTCCCATACATGCAGAATTAAACATTCCTCTCAGAGAGATGCATTTGGTTTGGTCTCACCACAAGGAAGGACTGACTCATGTATTGTACTGTACTGTTGATGAGGATAAACATAATAAGGCAACACTGTGCTCGCAGCATGTGGCCCAACCACATTATAATAGCACTTACTGTCGGCTTAATTGAACAGTTAGAGTGCTGATGTCTGCAGTGGCGCCTCTTTCCTTAGGCAATGCTTACTTAACTAAACAAAAGGTCTTTATTGGAAAGCTATGAGATTTAAGTTCTTCTATAGGACCAGTTGAGGTTTATTACAACATAAATAAAGTGGTTGTTTTTATTTTTTATTATGTGCTTTGTTTATTATCTTCTTTCTATATTAGCTTCTTATTAAGGCAATAAGTGAGGCTCCAACAGAAACCATGTGTGCATTAAAGAAACTTCATCCCTCAGTCCTTTTTTTCCTTCCTTTTGTTTTTTTCCAGTCTCTTCCCATCCTCTCGTACTGATTTCTCTCCTGTCTCTCTCTCCACAGGGTGAGCGGGGAGATGATGGAAGCCCTGGGGCCAAAGGCTATCCTGGCAGGCAGGTGCAGTAAATCTAGTGTTGCGGTGCTGGTTAAGCAGGGCCACACACACACACACACACACACGCACGCACGCACACACACACACACACACACACACACACACACACACACACACACACACACACACACACACACACATAAAGAAAGATAAAACAATAAATAGAGGGTAGGATATCACTTTTATTGTGATTTCAGCATTTTTAAATATTTGGCCTTTATAATAATCCAATTTGAATGATTTTTGCTTACTGACAGAATGATGAAAACAAATGAATTGCAGGGGAAACACCAAACCCCTGTATGTGCCTGTATGCTGGTAGAAAATCTCAGTCACTGGCATTTAAAGTGTTGGTAAATCCAAATTAAAGAGTTGAATGAAGGGAAAAAATGCCTCAGAAAGAGCGACAAATGGCTCCAAGCTGTTGAGAAGCACCTGTGTTGGAATTTGAGCGACGCACGCTCCAGGTCGAGCGAGGAAATAAAATGTCAAAAGGTTTCCATCGTAAGTGCCACTCTGGAGAAAGAAAAGGTAATAAAAGTGTGACTAATGCCGGAGCTCCCGGGGCACACATAAGCTTCCTCTATCCTACCGAACTGTGAGCGTAATTTCTCACCTCACTTCTTGGAATAGTTTTAAAGCTTCAGCTGGGGGAATTAGTGTTTCTCTACATTTAAAATCTGTTTCCTGGTAGCTTTAAGCAAATTTGAAACTCCATAAACAGTCGGACAGCTACTCGCTCTATTCCTGAATGTTTATGATAATGTAGAGTTCAGGCACCGGTCTCAGTTTTTGCCTCTGTGCTCTGGCGCACTTACTATGTCTGAACCCTGATCCCTATAGACACTTAGTGGTGTGTGATGGATTAGGTTTTAGCACCCCCTACCATCTGTGGGCTGTGAATCACTGGGGCTGTCGGTTTATGTCAAGGCGTCGCACTTTGCTGTGGGGAGTTCTCCTCAGCTGAGAGTTGATCTTTACAGTTGCAGGGGGAGATTTTCTGCACCGATGGATTTGCTGGCAGCGTCTCTGAGAAATTGATGTGAATGCCGCTGAAGTATTAACACAGCAGACGCTCGCCAAGAGGCTAATTAGGATTTTAAAAAAAGATGCAAAAGTCGGAATGAAGTTGATGTGTAACATCAAGTAGTGAGAAAGATTAATCTGGTTAGATATATCATAACATTGTTTTTTACAATTAAGTACTCTCCCAGGGAAACGAAAGAAGTTCTGCCACTGTTTGTAACTATAGCATTGTGTTTTGTCATCTGTTATGTACAGGGTTTACCTGGGCCTGTAGGGAAAATGGGACCAAAAGGCATCAGGGTGAGTAGCTGCTGCTTTGTTTTATTAAATGTAAACTCTTCAAGGAAATATGCTTGATCTCTGCAAGTGAAAAGGTCGTTCTTGTAAGTGAATACTGTATATTTAGCACTGTAAAGTGTTTCAAGCACCCTCAGATTGACTGTTTACTTGTATTTTATGTTGCACACCCTCACTCAGCTTCCTCTGAAGGCCACAGGGGAGAGAAGCATGACTCTTCTCTATAGTAAAGCTTTTGAACTTTAACTTTCTCTGTCGACCTGTGAAATGCCTGCTAAATAAATTGCCATAACCAGTGTGGGTGCATAAAAAACCCAATGTCATAAACGCCACTTATGTGCCCTTGTTAACTACATGATGATAATGACAGCTGGTGTTGTGAGTATATTTAAAGCACTGTATGAGCAATGAACTCTTGCTCTCTTCAGATCCTTTTCATACTTGGCTTTTCTTGTTAAAGTTCGCCAAACATCATAAAACTGGCAATGAACATAACCATGTTTCATTAACATTTTAGCCTCTTGTTAAACATAATTGTAATTTCTGTTTCTAGCCTTCTCGCTGTTTTTTCTCCTCTTCTGCCGAGCAGGTTTGACCAGAGAGAACTTCAGAGATCCCTGATGTGAGGGTATGTGCCCTTGGACTACATCGTGGAAGCCAGCACCATGCAGTCCATGGGCATATACACTTGCCTCAAGGCTTGGCTCATCCAGACCCACTCCACTGTAGCGAACAGCCTGCGGTGCTGTAACAGACCAGAGCATCACAGCTCAAGAGATCTTTAGACATGTGTTTGTGTTGCTGGCACCTAAATGTTCTTGACAAAGTCCGTCCTCTCCGCTCAGTCTCATTGTCCACCTTCTTTTTCTTTTCCATCTATCTTTGCCTTATCTGGTTTTCCACTTCGTCCTTTATTCATCCCTCCAGGGTCACATTGGCCTCCCTGGGCTTTTTGGCTTTCCTGGTCCTGATGGCGAGAGAGTGAGTATTATGGGCTGTGAGAGTAAAATGCCCACTGGGTTGCATTATATGAAATAGAAATAGATTTCATTCTTGAAACACTGCAGGCGCACCTCACCAAATCACTGTTATAAGCCCAATGTAACACAAGCTCCCTTTATATTGTACTGGATCAAGCCAGAGGGAAAAAACAACCTACATCCGAAACCTCAACTGTCTAGGACATGATTAAAATGTTGGAGGTCGATTTAAATTTACTTGAAACACGGCCACAATTAAATTCTCACAAAGCTCTGGGGCAGTGTCACGGAATAAATTAGGAATTTTGAAATCAGTTTTTGTTATCAGCCCCAAATGATGACAAATCAAGTTTTTCACCAAAATGAAACTAATGACTTAATTCTGTCAGCCTCTGGTCTGCTTTAAGGTTTAAGCTGACTTGGCATGCTAAGAAGCTAACATGCTAAGGTGTCATGTTCAATGTTAGAAAATGTGATTGAAAAGTTATTTTTAGGGATAAGATGCTTGTGTTTCTTCTTGTACTGATCCTCACCTTTTACTTACTCTGCCAAGCGTGTGAGGAGGTCCAGTGTGTCGGCCTGGAAATATGATGAAAACTCTCAACTTATTGATATGCTGGATGTAGACCGGATTGTGGTCTGTTTTCTGCTACCACTTATTAGGGCCTTTCTCAAACTACTCCTTACACCAGGCCTATTCTGTTTTTTAGAAGGGCCAGATTATACATAAGTAGAGTGGAAAATGCACCATTTTAATCTTAGAAGTAGGCTGTCAGTTTGATATGCATAAATCCCTCTGCTTTAACAAGCTGGTTTAAAACCTTTTTTTTTAAATTAGATAAGAGCATTTTTGTGCTTAGCAACCGAGCTGAGTAATGAATGGGCTAATTACCCTAGTAACAAAATGATCAAAGAGCCGGAATGAGGCTGTTAGAAGGCTGCGGTCGGCTCACTAGCAAGTTGCAAGTTGACTAGGTCTGTCCTACACCCTCTCACCACCCACTTCCACTCTGTTTGTGAATCCTTGCCAGTGGTCCGCCACATATAGTGCCACCCCAAACCAAATATCCTAGAATGAAAGTGGGATAAAGGGGTCGATACCTATGCCTACTTACTGACACTGTGCAATGTAGTGTTCTGTTCGTTATAGAAGACATTTTGTGTGACTACAAACGTTCACTTCTCAAACTAAGATCGGCATTTGATATGGTCCAACAGACTTTAACACCTTTTAATGATACAGTGCTGTGAAAAACACTTGCCCCCTTCAATATTAAATGTTTGTTACAATGTTTGTTACAATGTTACAGATTTCTTAGGTTTTTTTCTTTTTTGTCACACTTACATGTTTCAAATCATCACACAAATCTTAATATCAGGTTTGTATTAGCTTTTTTCCCTTAATAAATGAAATCTTCATTTAAAAACTGCATTTTGTATTTTCTCAGGTTATCGTTGTCTGATATTAAAATTAGTTTGTTAATCTGAAACATGAAAGTGTGACAAAAAAGCAAAAACCAAATAAATCTGTAAGGGGCAAATACTTTTTTACAGCACTGTAAATTGTATTTAAAGAGCAACTAAACCCCTCAGTTTTGGATGACGTGCTCTAAGCTGGAAATTCAAAAAATGCCTTGATTATGGGCGGGGCTCCAGGAGTACTCTCTGATTCCCCCCTCCCCCCTCCCCCCTAACCGTCACCACACTCACACGCGCAGAAAAAAACAGTGTTTTTTTTTTTTTTTTAGCATTTATAAGAGGGGCAGAGCTAACCGTGGTGGACCGTGATGAAAGCTGCCTTCAAAACGTCATCTGCCTCCATCTCAGCCAATAGGAAAATTTTATTGTAATAACCGGGTTTCAACCCATAGAGGGCAGTCACACTTACATTTTTACTACAAAATAAGCTAAATTGAAATACTTCGACTAAAATGTCAAGAGTTGGACCAGAATCACTCAGCAACACTACTTCATACCCAAATACATTGGTTTCAGCAGACAAAAGTGGTTTGGGGGTTTAGTTGCTCTTTAAGATCAAATATACCCTTCTCTTTTTAAAAAAAATAGTATATGTGTACAAATTTTGACTGTTGCAAAAACCAAGCAGGTTCACAACATTAGAGAGAAATGCCACTTCTGAAGAATGCATATATGGAACCACGGTTCTGAAACAATACTACAGTTCTTGTTTCCGCCAGAGAGAGAGAGAAGTTTTTCGTGAAGCTTGCCTTAATGAAGGGTGGTTCATTCAGCCTCTACTGTAACTACAAATATAGAGTAGAGTGGGGAGAGTCCAGTCTGAGAAAATACATTGATTTTCAGACAATGAAGACAAATGACAATACCTCTACCCACCAAAATAGAGTTTGAACTGGAAGTACAATGTCTATTAATCAGTAAATGAGCATGCTAACGTAGCACTGCGCTCAAAGCACAGCTTAACAAGCACAGCTAAGGCTGGCAAAGTGCAGTTTAGTCTGACAAGAGTAAAGCCACAACAAAGCACCTGAATCTGAGTCTGAACTGTCTTATATGGCTGCCCAGCAAAAGAAAAGCTTTTTTGATTTACTTGACAAGGAAAATCTCCCCTAGAGGTTGATGTAGTAGCTGTTTCATTTTTTTTCTGAGCACTTTAAGGACTTCTCATTAATTTTTGCGGAAAAAGTTCATTTTCTTCTCAACATGATCTGATCTCATTGAAAGCCATACAGGAAAGCTACTCAAGGGACCCTTGCAATTGTTTTGTCAAAGGCTGTTGAGTAAGAGCAGTTTGTGGGTTAAAGACTTTGAGGACTTTGTTTGACTCTGTTTTTACATTATGTACTTTTATCTCTCCTCTAGCTCCTTATCCACTTTTCTCTTTCTGTCTCACAAATCTGTTTTCTTTCCTGTTTCCAGGGAATTCCTGGCGTTCATGGGAAGAAGGGCAAGATGGGTAGGCCGGTAAAGTTTTCTCTCAACATACTTCTCAGAGCACATTTGTAATGCAGCCGTATGAAAGTGAGGGTGTTTTGTCTTGATCTATGGACTCTTACTGTAGTGCAGAACTACTTTAAAGTGTATTAAATGACCATTACTCTGACAGAGAGGCTCTGGTTCAGTGTGAAGCCCCTCCTGGCCTTTGTCGTAAATCTGCAAAGAAAAGTTTTGGCAACTTCCACACTGGCACAGTAAAGCTATGAATTCATACGGGGGGGAGATTTGTGCACCCTTAACAGCGTAACGTGCATGTGTCAGCAACCTACATTGAATTTCTTAGTCAGTTACTGCTTTGAAATAAGAAATTATTATTACCCCTTATACAAATCTTGTGTGATTAATTTATTTTGGCTAATGTTGATTAGGAAACGTTGTACGTTATAGTGTGTGCTTATTACTGTGCTTGTTTTGCATTAGACTGATATAATAATGTAATGTGTCAGCTGTGGGTTTGGCTCTCTGGGGCCTTTACCCACAGATCCGGGAATTCTATCGTCATTGGCGCCTGGAAGTAAATTTTCCCATCCTCTCAGGCTTACATGGAAAATACTGAAGCTGCACATAACCACTTATGTAAATCTGACATTTTCCCAGGCCAAGTCTGGTTGTACAAGCTTTTTTAAAAAATCTTATTATTCCACAATGGGCATAGACAGAGACCGAAGACAGAAAAAAAGTGTGGTCATAATAGCCAAGTCATGAGCAAGCCATTACTCTTCTTCTGCGGTAAAAAAGTGAGGTCAGTCACTTTTACGCACAAAGCTCTTTCTGTGCTGAGTCAGCAGTAATCTAGTTTAACAAAATCTAGAAAGATGCACAAGAGACACGGTTGGCATTTTTGATCCAACAGTGATGCCTGTGACTCACATGTCCCAAAGCCTAACTTGCCACATAAAAAGCAAATTCTGAGATTATGTGGATTTTATTTAATTCAGTCTCTTCCTCCTGTTTTCATTGCAGATGGAGAGTAGTGAATGTTATATTTGTCACATAACAGACTGGCAGACTGAAAAGGGTCTCGCCAACCTCCCTGAACGTGTTGTCAATATGAGACAAAGGCTTGCATGTGTTTCTGATCAAACCAAGCCATTTATTGTCATTTCTGGAAAAAAGCAACATTTTCCACATTTCCTGTGAGCTTCATGTTGCACCAATCACTGCTTATTACTTCATTACTCTTATCCACATTTGCTGAATGTCCTAAATCAGCAGTCTGCCAAACAAACAATCCTATATCTGGCACCTCTTCAGGTCTTCATACTTCCATTCAATCTTTTCCTCTCTGGCTGTTGACAGAGAGGGACAGATCTCTCCTCTGTTCTGCTGTTTATCATTTGTCTAACCACAGCACTCGCCTCTCGCCTTCTGTGGGCGAGTGCTGAGCCGTGATGAGCGGCGGGTTGCATGTTGACCTTGGCACATTTACAAGCGCACGTTGAGCGTGTGGCCTCGTGGCTGCATCACGTCTCTTGTTCTGCCTCTATAATAGAATTACGAGCACCAAGCAAAAAAAAGGGACACAGTCAGCAGTTCCTAGGCCAAGCAGCTTTATTCAGCTATTTAGGCAAGTCCTGGGGGTTTGGTCGGCGGCCTGCTGAGTCCTCCCTGCCAGCGCGTGCACACACACAGACACCCGGTCGCTCGGAAACGCTCAGCCGTGGAATTTCCTGCCGGTCTCCCAGGAATGAAGCGCTGGGAGCACATTTGATGGGATTTGCTTGGCTCTAACTGTCAAACTTCTGTTTTGGGAATCACTTTGGGGGTCTAAGGACAGAGGGTGTCGCATGCTGTACAGATTGTAAAAGCCTAAGAGGAAAATGTGTATTTCTTGATATTGAGCTGTATTAATAAAATCACTTGACTTTATTGATCCCCTGTCTGTGGTGTGATTAATTCACTGGCAAACCGTATGACATATCATTAAATTTAACATTGAAAAAGTCATTTTGACAGTGTAAACAACCCCCCGCTTCCATTTGGTTCCATAACTATCCTGTTTCTTTGTGTGCTCAGGGGTTTCCTGGCGACTTTGGAGAGAGGGGACCTCCCGGCCCTGATGGGAACCCAGTAAGTGAAATGATGTCAATAAACTGCAGTTTGTCTCCGCTTGGACATCCACAATATTACACCTGAGATTTCATCAGATTTCAGACTTAATGCAGTACATTTCTTTTAAAAAAGCATAAAGGCAAATACACAAAAGGAGACACAACATTAAAAAAAAAAAAAAATGTGACTGCATCATTGTCGAGCCTGAAGAAAAAACATTGCATTCCTGTGCTTGACTGGCTTTGTGTCAAATCCATGCCAGTGTCTCACTCGCCTATCATAAGCCATACTGATATGAGGGCAGCATCAGCAGTTTCGCTCTCCTCTCCTCTTGCTCTAGTGTGACCCACACTGCTCATGATTGACAGGGGCACTGTAAGATTGTGATTGGCTGCCCCGTGAGAGCCTCCTCCAGGCCTCATTTCCTCTGCCTTCAGAGGGAAGAGTGGGGTTGTTCCATTTGGCTGAATTCATCTCCTTTCATTCATAGAGAAATAGAGGAGGTGACAGGAAGGCCACACTGGGCTGTGTGTCATCCATCTCGACATTGGACGCTTAGCTTGGAGAGGATGTGGGCATGGCGTGTGGCTGCGGGGTAGATCATTTAGACAACAAGCCTCTGTGTCAAGTGCCAAGTGCTCATTCGCTACACTCGAATGAATGGAGAAACATTACGCAGGCTGTCATCAAGCGGAGGAAAACACTACTAAACAAATATAGACAAATACACGAAACTCTTATATGCACGTCCTTTCTGTATCTCTTCACCTCTATCTGACTGTGCTTGTGTCGCATCTTTTCATGCATCTCTTTCTTTGTCCTCTCAGGGTGAACTAGGAGCTCCTGGCCCACTTGGAGTCCCTGGTTTAATTGTGAGTCTTGTTGTATTCTTCTCAATGATTTTTTATATTTTTACATTTTGTGGTTTATATAGTCTTCTTCGTCTCTTTAAGTCCTTCTTGTATTTATCCTCAAAAACAGCATATAACTCACTATTGTTATGAAATGGGCCATATAAAAAAAGTTTGGTTCCTTACATCTCTCGTCCTGATACAAAACTTCAATATTTTCATGGTTCCAATAAAAACATTGAATATTGAAAAAACAGGTCGAATGCAGAAAGCTGTCATCGAGTGTCAGGCCATTTTAGTAATCTTGTATTCCCTGATGAGTTTGTTCTGATTTGAATCAATCTTTTGTCAGTTTTTAAAGGCAAACTATGCAGGCTTTGTCAGTTTCTGGTTGTAAATACACAACGTGCAGAAAGCGATTCTTGAGAAAGATGGATGGCTGTTGGGTCTCATCCTGGGTCAACAAATACTGACACTCTGAGTTGGCGAGTCACCAACCCAAAGTCTCGGCAGCCTGGGAACGAGACTCAGCAATCAGCTATCTCTCTCCAGACCACTGATGCCCAGAAACGTCTGGAGATTGCCATAGTAGTCCTGGGTAATAGTAGAAGTTGTTAAATAAAATATATGTAAAAATCTGACTTTTATTTTAGGTTTGGGGGATTTCTCTGGACAGCCAGGATTCTAAGTATTCTGCCTGGTTTTTGTGTGTCTTGTCTTATGCAGGGAGACATGGGCCCTATTGGCTTTATAGGCTTGACAGGACCACCGGGACTCAAGGTAAATGATGCAGTTTTCTGGTTCCGTCTACGTCTGGTTTTGATATGGATTAATTATAAATAATGTACATTTTGGTAATTCAGGTCACATAGTTGTTGTTTGGATTCAGTCACTCTGCGCCGTGTGTGTATGTTAACTTAGGTGAACAGTGAAACGCCAAGACTGCTCAATAATCATGTTTTCTATTACATTTTATTTTGCTTGCAAGGGAGTGCCTGGAAACCCGGGGGAGCCAGGACTGAAAGGTGATAAGGTGATCTGCATATGTCTTTCTCAGACTACTAACCTTGTGTTTACAAGAATGCTAGATGTGCCAAATCACGAAAATTGTATCTCTGACTCCGGAGAAAGCTAACAGATAACAGAAAAGCTATAACACGGGACTTGTGTAACCCAGCACTCCCGTGGTGCATGATGATCAAATCATTTTTTAAAAACATTCAGATTATTTTTTCATGCTTCTTTGTGTTTTCTCAGGGGGACTTTGGCTTATCAGGAGAGCCAGGGGAGTGTGGATACCAAGGTGACAAGGTAGGTATTATGTTTCTTTATGTGTTCAGGTGGTGCAGCAGGTCATCCATGAATAATAAGTTTTGTTGTTCCATGCCTGGCTTCTCTTATCTGCATGTCAAAGTGTTCCTCGCGAGACACTGAAGTCCAGATTGCTCCTCATGATTAGACCAGTGCATCACAGGGTATCTCTGCCTCCATCTGTGTGTTTGTTTACATCAGAAAGCACTTTGTTCTGTCAAAAAGAGCTACAAAAGCACAGTCGATTTAACAAATGTCTTTTATTCCTATCACAGAGATGTAGTTGGTGTGTTTCTGTATCTAATCAGCATAGTCATTAATGACATTTTGCTTTTTTGCTTCTTTTACATTTGACAAACATGTGTTTGTCTTGACCTGTTTACACTGAGCTCATCCTTTATGTTACAGGGCAACCGTGGCTCACCTGGGTTGCCAGGTCCTCGTGGAAATCCTGGACCGCAGGTATTTTCCATCCTCCACCCAAACACGCAATACCAGTGGGGAAAAAAAGTTGACAGTGGTCTGTTGATTAGCAACATGTCCATTATTGATGACGCGTGTTGAGTTTCTCTCATTTAAACCCCTCAGAATTATTCATCCATTCATTAACTTACTCCAGACCTACATAACCCTAACTGAGCGAATGTTTATTCTTGTACTGTCGCAGAGTCGAGATCTCTTTGATTATAAACAGGTAAACAAACCCAGTACCTATCAGCTGTGCACTGGATTTGAGATTGCTGAGTTTGCTAAGTTAGCAGATCTTCCAACATGTGTACTTTTTAAAGAGCAAACACACGTTTTATACAGTGATATATTTCTCCACTGGAAATGACTACAGTTTAGCCAACAGCAAGTGCAGATGGTGTGTTTTCTCACCAGAAACGATCTACTTCCTGGTGATCTTCTTCCTGCTAGCTTGCACCTTATTCAGATTTTTGCTGTAAAAATAGACATTTTGTTCAAATAACTCCTCATTTCAACTTTATGAATCCACTGCTCCTTTTCGATGTTGCCCTTTCGTTTACGTAGGTGATAGGAGTAAGGCATGTCACGTTGTATTGCTTCACTTGCAAACACATTTTCATGCTTAACTGTTTTGATTGCTTGTCCGCAGAATTTGAAGCACTGTGTAAATTTTTCTTTTGTGATCAATAAATAAAGTGCCTTCTATCTAATGGAGCATGGGCTTTGAGTAGTCACAGCTTCTCTAACATTTTGCTGTGAAGGCTTTTTCTACTTGTTTCCTCAGCTGCTCCAGATAAGAAGTTAGTTCTGAAAAGCGTACACAAAGTCATAGGATGAACTCAGGAAAAAATGCTGGCACTTTGATGAAAAACGGGTGGAAATCTTCAAATGTGTACAAAAGCAAACTTCAGGCACTCATGCATGTAGGAGAAACTTTGCTCTAAGAAATGTGTGTTAATAAAGCTGTGGCATAAACAACTTCTCAAAGCACAGGGCACCGCCAGTGCATGTGCTGCCTTAGCTTTAACACTAATCCACCAAAACTGGCACTTGTGTGATCTTATGGTTCCTTAATATTTTAAGTTCTCTCTGATCTGATTTGAGGTTTGAAAACACGCTCTCACACTTGTTTTGACCTGCTACATGATGTAGCTCTTTCCTCCTGACAGACTCTTTAGGTATGAGATTTCCGAGTAACATGCACTGTATGTTGATATTTGAGGGTTATATCACATTATATTGCACAAACCATCCAGTGAGTTTTGGCTATGATATTTGTCAGTTTGGTTATTTTGAAGTTTCTGTTATCTGCGCGAAAATAATTCCATCATTTGTGACATTTCTTAGGGCAAATCTGGTGAAAAGGGCCCTTATGGTTTACCTGGCCCTCCTGGCCTCGAGGTAGGATTATTAGTGTTACATTTTGATTAGATGCATTATGTAATTTCAACATTGTATGTGTCAATATAATACAGTGTGCGTAAAGTATATGTGCTGATGAAGCTGTGGTTTACTTCCTGTCATGCCACAGGGCTTTCCAGGTGACATTGGCCCACCGGGAGAAAATGGCCCTGAAGGACCCAAGGTTAGTGAAGTTACATAAATGCTTAAGCTATTACATTTTATTGAGTAGAAATGAAGTGAAAGTTCAAGCTCAGTGGTTCATCCACAGGGAAAGCAAGGGATACGAGGTTTGCCAGGTCCAAGAGGAATACCAGGACTTCAGGTGGGTTTGACTTTATATAGTTTGAAAATGAAATATATAAGAAATTTGCCCCTTCCTGACCTTTTGTCGTGATTTTTTTCTGTCAGGGTGATGAGGGACCAGTTGGCCCAGCTGGACCCGCTGGACTCGAGGTGAGTGATGATTGGATGAGCCCAGCAGCTCAGTTAGAAAATACAATAACACAATTATCTTTTAGCATCCACACACAACACCGCAATGCTTGCTTACGCACAAGTGCACCATGTGTTTCTGCCTAAATTTAACTGTGGAGGAATAACTATGACCCGGTATGGCCAGTAAGTCCTTTGGCTGACTGGCTTCTCCATTGTTCTAAAGCTGTTTTGAAAGACTTCCTATTGGACACTGGATTCTCATATTACGAGATTGGTCAGCAAATTGCTATCCTCTTTTCTATCATAAAAACATCACCCACAATCACAAACAAAAGCAACTGAAGTGTCAAACCAAAATGTATAGCTGTGTCAGATGACTGATTTGTTTTGCGATGAATATACAGGAAAAAGGAACATTTTAACCTTAAACCTCACAAAAATGTATTACATTGGTGTCTCCTCGGGACGTCAAATATGCAATTAAAGTTATTGCATCAAGGGCATTGCAACCAATTTGTAAGGGGAAGGGAAGCAACAAACCAGATGGTTTTAAAAAATACAGTTATATCTGTGAAAAAGCTTGAAAAAGAAAAGCAAAGTTTGTTTAAGTCAAATAAATAATTGAAACCAAAAGAGGACTTTTGACAATCCTTTTGTTGTCAATTATTTTCTCATTATTCAACTAGATGTTTGGTTTATAAAATGACGGACAATGGTGACAAATGATGATCAGTGTACAAGATAAGTACAAGATGACATCCTTAAATATCTTGTTTTGTCAGTTTACTGACTTAGAGGAGTAAAGAAGTTAGAATAAGATAATTAATTTGTAAAAAAATTACCCAAACTGATGACTCAGTTAGTAATTGGCGATTATTTCAACAGTTGACAACTAATCACTTAATTGATCATTGCAGCTGTAAATTAAACGAAAGATTGAACTTCATAAGAGACAAATATTATGCCTTTGAACTGTTCTGCAGGATGAATATACCAATAATTATCTTGTTCCAAAAAAAAAGTGTTTGTTTGGAGTCATCCTAGGTGAAACAATAGAGACGATTTTTCAAATGAAACACTCTATTTTTGCATTGGTTGACTCCAGTCTGCCGTCTCCCAGAAGTGTAACCCACAAGTGATTACTGCAAACAAACACAAATGACCCAATGACTTGTGTGAGTAATAAGAGGCCTTTGATGCTGCAAACAGCTCTTTGTTTTATGGATCATTAAGTTTCTTAAAGGGCTGTTTTTGTTTTGGCATCAGTTTGTTTTGTGCCGCGGCCCTCTCGAGGGACGGCAGACTCACAGACTGCACCTTTTACAGGAGATACAGAGTTTATTGTTTGTTTGGTGTGGAGCTGTGGTACACTTCTCTGTGTCATTTTTGCTTTCTGTTCAGGGCAGGCCTGGGAGGCAGGGATTCCCTGGACTGACAGGCCCAGATGGACTCAAGGTCAGACCTAATAGTGTCTCACACACACACACATACACCTTCGAAACACTGTCATCCTTAACTGAACATTGTCTCCCCGGCTTTTTTTTATGATAATATATCATCTGAATATGTGTAAATTAGATGTTAATTCTTCGTTACCACAGGGGAACGGGCCTCTGAGCACATTTCAACTGATTTCGACTAAAACGTAGGCATGAATAAGTTTGTGATATGCTAATTGTCTGCTTTGCTGTAGGGTGAGACCGGGATAACTGGCGAGGTCGGAAAGCTTGGCGAGAGGGTAAAGGCTTTTCTCCCTCCTTCTGTTGATTTCTGTCTGATGCTCTCACTGTGTGTCTCTCTGTGTGTCTTTTTTATTGGAATCCCAAAGCTGTGCAGCCTATTATGAGAAATCTGACTTCAGTAGAACCAAAAGAAATAAGGGAGAGTTGAGACAGTGTAATCTCTCTCCTTTAGGGACTGGCTGGATTTGTTGGGCCTGCTGGAGAAACGGGAATTGCTGGAGAAAAGGTTAGCATGCTCTCAATTTGTCACACTTTGTTGTTGTGTAGTGTCCGTTTGATTTTGTGATATTGCTCTCTGTTGATGTACCATGTGATTAGAGCTGAAACAATAGGTCAATTACACCAAATTTGTTAATAGATAAATGACAATAGTCATTCATCAAGGCAAGAATACCAAACATTAGCTTTGTTTTATGTCAAATGAAATATCTTTGAGTGTTGGACCAAACACTTCATCAGTTAGTCTACAAAAGTGTTAGATGAATCATCAGTCGCAGGCCTTCTGGTGATGCTTCACTAATCATGGCTCATTGTTCCTCAGGGGGATCGAGGGAAAACAGGTGCCCCTGGGCCGCCAGGTGAATTGGGGCCGATGGTAAGGAGTAAGTCTGGACCCCGTCCCTCGTTCCAGGGGGCATTCAATTCTACTTATATAAGGGTTTGAGGGTATGATCTGTTTGGAGAGACTGATTTCAGTCATTTAACAATAATCATCCATAGAAAGGTAAAATAAGGCCACTGAGTTTTGTCATCTGAGATCCAATTAAATATTTTACAAATAAATCACATAGATATAACATTTGAGTAATGTTGTACCCATCAGGGTCACACTGGAATACCTGGCGTGACTGGACCACCTGGACTGCAAGGGATACCAGTAAGTTAAGTGTTATTACTGCCAGAGACTAAAACTGTCCTGATGTGAGGACTACATAACTGGGCCTTGTCTGATACTTTATGCAAGTGTTTAAAAATGGGTTTTCACCCATTGCTTTTTTCAATCCACCTGTTTTTATGGATTTTTTAAAATCTGCGCTTGAAAAACCTGATTGGAAATATTGCAAATAAGTCTTTACTCTTGGTTGAGGTAAAATGAGTTGACGCATGAAGGCAACAATGTACAATAGTACCAGACTTGGCAGAAAACAGTCATGTTCGTGAAGCATGTTCATTCAACATCCAATGAGGTCTCCACCCCATTGAAGAGACGAGAAATAGCTGCAGAGGTAAACATCACATAGCGTTTAGAAATCTATACATGACACAAACAGAAGTGCCAAATGTCAGCATTGTGTTGTCTGTCTTTTTTTTACTGCTTGAGATTCGACAGGTGCTAAATGAATTATGTCGTCTTGTTGCGCCCCATTTTTCTGCAATGACATTATTGTACCCAACTAGAGAATTGGCGCCACCTCCTGCTAATTTCAATGAACATACTTAATATTCGTGTAACATTGATGGATGGTATCGAGCATTCAGTCAGATGTTCTTTAACCAAAACCTAGCTGGTGATGGGAGTTGTTTGGTGTGGGCAGAAATGTGCTGTGTTGCACTTATCACTGCAGCAAAGTGAGAAGTTCAAACCAGTTCACTAAAAACAAGCTTGTCAGCGAGTAGTCTTTAACAAAAGTCCATTGTTGATTTAATTTATAAGCCTAACTTCTATAAGTCACTTGATAATGTTTACTGTTTAAAAATAGGTACTTTTTGTGTATCGGCATTCAACTTACCACTGTTAATAGTTAATCGTTTCCACAGTTACAATCAAACTCAGATTCAGAAAACAGATTTTCTTCTCACATTTCAGGGACCTCCTGGTTCTCGGGGAGCCATCGGCATCAGAGGACCTAAAGGCAGGATGGTAAGTAGCCTAGCTGAAATCTGTGTGATAAGATTATATAACCATCACGTGATATGCAACTAATGTTGGTTACTGTTATATTATAACACAGTAATTCAATCTCATTGGCATCATGTAAGAGGTGAGGTAGGTCTATGTGTTGATTGGTCCATCACTCACATTCACTCACACTGATGGATCCAATTATATTTTATGTAGACAAGTGGTCCCAAAAATTTTAATTTGTCCAAATGGCTGCAAGACTAATAACATATTTGTCAGCCTCAGATGTTATTGGTGTTCATCATTTTTCATGTGAGCGTGTCGTTTGTTGTTTGCTTTAGCACTGAGCTCCAGCCTCTAATGGTAGCATGACTATAAATTGTCTTATTGTTTCTGATGGTTGGGTCTCTCAATCAAAACATTTTAAACAAAAGACGTAGTTGGTTGACAAATGAGAGAGCGCAGGATCATGGGAATTGTTGTCTTCATTGTTAGACAACAATAACTGGCTGGTAAATCTATCGAACGTGACAAGCTCATACATTAATGTTTGATTTTATGTTCATACACATTTACCAACTTCCCTTCTTACTCTCGTATCACTCTCTAATAGTGCAGAACGATAACACCACACATTAAAGGATTGCATAACAACAAAGAAAGAACAATCTTTCAGAAACATTGTACCGTTACATGTTCGTAATGTTTACACTGACGCAACAGGTTGAATCTGAATATATTCTAGTTAAGCATATAAATTTAAAGGACTTTTACCATCATCATACAGTAAAAAAAAACATAGAGGGTTTTTTTTGTACATGAAATGTATGTTTTTGGCTTTGTCTTCCAACTCTAGTGTTCTCACTTTTTCATAATTGAGATCTACTTTGGGAAAACAGCCCTTGGTTGCACAGCAGGATCATTGGACTGAAATGAATAATTGATCTAACATGAATAAGTGGTATAATTAAGGCTTTTCATTCCGTGGATTGGTTTTACACGGCTCCCCTGATATCACAAGCAGTCACAGATGTAATATTTAATAACTATAATAGTTGAAAATTACATCAAGGCCTTGGGATATAGAATTAAGACTGGTATAATTAAACACTAGTGCCCTTATTTCACATTCTAAATCCAGTCCTGGTCAACAAGAATGGGACAATCAAGAAACAACACTTTTCCCTTGCCCAGTGTTTTTTTTTATTATTATTTTTTTTATTATTGTGATTTTACCTCCAAAAAAGAAGATTGCTTTATTCAGCTGGATACACATTTAATTTCAAAAGGTTTCCTGGGTGAAAAGAATATGTGTAGCACACTAAATGAATAATAAAGAGAAGTATCAGCGTTTTGGAAGATATATCCAATCCTTTTGCTATTTTTCTGTTTGCTCTCATATCTTGTTAAGTTATTACATTTTTACTTTAGTTTAGTCAGCATCATGTCACTCTGTAATCCAATTTTGTTTAAAAGCTGTATCCCCAGTGCCTGCATCCAAAGTGACTCCACTGAATTTAGGCATCCTTCCATTCTTAATGTCACACGTTTCTCAGATATGTAAGCAAGTCATTACATCTTTTTATGTCTTGGGTTTCAAGTAAAAAGCTTTAAAATTGGTGCACTTTAAGAGAAAGCAAGGGAAAGTGTGTGAGCTTCTAGCTGATGTGCCTGTTCAGGTTGAATGGATCTAAAAAAAATGAATTATGGAGGCGAGGAATGGATGGTAAATGCCTGCTCTGTAAAACATCAGCAAATGGCCAGGCCTAAATGGCAATGAATGAAAAACAAGTCAACAAGTACAATTTTCACCACAAAAAAGGACAGTAAATTCAAAATGGCCAACTTCCCTTTTGGGTTCAGGTTTTGGCACCAAGAGTTTCTCTCTTGTCTTCACACCAAAACACCCGTAGAAACCATTGCTAGCTGCCAAATACTTCCTCAAAGGATCCTAAGTAGTTCATCGCCTGTGTGTTTGGACAGAAATGCATAGCTTGAAACCTGCCAAGATAGATTTGCAAGTTCACATGAGCACATTTTCTCTAGTCATTTTGCCACAACCAATCTGGAGATGTCAAATTGTCATTTTTGCCTGTTCTGATGGGTGTTCCAGTTTTTTTTTATTTTTTTTTATTTTTACGTTTTGAATTTAAGTCCCTCAAAAATGTGAATAGACAGAATAATAACAATCACTACAAAACCAATAGGATCCCGGCATCCTCTGTACTCCGGTACTACTAATGATGTTAAACGTAATTCTAACGTAATTTTTATATGAAGTGCTTATGTAACCAACCAGATAATACACAGTTAGCCCCTTTAATATTTAACATCAGTGACTAGTTTGGTTAGTGGCAAGGATGAATCAGCGATAGGATTTGTGACCTTTTCCCAAGGCTTCTTTACAATAACTCCAGTGTGCAGGCGGTACCACTGTGTGCGTGATTATGGAAAGATGGGGACAAAGTCTACACAGTGTGGATTGGGCATGCTTTGGAGCTATTTTGCTGATGCCAAGTATTTGCAAAATCACCACAATCTTTGATGATGTCTACTCGGTGTGGGCTAAACCACAGTAAAAAATAAAACCAAGAGAGCTGCCTCCCAGGCTCCACTGAAGAGGGATGACAAAAATGAGGATTAAGTGCCTTAATTCATTGACTTAGTATGTCAAACAACATGTGCCTCGGGTCTGTTAAAGGCCACATTTTCCAAAGCTATTCATCAGTGACAACTTTTATTTCTTATTACGTTATTTCTGTGTAGGGTCTCAGGGGTCCTGATGGTCCAGTGGGGGAGAAAGGGTCCACTGGAGTAAAGGTAAGCAAAGAAAGTCAGATTTGATAACAGTTTATAAAACTAAAGTGTTAGAACTTATTCAAGGTTATGGTTCTCTATTGATAATGTTGCTTTACATGCCAGACTGCCTTGGAGAAATGTCTGCCCTCCAATTTTCTAATTGCACATATCAAATCTGTGCCACGCAAAGCAAGGGTAAACACAATGTTTCTATAATTAAGAAAAAAAAACTTTTACAAGCAGCTTTGTTCGGCTGACTGCAATTATTAGCTATATTTAACATCTAAAGAATCTTTAGAGGACAGTCTTTCTTGACTAGAAATCTTAACAACAGAACCCTAAATCAAAGAGTCTTAAAATATTGATGGTGCTGGAAGTGCTTGGCAGTTGAGAACATTTTGACTCTAGGGGTTTCAGAGAGCTGAGTTAACGGAGTTGGATGTTTTCTCTGCAGGGCCCTGATGGTCCACCAGGAAAATTGGGTCTCCCTGGAGAGGTGGTAAGGAAAATGGGGTTTATTTTCTTTCCTTTCTTAATAGTTCTAGAAGAAGTATATAGATAATTGACGTATGTTAAAGTAACAATATAACCATGTGAAAATGGTCTATTGCAAGCTCCTTTATACTGGAGTAAACAACATCTGTATTATCAGTAAAATGTACTGAAAACATTAAGGCCAACTTTACTGTTACTAAGCCACTGAGCGAATGTTACCTACTTTATACACTGTACACAGTAGTTTGATCAACAACAATGTGTTATATACCATCTGATTCTTAAAAGTAACTACTGACTCTTACAGCTTTTAAACAAATGTAGTAGAATGAACACTACACACTTTTCTCTGAAACACAGTGGGGTAGAAGTGCTGAATTGCACAAATGGAAATGCTAAACTAAAGTGTTCAAAACAAAACCAAAATCCAGTGCTTGAATAAATCTAGTTGGTGACATTCCACCACTGTTCTTTGTTTTATTTCATTCATCAAGGGCCAAACCTTCACTCTAGTTGCTCCAGCTCCAGTCCCTGAAATGTGATTTGCTGCTTTTCTCTGTGTTCTATCACTTTAAATTGAATATCATTGGGGATGTGGAGTAGTGGTGGAACAAGAACAAAGTAATTTGAAAATACAATTTTCAACAATATTTGAAGACGAGACAATTAAATTAATTGACATATCGTAAAAAAATATTGTTACTTGCTGGCGTATATTTAATAATCTGTGTTGTTTTGTTTGTTGTCCACATGTCCTCATCTATGCTAACTACACCTATTTATTAAGTTAAATAAGGTGTAACCACAAACGACACCATTTAAAACTCACTGCTCAGAGTGCTGTGAGTGTAGGGCTTATATTTCCCTTTGTGTAATTTTGCTGCAGGGGAAGTACGGAGAGCCAGGTGAAGCTGGGCCTCAGGGATTTCCAGTAAGTGATTGGGGCCAACAGAGGTCTCTTTTAGTTTAGTCTTGATTTTGGGGGGTGGATCAGAGAGGCACACTATTGTTTTAGTGGGTGTTGTAGCATTTTAACACATGCATGATTATCAGACGTGTGTGTGTGTTGTAAACAAGTGTAATATTTTTAGGGTATTCAAGGACCCTCGGGACCTCCAGGAGCCAAAGGAATAGCAGGAGAACCAGTGAGTTTATTATATGCCTACATGAATGCTGTGTACAGGACCCTGTTCTGGTCCATATGTAAGATTAACCCAATTATCAATGGCCTACAGTGAAGTGTCATTTTCATTATATTCGTTTTAATTATGTGAAATGTAACAGTCACATAATCTCTTAAAGAAGATGTACTGCAGGTAGTGTCTCATTATCTGCAATAACCTGTGGCTCTCCAGCATCTACTGTGCACCTTTTTTTTCTGCATATAAACTCTGAATTTCCACTTTGACACCATTTATTCAGTGTCTCTAGAAACCCTCATCCTGGTCAAAAAGCCCTGAACAACCTAATCCTCTTTCTCTCATTCTACCCAAGTCTCAGAAGTAGAGAAGTAGTGAGTCTGAGACAATTTGATTTACACCATCTCTTTCCTGGAGAGGCAGCTTTATTGTAGCCTGAATGTGTCTCTATAACAGCTGGCCTGTTTCCATCAGTTGCAGAAGCTTTGGCTCTGTGTTTTGAAGTCCCTTAGCCCTGCAGATTAACTTATCTCCACAAATCCACACTTTGTGCCTGGTTCTTATTTCTTTTCACATTTTTTCTCCTTTACTGTCACTTTCAGAGGTGTTTGTCCAAGATTAGAAAGCACTCTTAACCTTTTTTATGCTTTCTATGCCTCTGCTATTCCGCAGGGACCAGCAGGGCCACCAGGAACGATTGGACCACTGGGGGAGATGGGACTGAAGGTGAGTTTGATAACACAGCTTGAGTAAGAACTCCAACTGACTTTTACTTTAGCACAACACTAAAGGCTGTGATTGGTTTCGACAGGGGCCACCAGGCAAGGCTGGAGACAGAGGATTGCCTGGTGAACCTGGAGAGAAGGTAAAGATGATCATATGCTATTGACATTTTCATTGATTATTGATATGTATATCTGTCTTGTAGATGTGGAATTATATTTGGCCTTCAAATAAATCTGTTTATACGTGTGAATACTTTAATTTAACAAACAAAAAGTGTCACAGTGCTCCGTGCTCTCAAGGTTTTTCCTGCATGCACGCTTGGAGCCAGACAATGGAGTTAAAGTGTACCACAATTCCAGCCAAAAAGTTTCGACTGGCTGTTGTGTCTCCACTACAACTGCTTGTAGGATAGTCGAGATGTAGGGAAGCACCAGCAGAATGAAGTAAATTCTGTAAATTACTATAACACAACTGGTTGGTGAAATTTCATGAGAGTTCATGGAAAAAAAAAGGTGTGATTTTTTTTTAAACTGCTTTCGTGCCTCCACGCTTTTGCTCTAGTGATCGTAGGGCAGCCAATCACTAATAACTTGCTCTAGTTTTCCAGTTGGCTGTCATTATAGTGAAGTGAAACTACAAAGGATTATTTTGCACTTATTGAAAATGAAATCAAATTCATTTTATTTTTTTCTGAACAAAACTACTTTTTCAAAATGTCCATGTGCGTGATTTGGGGCCCAAATGTAAAGCCGTGTTACTTGGCATTACTGAGCAGTTAGCATTGGTTAAAAAAACTCAGTTGGAAGCAATGGTTGTTCATCAAGAGATACAACACCTTACTGGTGACTTGACCATCACATTTCTTCTCCTGACAGGGTGCCATTGGTCTTCTTGGCAACATCGGGGAACAGGGTTTCATTGGCCAGAGAGTGAGTGTTCCATGTTTTGTTTCTTTGAAGTCTCTGAGTTTAAGTGCAGTTGATTTATTTTCACAATCATTAAAAAAAATCCTCAAAAGTGGACACGTCACAAGCCTAATGTGTTGTCTAAATACTCAAATACAATATTTGGCTTGCTACACATCTGCTTTTGCTTCCTGTCATTACTGTCCTACTGTAACAACAAAACATACCGCAACCATCTTATTTTTATTATTTCTCTATCAGGGTGAGCCAGGCATTGATGGGGAAGCTGGAATAAGTGGACCTGATGGAGCCAAGGCAAGTTGAAAATAAAAGACATGCTGTGATTGAGAATTTGATTTATTTGAAGTGTGTTTTACTGTACAGACTCACAGAAAATGGAAAAACATTGTTTCAGGACTGTGAATAGTGGTAAAATTGCTGTCAATAACTTTAAACAATGATTCATTATTTTCTGAAGCTTTATGTCTGGGAATTTACTGAACTCTCTTTTTGACTATGGCAGCATATTGTAATTACAGTAAGGAGCATATTGTTTGTGAGATATTGGCCTTTGTACAGTTGGAGCTGCATTGTGTTAACGCTCAGTGAAAACAGATAGTCGTGCTATTTTAAGAGCTCCTAAGTCTGGCAAATATTGTGATCGGGGAAAAAAAAGCCTGCCGATTCAGCAGAGCCAAACTGCTGGAAGTATGGCTGACAGACCCACAAACAACTGTTGGCTTAGAGAAGGTGGTAAAATGTGAGCGCTGAGAAAACTAAGGATTATAATAGAGTCAACCTAAGAGAGTGTTTGGGTCTGTGCTGTGTACAGGACGTTTTCTGTTAGTCAGGAGAGTAAACTACTTTGAGCTTTTCTTGGCCACAGTGAAGCTCCTGGATGGAAAACGGCAGCTCAAGAGGGATTTGCAGCTGTTGCTGTTAGCTGTGAGGGGAATGAAAATCAGTGCATGGTCATGGCTCGTTGTTGTTTTATTTGTTGAATTGTACAGAATCTAATTTTAGCAAATAATTGGAGGATTCTAAAAACTATTGACTTACTCCTTCCAGGCGCCTGTAGCAAATTAAAAACCTAATTCTTTCCAGGCAAAAATCAAGCGACTTTCTGTATCACTGTGTATCTGCAGTATTAGTTGCTACGGAAGGGGGAACCTTATTTTTATCTAAATTGATAGGTTGAGCAGGGAGGCAACATTAAGCACAAAGAAACAAGGTGGGATGAAGGTGAACTAAAAACACTAGAGGCTATTGAGAACTCAGACTCTGACTTCAAAACAGTGGCGAGTATAACAGTGTTGTGAAGGAGGGCGAGGTACAAGAATAGGATTCAGCATTCTTCTGCTCCCTCTATCCATGGTGTTACTCAGGGCTTAATACTTGGTCCAGTCTTGTTTTTTATTGACATATCTCCACTTGGACAGACCATTAGCCTGTTTTGCTTTTGTTTCAGGCAACAAACGATGCTCAAAGAATACTAAGTCAACATGACATTCTTTCTTTCCCTCTTAGAAACATTTCCTGGTTACAACCATGTTTTTCTAAGGAATGAGTCGAGCTCTGTGTCATTCTGGTTAAACTACTGTAACTCTCTGTTTACATGCTGAGGCGGTCACTGTAGAAACTGCATCTCCTTCAGAAAGCTACGTCAACACTTTAATACAGAGCCAGCTGTATGTGGGGTGTAAATATATGATACAATATATTATTATTATATTATATTTAAATGGTTCCAGAATCACACTCCTACTTAGATTGGAAGGGCTTGCTGTCCAAATTCCTTAATTTTGTTGGCCCCCAGGCTTTGCAGTATGCAAAGATCTGGGTCAAGTTATTTTATTTGAATATTTTTGTTGCATATCAATATTTTTTCCAATCGAGTTATTTTCTTTAAATGTATTCACACTACAACAGGCTAAAATCCTGCCTTAGGTTACCTGTGATAACACCAAAATAGCCCAGTGTACTCAAACTCAATTGAATAATCACCTTTTTCATTAGACTTGTTTGACTCTTCTCAGGGTGATAAAGGGGATGCTGGTCCGGAGGGCACCGCAGGAGACAGGGGTGAAATTGGTCTGAAAGGAAAGGAAGGACCTCCAGGGCCTCCTGGACTGGTGGGTGTAAGGGTAAGTGTCTCCGCAGCCAATTCCAAGTGTCATTCAGTTCCCATGAAGAGACAGCTCTTTTTGTTCACTTACAACTTGGTTCGATTCTTCTTTTACTAGGGTCCAGAGGGTAAACCTGGCAAAATTGGTGAAAGAGGAAAGCAAGGAGAAAAGGTTTGTCAATTCACATACTTGTAGCTAAAAAAACCCTTTTCACTCTTGAATGTCTGCCAATTTGCTCTCTTGTGTAACAGCTTACATAGTTCTCTGATGAAGTTGTAAACAATAAGGCCAGTAACCTTAATAAGCCTGACACTGGAAGTGCTTTAATGTTTGCATTAAATGTTTGGAATGTCAAACTGCCAGCACAACTATTCACTAAAGTTTGCATACCTGCTCATTTGTGGCCTCTCTCCAGGGGAGCAAAGGTCACCAAGGTCACCTGGGTGAGACCGGGCCAATTGGAGAGCAGGGAGAGATAGGGTTTGTCGGGCAGAAGGGAGCGAGAGGAACCATCGGGCCAGTGGTAAGACATCCACAGATGGCTTGAAGGACTTGCTCTGTGGTTGGCGGATGTGGACTAAATATATACATTCCCCTAGGGTGCTCCGGGGAGAATGGGCCAACAAGGAGATCCAGGCTTATCCGGTTACGAGGTAAGCTCTTCTTGGCAGTGGCTCAAGAACCCCAAATTGCTCCTGATGAGCAGGCCAGCACCTTGCATGGCAGCCTCTGCCATCAGTGTTTGAATGTGACAAGTGCTGTAAAGTGCTATGAATGACCAGTAGACTGGAAAAAAAATGTTCATAAAAAGTTGATGTTGATGAAAAAGTCAATTTACCAATCCATTCGTTATAATTGGTGGAGTTATACATTAAATTGTAGGATGATATAAAATTGTGAGATGTATTGTTCAGTACCAAAACCTTACAGATGCCCTTAATCTGACAATCAAAGGAACTGGTTTTAAGGTAGCCTTTTCTCTATTTTATAGTTGAATAAACATATGGAATTACATAATTTCTATACATTTTTTACCAAGAAAGACTTAGCACTTTAATTCCTCACACCGAACTGCTGAAAGACACATTTGACTTGTCAGTAGATTGAGTAAACTGAGTAAGTAAGATTCAGCCTATGACTCATCAACATTTGAATGACGCAAACACTCAGTCTTACTTAATCGTACTCAGATGCGTCACAAACCCCTTGTGTATTTTTGTCTGATTTAAATCTTTTAGGGAATGCAGGGCAAGTCACTGGTCTCTTCATCCACTGTGTTAACTGGGATTTATTGTTTAATTGATATTTAAAGGGGTAAACAAGGCTTGTGTATGACATCTAATCACAATAGCAATAGTGAATAGAGGTAAAACCATTTTTTTTATTTATATAAATGTATATTTGACTTATAGCTGGCCACCAGGGGGCAGAAAGAAGACCAAAACTACTTGAGGTGTTTTGGAGGCAAATGTTAAAAAACAAAAGAAAACAAAAAACAAAAAAATAAATAAATTGATAGCAAAAAGAGAGTGGGGTGTTGTTTTCTAGCAAGCCATGTCTACAAGCAGCTAGCTAAATGCACTTCTCCTCTATCTAACCAGACCAAAATAGAGGACACATTATGTGGTTAGTTATAAGATTGTTGTGATGGAGACCCTTTTTGTTTTCAATGGATTTTTGACACTTTCTATTTCTTGTCAGAAGAGATGTAAATAGGAATAGCAATAATACTTGTCCATACTTAGATATGCACATAATAGATCTAAAATGAGACTGGGGTTGAAAAATCGATCATTACATTGATTTAAGTCTAGAGTATAATCCAATTGTTGACACACATAACCAGGACTTGACTGATGAATCACAATATTCCATTCTCAAAAGATAAGCTGGTGATTGATGACACTGTTATAATCTCAGTTTTCAGGAGTTTTATCATTCTGTACCTCAATAAATGTGTTTCTCTACATTCTAAATGTAATATTTCACTCAGTAAATTGGAGAGAAGGTTTGGAGCTGATAACAGTTGTGAAATGAGCCACATACTGTTTTCTTGTCATAGGGTCACATGGGACCGCAGGGCCCCTTGGGTCCTCCAGGGCCAAAAGGTGAAAAGGTACATTTGCACACTTCCGCCCCAAATCGCTGTCTGTACTTTTTTTGTGTTTAATGAGGTCTGGTGACCTGTAATGGTCACATTACTTAACAATGTAAAACTGTCATGCAGCTCATTGTCTTTGAGTGCACGGTCAGTGTTTTTGATGCATTGGAGCTTCAGTTGTTTTCCTAATTAGTGCTCCCTCTGTCTGTCTTGTTGTCCTTGCAGTATTCCTAAAGTCATCCCTAATTTGATCAACGATATGAACTGTACATCCAATTAACTCAGTGCTGTCAAATGTATATAATTAGCCAGCACCTGGACTCTTCTGCCCATGATTTTGGGGACATTAGCACCATAATTTGTGTTTATTGTGACAAGCGCAGCACACAATAGAACACACTACACCAGAGTTTAGTGAGGCGCTAATTTGCATTTTTTTACTCCCTGGACAGGAGCCATCTGGATGAGGATATCTGTTATTTTCTCTTTGCCAATGTCCACGTTATAATGGCTGCACTTGCTTGCTAATTAAATCAGTATCATGTTATCACACGGGTCAATGCAAAATGTATGATATTCAATTGAGAGAGCCAGGTAACCCTGGCACTAAAGCATGCCACAGAATCTATTGACTGCAGCTGTCTGTCAGACTTACGTTAAAAGCACTAATGCTGCAATATGTTTCTTTTTATCAATATAAGTGTCAGTCATGCTTGGCCTGAGGCCATCACTAATTATTTTCCTACTTTTAGATGTCCTGTTGGGCTCTTCATTTATGTATTTCATGTGACACATGCACAACATATGACTATTAAATTCCTACACACATCCTTGGTTATTGTTTAATGAATCCCATAAAGCCCCTTGCACAGACACAGGCTCCATTTATGTGAAGTGGGATTATTGTGGGTAATAGCGCATATAATGACTTGCCATTCATATGAGGAGAGTGGGCAATGTGTTTCCATTGTTGAACTATTTCAAACCAAGCATGCATTGATTTTGCACAGACTACTGAGTTTAGGGGGCATTCCAGTGATTGCGGTTGCCTGATGCCTATGTTGCTTGTTTAGGGTGAACAGGGAGATGACAGCAAGGCAGACGGTCCTACAGGTCCCCAAGGTGACAGAGTGAGTTTCTTACATGTACCATTTTTTTCTGTTTTGTTAGTTAGCGGTGAGATGGATTGTTCTACTAATCTGTTTCCATCTAAACCCAGGGTCCTCCTGGAGACCGAGGAGATAGAGGAGAGCCAGGTGACCCTGGACATCTTGTAAGTAAAATAAAAAAATTAAAAAAAAATGTTGCTTGCTTTTGTCTTCAGATAAAGTGTTGAACAGGTTTAAGTGATGTTTTGTACACTGAAAAGCAGAAAATGTTTTCCAGGGTCAAATAGGTTTTGATGGAAAGAGAGGTCAAGCTGGTGCCCCAGGGCTTCCTGTAAGTATCTAATTCATGTCTCTCAAAATGTGAAACTCAGATATATACTATATATATATACTATATATATATATATATATATATATATATATATATATATACAGTATATATATATATATATATAACATATATATATATAGACACTGTGTCAGAGTGCCCAAACACAATCAGTGTAATTCAAATCAAACAGTAATGATCATTTTAGGGAGATCCTGGGCCAAAGGGACAACCAGGACCGAAAGGATCCAAAGGTGATCAAGTAAGGACATAAATAATAGTGGCATATTTTTTTTTGTATGAGAAACCCAATCGCCTCATGCATTACTATTGGATTGCATTTTCCATCACACTAGCATGTCAGAACTGTGGAACATGACTCTTTCTGTTCAGGGTCAGGGAGGAAAATCAGGGCCGAGAGGCACATCTGGGACTAAAGGACCACCAGTGAGTTGGATACATTTCTTGTCTTCCGTAACTCACAGTCCAACTACATGTTGCTATTTAAAGCCAATGTAAGCTATGATGTAAACATTACCGATTGGCTTTTCTAAGGGTCCAGAGGGTCCTCCTGGCCCACGGGGAGTTGTGGGCAGGGAGGGACTGGAGGGCCCGCATGGCATGGATGGACTGCCTGGCAAGGATGGAACTAAAGGGGTCAAGGTGAGGACATCGATTGCGGTAGATCTTTAGAATGACTGAAAAGAAAAACAGCAATTCATATTATTCACCAGCTATGTCCTGTGCTTAGGGGGAGCAAGGAGAGGATGGAGGGGAGGGTTTAATTGGCAAACCTGGGCAACAGGGCAACACTGGTGTGACCGGGCTTCCAGGAAGTCAAGGCTCCTTCGGACCAAAGGTGAGAATGACAGATGGACATTGTTTATCTTAATTTCAGCTGCTTGAGCTAAGAGTCCAAAGTTTTGGATCATATTCACAAGGAACCCTGAAGTTAAGTTATGGCACAATCCTTTTTATAATGCAGGGAATTTTATTGCCAATATCAAATGGAAACTGCCAACTCAGCCTTAATCTGCCATTGTTGCCTCACTTGGCACCATAATGCTGCCTTTGTATTTGGAGTGTGTTCTGATCTCAAAGGCAGAGCTCTGCACAAAGTGTTTAACAGCATTTCTCAAAAGACCTCATACTGTTGGTAAGTTACTGTTGCAAATATTAATGAGTTGGCACAGTCTAAACGGCCTCGCCAATATGACATCGAATTTATATACACATGATGGCGAGAAACACAGAGGCCTTATTTATTCTACCTGTGGCAACTTATATCATGATGCCCGTGGCCAGTCAATACATTTTCATTTTGATTTGATCATTATTTGTATATATTTATTAAATTGGACAGTTTAATATAAATAGCAGTGTCCGTTGATGGGAAACCTGTGAGGGATCACAAGTTTGTTGCTGCCCTAGCGACTTCCCCTTACTGTGGGCTTGTGTGTTTTTCAGGGTGAGAGGGGTCTTCCCGGCCAAACTGGTGCCCCAGGAAAAAAAGGCTCAGTTGGCGGAATGGGATTGCCAGGAAAACAAGGAGACTACGGACCCAAAGGCCAACCAGTGAGCACTGATTTGTCAAATAACATGAAGTTGTTTTCCTTGACATATACTTTGCTTGTTCAGTAATGATACCTTCACTTCTTTGTGTTTATCAGGGGGATACTGGTGAACAAGGATTTTCAGGGGTGTTTGGTCTGTTTGGACCGAAGGTATGTGATCTCAAGAAGCTCCACTCACAGCCAAAATGATGACCTATAAAGTTTTAGTTTTCCATTCTGAATGGAGTTCTTTTCTGTCAGACTAGACATATGAAAGGCTGGGAGACAGTTAGATGACCTTAAAAGTAATGTTGAGTTTTAACTCACCTTTTGGTTGATGTACTTTTATGAATTTTGAACGTCTAAAATTCTCCGGAGGTGCATTACATTATATTGTCTTGAGTAAAAATTGGTATGAAAGCTGTTAGGTATTACTGTAACATGCCCCAGGATGACATCTGCTACAACATAAGTCTTCTTTACTTCTAGCACTGCTGCTCGATAGATTATTGCCAGCTGAAGAAACAGAACAGGCTTTACTGGAGTCTCACTCTTTAATTTAAAACCCTGAGAGTGATGTTGGATTTTTTCCTACTGTGGGAGTTCAACAGGAGTGTGGAGCAGATGAGCTTTGTGTTAGGGTTCAGTATCGTTTATACTGTTTGTTTAGACTAAATGAGGAAGGATATTTAGAGTAGTCGTCAGATAAAAGTGTAGAAGTATAGGCTCTGAGACAATGTGCGGAAACTTGCCTTGGAGTGATGTTTAATGTCTGTAATAACATCATGCCGACAGTATTATTCCAAACAAGAGGAGAGATTAAGCTGCTTGTCTGAGTTTCTGATAAACCTTTTGTACTTCCTCAGAATTGTTGTATTTATGATGCTAGCAGTCATTAGATTATGGGGCTATTATAATAGACATAGCCAGAACATTTACTGGCAAACAGTTAATTTTCAAACAGTTGTACATCCTGAATATACAAATAGAGCTGTTTTGGATGATTTAGGAACATTTTACCATGTTAAATCATCCATGACACCAACCAGCCTCTGAGGGGGATATCTTGGATATAGATGTAGAGGTCTTTTAGAACAGGGGTCACTGGTTGGAGGTGTGGTGGGATAAGTTGGTGGCAATCGCCCCTTGAGACCATCAGGCTGAGACTTTAACATAAATCCACCACAGACACACATTAAGCCAAGTGATGTTTGTGTGACACTAATGAGCAGTGACAGATTTATTTATTTTTTGACATTTGACAGAAGATGATGATTTATATAATTTATATAAATCATATGATGATTTATATAAATTGTGTATATATATACATATATATATATATATATACATATATTTTGTCTTTCAAGGTTTTAGCAGAAAATGAATTGTTTCTCATACAGTCTGAAACGGTGTCCTAATTCCACATGCTCTTTGTTCACTCTTGAAAAGTTTTAGTCTGTATTCTCAGACCCTTCTTCCAAAAATTCATGCAATTTAAATACGCCAATTACAAATGGTGTACAGTAGGAACACCTTAAATAACAGAGGAAGGTGCTTTCTCATTGTAAATTTTACTTGACAGGCCAAACATATTTATATCAATCAAAATATTGTATTGTTTACTTAAAGTACAAAATGGAAAACAGATTCTGTACATGAACTGCAAAAATGGCACGCTGTCACATAAAGTACAGACAGTAATCAGCATGTAGTCTGAAAACAGGAGGTTTATGGTTTTAGTGCCAGCACCTAGTAGTCATTAGAGTTACTGTAGCTTAAGATCTTTTAGGTGTTGAAGCATTTAACGTGGTGGTTGCCAGTTGCTAACCGCAAAGAAATGCTCTGTTTGTAATTCTGTATATACTCTTCGCCAGTAGAGGTCAACAAAGGTCATGGATTACCCCGCGCTTGTTTATCCTTTAAACTCACCATACCGTTTCCACTGTGATAAAGAACAAACATTTGTGTCTTTCCAGGGACCCCCAGGAGACATTGGCCCAGCAGGGATACAGGGACCAAAAGGACCGCGAGGTTTGATGGTAAGATTAAAATGAATGGTAGTTTGGTAACTCTGTGCACACTTTCAGCCAATGCAAGTGCACTGATCTTTCATAAACTGCACACTTCCAATGAAAAATAAGCAGTGCTCCATCAGATGCTCCATCATATACTGTACGTCCCCAGTCACTAACATGCCTCCTCTTTCCAGGGTATGGAGGGAGCTTTGGGCCCCGTTGGCATCATCGGCCCCAGCGGTCATCCTGTATGTACCTCATATCTCATCCTATCTGCCAAGCTTTATGTGACTTCTCGCTGCTTTCGGCAGTGATGGAATGATCCTCTGTCTTCTTTCTCTCCATCAGGGACCCCAGGGTGACAAAGGAACTCGTGGGGAGACGGTGCGTGGCGCTGTTTTGATGAATCCTTTTCTGTCTGTACTGTGAGCACAGAATAGGATACTTAGTATGGAGACAGCACACCACTCAGCCTCCTTTGCCCTTAGCACTTTTCATTTCCTATTGTGCTCTGCTGTTTGTTGTTACACTCACAGTGACACTTAGCTGCTGTGGAATTCCTGTCAGGGTGATAAATGTTGGCTGCATGCTCATCTCAAGCTTTTTTAAGAGGGTTGTTGAGTGCTCATACACAGGCATAATTCACAATTCACCCTTAAAACCCCAACACTAATGTGTGGGTTTGCTGCTTGGGAATAGGATTTGCTGTGTAGAAATAAGATTTCTGGGTTGCAAAGAAGCAGGAGGGTAAGCCAATGTACAGCAGATAAAGACTCTATTGAATTGGCAGCACAAATACGTTGTTACACTGCACCTGATAGAATAATATCTGGTCTGCTCTTATACTCATTCTCCTATTGTTGGATTGTCTGCTTATGAATATTGATTTCTTATTCTTTCATCTCAAACAGGGGCTACAAGGACCAAGGGTGAGTATTCATTCCTTTCTGTAGCTTAATTATCCTGTGCACTTCTCCATACTAGAAGACATGAACAAACTACTTTATCATCCACTATAAAGGCCAAGTTCTAAATAATTTGAAAGCTTATGCGATGGTGCAATTTTTCAGGGCTCTCCTGGCCCCCATGGACCACCTGGACCACCAGTAAGTTTTTCATTTTGTGCATTTCATGTATTTCAATGTAGATTTGAGTGTCTAATATAGAGGAAAAAAATCTCCATCAGATGTATGTTTAGATGAAAGGAGTTTTACAGAAATGCGCAGCTGAATTAGGTACGTCTGAGGTCAAGGAGAGACTGGAGAACACGTATTGATTTGCAGTCTTTTACAGTGACAGACTAGTGTTTTGACTCTTCTGTGTCTTCATAAGTGTCAAAATGTATGACGGGAAATAGCAACACAGACACAGAAGTGATGAAACATCACTTTTCCTGTTGAAAAGTTTCACTTGTTTCTGCTTTACTTTTGTATGCATTTAAAAAAAGTGAATGAATAATCAATGAAGTAACTGCATTTAGACACAAGTTATATTGCTCAACTAGGATCCAAATATGGTTGCTTGATCAATAAATCTGCCAATCCTAATTATTAGAATAAGATGATCTGCACTAAACACGGGCAAGATTACATGTTACACCTTTGACAGTTTCTTCCAGTTGGTTGGTACAAATATGTGGAAGATAATCTGAGAAAAAAAGAAAAAGCAATGTGTGCCTCTACACCCAAGCTAAACTGTGAGCAAATCAAGTGTGTAATTCAACGAATAATCAAACTAGTTATGGCCGTGCTTGTTTGCCACTGTGATCTCACTCAAATAGCTGTTAGCCAGCGGCTCTTCTTTTCTGCATTTGACATGCCTCATTTCCTGTGCGTTTATGCCTCATTTCCTGTGCACTCATGATTGTTTCTTTGCATATCTGCATATTGGGTGAGGATGGCAGAACCCACCACCGAGAATGGAGATTAGGATTTACAGCAATGCTTCGTGAACATGAATACACAACGCCACAAAAGTGCTCACGAGATAGAACAACCAAAGTGCGTCAGTATAATTCAGGCATTTTTCTTTGTTTTTCAGGGTCTCCCCTCACCTGCCCTCTCACTTGTGAGTATGTTTGCTTTTATTGTCAATTCAGGATTTCAGAAATGATGATGTGTTATTGTACAAAGTAAAAAATAACAATTGCCGTGGTTGTGGTTGCCTCATTGTCTTGCTGTCTTTCTATGTAGACAAATGAGGCTCTTGGTGCCGCCTTTCAAGTCATTATTGATTCCCATGCTGCACTGAGGCCAGAGGTTAGTATTGTGGGAAATTATGCTTGCTGCAAGGAATTATAGTTGACTGATGTGAGCCTAATGGTCATTATTATTGTGAGTCTGTTTAAACTTGAAGAATAAGTCAGAGATACAGTTAAAGTCCATGAAAAAAAGTTATTTGATCTAATCGGATACACTTTTTTTATAGAAATTACATTAAAAATCATGCCATTATTTATGTCTAATTATCAGAGGATGGACATGCCCATGTTGGACCAGGGCACAGAGATCCTCAAGACCTTGCAGCATCTCAGCACTCTGATCCAGAGTCTTAAGAACCCGCTGGGAACCCGCGACAACCCTGCGCGAATCTGCCGAGACCTCTACAACTGTGAACAGAGGATGTACGATGGTGAGGAATAGAGTAACAATATAACTGCTTGGACACTTTGTGAAAAAAGGCTTTTTTGTTCTGCTACTAGCAGAGTAGCTTGGAGGACAAGTACATAGAAATTGCTTGAGATGATAGATTTGGATATGTTGGAAAGACGCATCACCGACACAAGTTACTGATACCTACATTGTTAACATAGCAACCAATGTAGATAGGTCAGTGATGTCTGGACACAGAAATCCAGTCAGATAACTTACAACTAATAGTGAGGACAGTCTGGCTGAAATGTCTGATTTGACGAAACAGTTTTCTTTGACAGTTCTTTTTCCTGCCGCTGCTTTTTGACAGGCACTTACTGGATCGACCCAAACCTCGGCTGTGCTGCTGACACTATTGAGGTGACGTGCAACTTCACCAGTGGAGGACAGACTTGCCTGAAACCTATCACAGTATCCAAGGTTCAGATCACTTCTATTTTAAGCAATTTGCTACAACAAACAGACAAAATGCCCAGTGAGCTGTTAACTCTTATCACTGAGCAGACAAGATCACTTTGGGAGCTGACTGTGTGGACAGTAGATGAATATCGAATCCCAGATTGCATGTGTGCATACGGGGAAATGTTCTCTGTTGTCTTTCTTAACAAGTAGAACAGCGAAGGGTTAAATGTTGTTCATGTGATAAATGAGGGTGCAGAGCTGCTCATTTTCTGGCTCAAAACTGTAAACCTTAGCTCTTTTTCAATAGATAATTGTCACAATGAATCTTGAGGCTTACCCTTTAGTCCTGCTGGCATCATCAAAGGCACACTCGCTTGGCAAGCAAACCTCTTGAATCTTCAATTTTTCTTCACGTTTGTTTTTTTTTTTACTTCAGCCATGAAATATTTCAACAAAATAGCACCACACAAACTAACACAAATAGAGACAGACTCATTGCCTGCATTAACTGTAGCTGAAGCATGGGGGCAGACAGTCATACAATATGTGCACAACATGTGATCCAGATGTAAGTCATTCTAATAAGTAACAGAACTGGAGTCTGTTATCAGCTCCCAGATTAATTGTGCTTAAGCTCCTATATTACAAAGACTAATAGTTGCTGACATGTAGGAATGTTTATGAGCCAACGCTCGCTTACATGATCATAATTTTAGAAATACTAATTCTTCATCTGCTCAAATCAATTTATCATAAATTTGCTTTATAATCCACTTTATAGCTGGAGATAGGAGTGGGTCGCATCCAGATGAACTTCATCCACCTATTGAGCACCGAGGCGGTGCAGCACATCACCATACACTGCCTCAACACACCTGTGTGGGCAGCAGGGCCATCCCTGCAGCCTTCATACAGAGCTGTGAGCTTCAAAGCCTGGACGGGAGAGAAGATTCAGGCAGGCGACCTCCTGGAGCCACTCATACCCAGGGACGACTGCTGGGTATGAACTGCTACTTCTCTGGCCTGAATTCAAAGTAGCAATCTTTGAAATTCTTACTGAGAGTTAGTGAAAGTTGTCCATATGAATAGTACTTGAGTGAAAGTCCTAAAGTAGTGGATATTAAATGTACTTCAGTCTCAAAAATACAAGTAAAGCTAAAATACACATTCGGGTTATATATACTGTGCACTATGGGTCGACTGATCAACCTGTGGAACCAGCAAAAGCACATTATCTATGCCAAGAAACTTGTTTGAGCTATGAACCCGCTCAACCCTCGGAGTTATGTGCAGTGACTTGTTTCTTGGCCGGGCATAAAGACTTTGTGCAATCTTGCATATAAGTCCTTGTAAAACCACAATGTTGTTTTTACTTTTCTGTTTACGCACTAATTAAACAAAGATGTTAATCGTGCGTCAGTAGGCGGATTATTAAACCTGGGAGTGAACGAGGCTAGCTGTATTCTCTGATATTAGTATTTATTCCTTACTAGTATTTATGCTAAGCTAAGCTAATCACCTCCTTGTGCTAGCTCCCTAATTAGACAAACACACAAACACAAATTCTCACTCCCCTCTCGTTGTATCGAGCCATGCAGACAGGTTTGGTTTCATTAGTCCAGGTTCTGAGACACCTGTTATCATTTATCATTTATCATATCATTTAACCCTCACTTTCAGATCAAAGATGGCCGCTGGCATCAGACCCACTTTATCTTCCAGACCCAGGACCCGAACTTACTCCCCATTGTGGATGTGTACAACCTACCAACCACAGAACCGGGTGCACGCTATCACCTTGAGGTTGGACCCGTGTGCTTCTTATAGGACCCTGTGGACGGGCTAGGAATACTCCTCGAAGGAGTGACTGCATGGAGGAGTGTGGACGGGAGGGAGACTAATGCTTCTGTGGTTTCCAGATCGACAGACCCTGGCCCTCAATTTTCCCTCCACAAAATATGCTTGGACTGCAGAAACAGGGGGGGGCACCAGAGTGAGAAGGCCCGTTGAAAATGCAGAGACTTCTAGCACTAATCAGCCTATGGAAAACAATAAGCTTCTTTTTTCAGAGACTTGTTTGTGTGACACAAGACCTGAAGGCCGCTTTTGAAAGAAAGTAATATGAACGTCTAATTCTGTCATCTCTCAGACCATGCTGTATCAT
This sequence comes from Diplodus sargus, assembly GCA_903131615.1. Taxonomy (NCBI): domain Eukaryota; kingdom Metazoa; phylum Chordata; class Actinopteri; order Spariformes; family Sparidae; genus Diplodus; species Diplodus sargus. The sequence continues at coordinate 6,174,376 of CAEMYA010000092.1, forward strand.
ATTTTCTTCACGGTCTGATACCTAAAAGTTTTTTGTTTTTTTTTCTTTTTCAAGAGGTCTGTACAGAAACATGGAGCAGTTACATCTGCAAATGCAATAATTCCTATTTTAATGTTTAAGTATTATTTATACATGTATATGTACTGTATATTGTAATATAAAGTGCAATAGTTATTGTTTCACAGCCTTTAGGCATATACAGTATCAACATCATATCACTCATTCAGGTATACGGTGTGCCTCAGACACACAGGCGTACTATCTCCAGGTAAGTCTTTCTGAGCCTCTGACAAGTGTCCAGTGCTGAGAGAACCCACGTTTATACAAATGTCTTCACACGAAAACAACTGCTGTGTGGTACGGTCCATGTCAGCGTGGATCGACGCTTTCAAAAGTGTGGACTGAGAAAAGTGTGTCAATATGCTACCTCGTACCGCACCTCTCATCTAGCAGCAAGCGAGATGTTACCTGATATTATCGGAGATGACAGCGAGGTGACACCTGGTGCTGCAACAGTTGACACGCGAATGATAGCGCCTTGTCAGCTCTCAGCAAAGCTATGTCCTTATGAAGAAAAAAGGGAAGATTGTAAAAATATACAGCAGGCCAAATCCATTAAATTATATTTTCAAGCTAGTATTGTAACGTTTTCAATACTCTCTGTACCATCCGACACTGAGTCTGAAACTATAAATTAATGATTCTTTTTTTTTTTTGTATCTCTCAAAATGTAAATGTAATACGCAACCTTTATTATCTACAATGGATTCTATTTAAATTGTATTTAAATTCTGACTAGCTTTCAAGTACAAAACCAGGCATCAGTCATGTTTGATCACTTTCTTTTCATGTGGAGCTTTAAGGATTCTACAGTCTGTTTGTCTTTAATTGGAAAATCAACTGTATTTTTTGGACATCTCCATCCTTTTTACTTCTTCTCTACAACTGTTCACTCAAAAGGTGCAGCAATGAAGGTTGGTCCCGCCAATCTAAAAAACTCAGAGGATTTCTTACAATACACAACACTAAACCACAAATGGTACATGAGCTCACAGTGTTTTGGTCTGTACAGACGTTTCATGCTGCGTGAATGAAGTCTAGCGACTCAACAGGTAGTTCAATAAATGTCTGAAACCTTTGTTGATAAGCAGCTTTCATTTTTTTCTCCCCCCCCCATCAAAGAAAACTTCAAGCAAAGAGAGAAAATAAACACATTTAAACTGCCTGCACTGCTTTTTTAAGCTTACTTCCATTCATTTCACAACTAGCACTGTTGAATCCTGGAAAACATGGAGAAAAATGTTATCCGGGAAGTAACACCTCCATTAGTTTTAGTTGTCATTCACCTGTAGTCGTATTTATTACAAAAAAAGCAGGCAGACAGAAGTTGAAATCACTATATCAGCAGAAGGCTGTATCTAATGCGTGATCTCATCTTGGGCACATGGCATGGCGGCCCCCGTCGATTGGCAGGTTGACTCCAGTAATGAAGCTTGCCGCGTCGGACGCCAGGAAGGCGATGCTGTGGGCCACTTCCTCCACCTCCCCTGGTCGACCGAGGGCATGGGTCTGCTTACACTTTGCAAGAAACTGGCAGTGGATAAAGATTTACAGAATGAGCCTGATGGATGTTTAGCATAAAAGACGCCTGATTGGCTCTGACACTATTGCTATTTGATATCAGGACACGGCAGGCATGAACATGTCCAACAGAACCTCTGAAGGAAAAAAACAACCATAAAGTGGTTGATATTTGATATGATATTTTACCTGGGCATACTGATCCTCATCGAGTCCTGCTCTCTTGTGGACGTCGGTGACGATCACACCAGGGCTGAAGAAGAATGTTGTGCATCAAAAATGTCCAACAGAAACAACTGACATCCACTCTCTAAGTTACAAATTAATAGTGCGTTTTACCTCAAGGAATAATATTCGCAACACTCACCAGACCGAGTTCACTCTGACTTGCTTACACGCCAGTTCTGAAACAAAAGTGGTGTTATTTCACATCACGAACGTTCAGTATGTGGAGGGAAAAACGCCACACTCACCAAGTGCAATGCAACGTGTGAACTGATCGATGGCGGACTTGGACATGCAGTATGCCAGCACACCGGGGAACTACAGAGAGACAACTGTGAGGCACAATTCTTGCGAAGACATTTAGCGGAAAATGTTTTGGCCAGACGATCATTGCTACCCACTGATCTCTGTCCGTTGACGCTCGACACGTTGACGATGGAGCCTTTGGTCTTGATCAGGTGGGGCACGCAGAGTTGAGTCAGGTGGTACACAGACCTGGAAAACGAACGCCATGACAGCCATGGGACATACTGAACGCTCAGCACTGACACGTCTCTATGATGTCACCCTGTCAGGTGAAACCCTACCTGACATTGATGTTCATGACCTTGTCGTACTGAGCCAGGTCTGTCGCCTCGATGCTGCCCATGGCCAGGATCCCGGCGCTGTTGACCAGGACGTCCAGCCGGCCGAAGCGGGCGATAGTTTGCTCCACTGTCTTCTTCACCGTCTCCTCATCGGTGAGGTCTCCAGGAACAAGAAGAGGCTGAAACACATGTTCTGACAGGTCATATAAACGTATACACACAGAACAGTAGGGGTGGGCGATACTGCAAATTTTGGTATCGATCTGATACCAAGTAATTACAGGGCCAGTATTGCCAATAACCATATCGATATTGATACTTTTACTTGAAAATTCCTGATCATTGAATGATTTTGTACTTTTGCCTTTAATTAGCAGATCATGATGATGATGATAAAACACAGGACAAAGATTTTAGCCAAATAAGAAAATAATATTTAACATAATTAAGTGTATAACCTATCTGCATGTAGCCTAAATAGGAATACTAATGTTCCTTCAACAGATACTCAAAAGGGTTATTATATTCTGCCTTATTCATACTTCAGAGTGAACCTGAGTGAGCGGAGTGAGAGAGGTGAAGAGGAGCGCTGCACATACGGACTGAGAGAGACGCTGCGATCACACAAACTGTGAAGAAATACAAGTGATTTGCTGAAATTGAAGAGAAACTACAACAAAAATATCGATCTCATCGTGCTAGAACGATCCGATATTAATACTCACCTTGGTATCGATACTACCGATATTTGGATCGCTCCACACACCCCTACTGAACAGGTCTTTAAACCCCACTGTATCACTACCTATCACCTACATGTACTTACATCTGTTTACATTCATATTGCATAAGCTTTTTGCTCATCCCACAATGCACCAGGGCTGCTTTTTGGTTACATAGTAAGGCAAAATTTAGACTTTCAACCTTGCAACTGGATGCTGTCACGCCAAACCCCATTCAAAAAACTTCAGATTTAAAGTGCATGCTCCTCAGGCGCTATCCTGCTTCCACGCAGAGATATTTTCAGTGTCGGCGTGTCTCTTCTCCAGTTATGTGAACCACACAGTGTCCCTCAGTGTGAGAGTTACCTCTGCAGCTCCACAGTCGGTGCACTGTTTGGCTATCTTGCCGAGGTTTTCCACGTCGCGGCCGTTCAGAGCCAGCACAGCTCCGAGCTTGGCGAACAGGACGCTCGTACCTGCCCCGATGCCCGAGCTGGCCCCCGTTATCAGGGCCACTTTGCCCTTCAGGGAAGACACCTAAATACACATACATACACACAAACACACACACACAAGTCTATCAGCTGTTCGCCCTGTTGATGCCTCACCATCAATAACTTAACCGATTTTTAATTGAGATTAGTTCAGTTCAATCTGTAAAAGTAACACAGCGCTGACAAATACAAGGAAGCAACGTGACATCATGTGACAGAAAGTTAACTTACTTTAAACGCGTCGCCCGATGCCATGATTTCTGTAGTGTTTGTGCTAGAGCGTGTGTGCTTCGTCCACCAGTGATGACGCAATTTGACGCGGCAGGTACTGCTCTGTAGTTCGTACAGGACTACACCACTCCTTCCTCTACACCTCAAAGCAGAACTTTGAAGCCTCTTTGAAGACCTTTTTACGCACACATATGAATATAAATACACAATATGTAGTTTTGCATGTAGAAAATGTTGAAGAGCACGTGAAACACAAAACACGTCAATACAAAAAGTTTTATTTGACAAAAATGCAAATAAATGCAATTTATTTACACAGACCATCAAGAAAGAGAAGATGAGAATCTGAATAACATTGCTGTAAAAAGCCAGGTGTTGGTTTTAGGACTGAATGAAAATGAAATGGTTTTGAATGACCTGTACCTTGTCATTACAAAGACTTAGTCACATCGAACAGTTTTTCTGAAAATGTACAATCATGTGCAGCTAGAAACTGGAGAAAGCATACTTCTGAAGTTTGCTTTGGCTGACATAACTGCTCCCTTTACCTGAACAGTGATGAAGGTGACACATGACATTTAGAATCTGGGTGTTACCTATTTTGAAATGCTGGTAAACATAATACTGTGAAGAAAACTCAGCATTATAGTTTCAGAATTAGGGTTGTAATCGTTGGTGTCTCCAATTTCTAGAATCAAACAAGTTATCCATTTCAACTTTGGCAATGTAAAATGTTGTCCACAGAGTCCGCAACTGTGTCAAAGGTCCATCTTCATATTCGAAGAGGAAGTGGTCTATCCAGCGAAAGGGTTGGCGTGGATGGTCACGTCCTTTATTCGGGTTTCGGTCAGCGGTCTGAACGTCTTTTCATTGACGGGCAGTTTCTCCAGTTCATCCAGCGTCTCCAGGCCGTCGATAATCCTAAATGTTTGGAGAGAGCGAGATGTCAGCTGCCATGCCATCATCATGTCCATCGCACATAACACCCATTTATTGATTTATACAGCTTGCTTACTTTCCAAACACTGTGTACTTCATGTCCAGATGGGGCTGTTTGGCGTATGTTAGGAAAAACTGGGAGCCGTTCGTGTTGGGGCCATTGTTCGCCATCGAGACCACTCCTCGTACATTATGCTGAAATAAAAAGAAAGCAGGACGCGGAAGTGACAATGTTATATCCTGATCCGTCATTATACATTTGGTGAAACTGCCTACAGATGTGGGCGAACAAGCCCAGAGTCAAGCTGCTACTCACCTTGAGGTGTTCGCTGTACTCGTCTTCAAATTTGCGGCCCCATATACTCGTTCCTCCTTTACCCGTGCCTACATTGTGCGGTGAAAAACACAAGAGGGAGTGAGAATGTGAGTTGTGACAGAACAGTATCAAAGATGCAGCAGGGGAAACAACGTTCTCGCACCTGTCGGATCCCCAGTTTGAACCATGAAACCTTTAATGTTTCGATGGAAGTTGCAGCTGTTGTAGAAACCACTGGCACACAGCGCAAGGAAATTCTGTAGAAGTGAGAGAAAAAAAAAATGTTAGGATACTCTACGAAACTGTTGGACAAATATATGTACACCTACATTTAAGTTTTTAAAAACGACAGTAGCTTTATTATCAAAGAGGCTACCACCCAATGTTAGGAAACAACTGCAAAATTCATGCTCATACAATCAACTTCAATTAATTCTCGTCTGGAAACGTTGACGTTACGTTACCTAGTTTACTGTAGTTTAACGTTACTCACCTCACACGCTCTCGGTGTGCGCTCACAAAACAGTTCGATTTTAATGTCTCCTAGATCTGTGTGAAGGGTAACAGCCTGTGAAAATAATAAGAGACATACAATCATCAAAACCGTACATTTTAGGTGTCTCATGAATGGCCATTCATCACCGTTTCCCACCTAGCTTAACTTAGCTTATTATCCAGACTGTTAAAAACAAACAAGCTAGTTCTTATTTCAACAGGAAGTTTCGGAAGTGGCTCCGAACAGACATATCCGTACTACTTAACAGCTTTTTGAACTGTTATTCTCACAATGAAAATAATATACTACAAATTTCTTTGACACAATTTACCATTTTGAACGTCGCGTCTGTGGACGAGTGTGTCGGAGAAACATGTCCGTGTCGATACAGGAGCCCCAGCGCTCAATGGTTCCACGGTAATTTAGAGAAGCCACTTTCATAGCTAAAAATAGAGTGACATAGGTCTGTATATTAAAAAAAAGAAGAACTTTAAAACTATTTCTCATCCATAAATATGGCGTCTAATCTAAGGATAATCAGTCTCTAAATGATTTCTATGATTTTTTTCATAACCCTTTTGATTCTGAAAGTGTTTTAAAATATTTTTTTTTATGTTGTTGTCGTTGTTTCTGTCTTTTCTTTTCCACTGATTTGGTTTTGTC
>CAEMYA010000092.1:6180680-6195379 GCA_903131615.1 Diplodus sargus
ATATATATATATATATATATATACACAGTCTTAAGAATGGGGTCTCAACATTAAGTAGTAATACAGGATGCACTTTCAGGATCTCATGTTAGATGTTACTGTGCATTAGTCATAATCATGATCCAAAATAACAGACTTTGAAAATGGCAACTGGATTTTAACTGTAAGTGGCTGTGTCTCTAAAGACAGACAGCCCCTGGGTTTGTCTAAAATGCCATGTGTTTCTATATAGTTTTCATACAAGATGTTTATCTCATTGACTAATATCTAATATGTTATCTAGCCAACACTAACATATAACTGAGTCATTCACAACATTAAAAAAGGTGCCCAAGACAAATTTGGTCAACCAAATTTATTTTTATTTTACCTCTAGTGGATGGTGTGCAGGAGAGGATGGGACACGTGTTTTAACAGAATACTCACTGTCACATCATTCATGTCAATACTGATGCACCGATGATTTCCTTACCAATGAAAAAACTTTTGGCAAACAAACCAAATTTGTACATCACCTGTGCTCGGATTTCAGATGGGAGAAAAATAAATGTACCCAAACTTAGGGAATCAGGGGAAAGAACGGAGATGAGTATCGAGGGGTGAAAAAGTCTCATCATGCCAACACACACACACACACACACACACGCACACGCACACACACACACACACACACGCGCACACACACATACCTGTGCTATTCACAATGAAAACACAACTGAGAAACAACACAGCTCGATTTATACAACGTCATTAATGAAAAATGCAGAATCCAGGTTAAACAGAGTGGTTTTCTTTAAAAACACAAACACATCTTGTTTTAAACCAGCAGTCGATATTAAATACACCAAACTAGAAAATAATGTATAGAAATGCATATAAAACTGTAACTGTATAAAACAACTGTTTAAATTAATAAAAATACCAGGTGTAATAAAAAATAGGCAATCAACTCAAAAAAGAAGTGAGTACTAGCTGGCTTCCTGAGAAATTTAGTTGTATTGTAATAATACCAATAGCTGTCAAAATGAAATGAAAAAAAAAAAAGTCAATGGATTAAAAAATGAAGGTAAATGCAAAAAGCAAAGAGATTAAAACAATGAGACCAAAAGCTAGTTTAGTTACTGATACCACATTACTAGCAACCTACACAATTCATGTTTCATCGTATTGACCATTTAACTCACAGTGCTCGCCATTTTGATGCACGGTGTTCTAAAGTCACTCTCAATTAGTTAATAGTTGATTGTCTTAATTAGAGGAGTATTGCTGAGGTGTCATTTAGAATGTTCCAGCGGGGACTTTAGGACTAACATTAATTAATTTGAACTAAGATCATTTTAATCTCGTGGCTGGCAGTCATTCAGTTGAACCTTCCCATTTTCTGAAAACATAGAAAACATGTGTTTTATATACGATGATTTGCATTTACCTAAATGTAACCTGTGGGAGAGGTGCTGCAGTGCAAAAGCATTCTCTCAGATCAAAAAAAGAAATCACCTCTAATCTAGTTAACCTTTCAGCATCACCTTAGTAAAAATGAATGTGACAAAAGGAATGCCCATGCACATTAGAAAACTACATCACAACTAACCTTTACATAGTTTAAATAAAGGCAATATTGCACAATATAGCATAGTTAAACATGTTACTGAAATAAATGTACATAGCTTAAACTATTTCTATACTTTTTAACCCAGTTCCTGTACTGTGTATTGCTACTTCTCCAAGTTTTTCTTTGCAGTTAGGTATATCAAGACATAAACTGATATTTTTTCTCAACACAAGCACCCCTTACTGTGTGTTGTGCTCCGTTAGAGCTGTGCATTGATTTCGAATTCCACAATGTTAGCATCGTGCAGCTTATTGTGGCAAAACACAAGGGGAGAACAGTCACTCGCAGGCAAAACGATTTTAACAGTCGCTCACAAATGAACACAATTGGAAAAAAGCTGTGAAATAAATGACAATTAACTGACCTGACCAGAAACATATGGAGGCCCATTTGCGACAGAAAGAAACATTAATAACATAATAAAAATTCTTATCCCCCAGTTATGAGAAGGTAGAATTTGTATCTCCTGGCAGGTTTGAATCTAGGACATGGCGGTGAGATTAACTATCACATAGATAATTCTATAAATTAAAATTAGATAGTACTCTGTAATCTTGTTTTTGAGATTTTTTTTTTTTAAATATAATTTCTATATTTTTGTATTTTTTAATCCCCTGGCATGAAGGGGTTTCCATAAGAGGTGAGTGTATGTGGCACAAATAAACCCCCACACAAACAAAATAAATCCATCACACAATTAAACAAAAAACACTTTCATGCCCAAAATGAGCTTGTGTCACTTCAATAATCAAAATCTAAACCCAGCTGCTACATTTCTACACTTTTACAAATAAGACTGAAAAAGATTTTTTTTTACTGGGTAACTTAAATCAAAATGTTCATACCCATCTTACTTTAACACTCTATAGAAATTGTCAGCAGTTCACATCAACACTGATAAAGAGAGTTAAAGCTGCAGTAAGGTAGACTTGTATCTAAAAAACTTAAGTTATCGCAGCCAATTTGACAATGTGATGCGCCAACAGAAAATAATATCTAATTAATCACAGATGTTATAGACCGCATTTCTTTTTAATTTACCCAAATCTAATTACTGGTGTCAAGTTGGGTCACTTGTGAAAAGTACACAGGAAATGAGGACATTGGAGCAAAACATAAAACAAACAGCAGACCTGTCCCGTTACTCCCATTAGCATTTGGGGATGGGTGTTATTGTGCAGCTTTAACGACTTTTATCTGCATAAAAATCAAGATTAAAAAATCAAGAGTATCATGATTTGCTCTCAACTGCACAGATGCCACAACAAAAACAGAAACAGTACATAACACAGAAGGAGTGAATTTAAGTTAAGGCAACTGACAAGAAAATCATGGCTCTTCTATAAAAAAAATAAAATAAAATAAAGCCTCATTATCTTAATATCATTTTTAGTAACGACCATTTTCTATTTCCATTAACTGGTATGTTGCTTTAAAGATTAAAAAAAGCTTTAAGCATTTCAATGTAAAAGCTTTCAAATTTTAAATTTCAGAAATGTTGTCAGAAATGGACATATATTGCCAAAATTCTAATATAGCTATCTAAATATTCTTAAGATTGGCGATATAATCTCACACTACCCTATCGAAGGTAGAAACATATTAATTAATGAATTAATTAATGTTATGATAACAAACTGAAAAGCAGACATGGCCTGCTGCTTAGAAAACCTAACTGAAGAAAAGTCTTGTTTTTTTACTTGTCATTTGCAGACAATATCACTCCACTTTCAGGACATGAAAGCAGACCAGTGCTAACTACATATGCACCACAAAAAAAGGTCAGCAATCAATCTAGTGTTATGTATGTTTTAGAAATATTGCCAATGTTTGGAGGCTCAATTTCAATGTCAATACGCTATTATCCTGGATACACTTCTAATTCTGTTGACTTAGACATGATTCATCTCATTCAAAACCTTCTCAGCAATTTTTCCCAGATTTGTTCAGATTTGCAATTCATTACAAACAAACAATGCAGATGCAGCATGATCATAAAATAGAATAGAATCCCCAGTCATAGTATACTGGCTGTAAGGAGTTGGGTATCTTCGTGCTGATAGCATGCTTTGCAGATGTTTTGTAATACTATTGCACTTGGTAGCATTCAGTGGAATAACTGCCTCTCCTCAAGCACAGCTGGTGGTCAAGCACAACGCCGAACTTATCCAAAAAAAAAAAAAGAAATTCACTCTGGCAAACTGGCTCCCCACTTTCTTGTCTAACAGCACATGTTGTCAGGCCAACCAAGGACAACCTTTCTGCAGGACTTGTACATCTAACAGTCTCCTTGATGACCCTTTCAGACTAAAGGACCCCAGAATCTTCCTTTTTTTCTTCTTACATGTCTCATCATCAGTTATCCTGGATTACTTACTTTCATGATTTTCCAATGAATTTCAAAACAACATACACAGTATTTCTGCCATTGTCATCCCTCTTCAGCACAAAACCCAATGACCACCAGAGTTACAGGTTATGTCAGTTCAATGATGGATGACACTATTCTGACCCAAACCCTGAAGATGCTAACATGACAGTGCAGTGTGTTTGTGATTGATAATATCATTCCCTATAGACAAATAGAGCATTTTGTGATATAATCAGATCACTTGTCAAATGTTTTGAGTGAATATCTGCACATTTCTTTCTGAAAGAAAATTCAAAATGAGAGTTACAGCCTCTCGCCTGTCACAAACTTAAATTAAGTGGAGCAAGCGATGTTTGCAGTTTGACAATGCATACACAGAAATTAAAAATGAAGAAGTCTTCGAGACCTCCTTGCTATCTCAATTGTAAATCTAACAATACTGGACAGGTTATTTTTATAATGTATTCTCTCTTCATTAGACCTGATGTTTAAGCTATTGTGAGCAGTGAAACTTTGTAAAGTAAAGTTGGTCTGCAGTTTAGCATTTTTAAACTTCACCACAACCACGAAGCATAAAATGTAAACACACACTGCTGATCACAATGGCAATGCTACATTATTGCTAAAAAGCACTGGGTTATAATGATAGGCCTGAGAAGTTGTTTGTAAAAGATGGAAAACCAACTGCACACTTAAGACTTCACAGAGCAACCTGAAACTATCAGTATTTTTGGTTCTGCCAAACTGGCTCTTGTTCATGATACCCATCCTTACTGACAGTACACTGAAGCGGGACTACTGCCTGATTCAACGAGCTCTTGCACACAGAACAGGTGTTTTCTCCTGTGTCTGGGCCCAATATCCTTTTTCACTCACAGCCACAGTCCTGTTCAAGCTTGTTCTTTGTCAATTTTCCATAACTGTTCCTTGACCTCCGTGGGCAGGGTGTTGAAAAGGTCCTCCTCTACCACGAGACCGGTTCTCTTTAGCTGTCGGCACTCGCCCAGCTCTACTGGCAAACACTCCAGCCGGTTTCCTCTCAGCTCTAGTTGTGTCAGCCCGGTCAGCTCTCCAAACCGTGATGGCAGAGACTGCAGGCAATTGTTCCCCAAGTTCAAAGTGCGAAGCTTCTTACACTGGAACAGCTCATTAGGCAGGCCCTCAATCTTCATTTTCGAGGTGTGGGGGAGATGGTTAACGGGAGAGAAGCAGAGAGGAATGACAATTTGCAGGTTAACATTGTTTTCAGCAGCATACAATTGGCTGCAGACAATATAGGATGAAACATTGCAATGTATGTGTGTGATCAACAAAAATTAAAGAGTGATTATTCAAGTACTCACCCTGTTGGCTGTCACTGCCAGGTACTGAAGATTCTGTAGGAAGCCAATGTCTGTAGGGATATAGGTTAGGTTGTTATGGCTCAGGTCCAGGAAGCGCAGCTTGCGGCAATAAAACAATTGGCTGGGGATCTTCTCAATCTTGTTTCTGTTCAGGTACAGTTTCTCCAGGTTGGTCAGGGTGCCAATCTGGATGGGAATATAGGCGATCTGGTTGTACCAGAGCTTAAGGCAGACCAGCCGATGAAGGTGCTGGAAGCTGATGATCTCCTCGATGGTCTTCAGGTTGTTGTCCTTCAGATCAATCTCCTGCAAGTTGTGCAAACTGAAGATCGAGTGCGGTATGCGCTCCAGATCACAGCGAATGAGCTCCAGTTCTGTCAGGTTTACCATCTTCTTCAGGCTGTTGAGCACCATGAGCTTGGTGCCCTCATTATTGACGGAAAGCTTCTGGAGGTGCATCCCCACATCCGTCACCACTTGAGGTAGCTTGGTGAGATTGCTCTTCAGACGAAGAACTTTGAGCCTCTTGAGCTCGCGGAGACCATCAATGACAATGTAACGGTTGTTCTCCGCGCTCAGATTCCCTGTAAGATGAAGCTCACTCAAGTTCTTCAAACTGTAGATCCATAAGGGAATCTCTTTGATGTCAGTGAACTTGATGTGTAGAGACTTTAAGTTCTCACGCAGAAAAGCCAGTGCAGGAGCTTCGATTTTGGCCGGTGTGTGGTAGAGCCACATCTCCCGCAGGTTGACGAGCTGGGCGATGATCGGGGGGATGGTGACATCGGGGATAAGCTCCAGTTTAAGAACTTCCAGCTCCATCAAGTCAAATACTGTGTCTGGTATGCCACTCAGCATGAAAAGGTGCAACTCCAGCTTCTCCTGAGAGTTCTTCGTAATCCTCTGCCTGAGCTTGTCCAGTGTCCACTCATTGTTGAGATTGAGCTGCCTCAGCTTATTCTCGCTTACTTCTGAGAGGAACACAGCAAAGCGTTTTGAGTACAGAGGGTCATACTGGTCGATCATGTGCATCATAAATGCAAAGTCGTTCTTCACATCCGGTATGTCACTGTAGCTGCTTTCTTCCCGTATCGACTCGAAGGAGTACTTCTTCAGAGAGCGCCGAAGCATCCAGCAAAGTGTGTACATGCAGATCAAACCATAAACCATCACTAAGCTAATGTAGAAACAGGCCAAGATTTTAAAAAGTGTTGCCAGTGGGTGAGCACAACGGTACACGCTGTAACCTGTCAGGCTCTCTATATTTACCGAACAGTCGACACTGAATTTAATATCACGCACGTAATATCCTGTATAGCAGATTATCAAAATAAACTTGATGACTTTGATGATAGTCTGACGGATGTACAGTCTGTACACAATGTCTCCTTCTTCAACGTGTATACGGAACTTTTTTACTTTTTCAAACAGGGCTTTTGCCTGTTCGCCCTCTTTCTTGTCCAAAACCCCGGTTTCTGTTCTATCTACGATGCCCTGCTCAAAGCGTGTCTTTGTCCTTTGGAGCATGGGAACACTTGCTTCAACATCCTCACTGATAACAGACTCCTTGTGGTCCATTGAGCCGTTCATTTTCATTGGTTTTGGGTCGCTCTCTTCAACCACAGTCTCCGAGAGCGCCCTAGTTGTCCATGGGGAGTCGAAGCATTTCAGCAAGATGGATACAAAGTGCTCTAGTTTGGAACTTGTCCGTGGGAACTTGAACCAAAAGTTGCTGCAAGCTAGGAAAATAAGGGTGTGAAGTAATACTAGGTAAGGAAAATACTTGGCAAACCAGTGCAATCTATTCTCATAGCACACAGCATCCACATAGTTGTACTGGTGGCGGTCCAGATCATACTGGATCCCTTTGGGCTCCAAGAACAACGATGTGGCGAGGGTAGAATTGAAGTTCTTCTTGCAGGTCTGATTGACAACCCATTTGCAGGGCAGGCAAATCATCTTGTCCTGAGTGACCTGCAGCGTCCCCCCAAACACAGAAATCATAAGCATAACAATGGAGATGTAGTCCGTGAATACATCCCACCATGGTTTCAGGATGCGGTATGCTGGCTGTGTGTCCACAAAGTACCGCAGCTCAGTGATGGGAATCATGGTTTATCTGTGGAAAAAGAGTTCAGGACATGATCATGACAACAGAGATATACCAAATCAAATAACACTGTTAAACATCAAGAAACTGCAGATACGGCTTTCTACAAAATCCCCCTAATGCCTGAATAGCCTTCACCTCGACCACAACACAACAGCAAGATGACAAATCAATACTAGAATGCTAACTAACAAGGTGATACATCAGAACATTGCAGACGGTTAATTTGAAGGCTGTCAGGAGTAATGAAATAAAGATTCATGCTTGTGACAAAGAATCGCCTGATTGACTCCACTGAGTGGGCTACCATGTTATTGATTTAACTTTTGTTAAACAGACTCAATTAATCTTGCTTTCTAACGTGGTAGACTGGACAAAGTGTTTCAAATGTTTTTTGCCAAATGATCAGCTATCAATGGAATCTTAAGTAATTTATCTGCAGTTTATTTTAGTCCTGACAAGATTTAAGTGGTTGTTGAAGCAAATGAAAAAAAAAAAACAATGAGGCAGCTGCTTTGATAGTCTATCCAGGCAATAAGCAAAATAAATGACTAAATTAACAGACCAATCACTTCGGATAGACTTAATCAAGAAAAACCGTTGTGTCCGATTTTCATTGGGGTGCATTGTAATTAGCAGGGTTGCACTGATTTCTTTTTCTCAATTAAGTCTGATTATACCACTGAAACTAAGTACTTCAAACTGTATCAAGAACTGTGAACTTTTAGAAATATGAAATATGAAAATAGAAATATGAAATTAAGAAAAACAGAAAATTTTAAAATGATTATGTAACCCATTAACAATATGAATGCATGTTCCAGAAAAAGTATTAGATGATGATATTGTGAAATAACATTACGCATACTGTGAAAGAGGACTTATTACTGTCTCTAATTAGGAGTAAATCTTGTATGTAACCATGACATCTCATCTCTACATCAGGCAAACGGGCTGGAGGACCCTCTTAAGTTATTACTCCAAGCTGTTGGTAAGAAATAAAACCTAATAAAAAATAAAACAAAAGACACACATGAGAGATATTTGCTCGTGATGACAGATAAGAATGTTTGAAATACACTTTAAAGTTCTACTTACAGATCTGAAAGCACAAAACTCCATACCGAAACAGTCAAGAACAATCCACAACTACTCCTGGATAAAGCCACCAAAATCAACCTCTAGCCTTGTGTGAGTGTGACACACCCAGCATGTAAGCTTGAGAAGTCACTCTTCTAAAGATGATGTTCCGTTTTGGCTTGTTTAACCCAAACAACACGACCGCCAGAGGAGCCACCTTGCTTGGCTGCTCTCTATTCTTAGCCATTTCCGTTAATAATACCCAGAGTATTGTCTGTGGGGGCCTTGAGAAGCACCTCCCTTGACCTTCAGGAGGAGATCCTGTTTACCTTATAGGAGCCGCTGTCTCCAACCAGTGTCTCTCTGGAATACTCCACCGTCACCTTTTGCAACCCCACCGCCCCAAAAACACACCTACACATACACAACAAGTGTCTGGGCTGGGCATTAATCAGAGTTTGTACTTTGTTAGGAAGCTGTAAAGGCGAGGAGTCAAGACGTCTAGTCTGATCCTCGGCCAAATAAGCATATTTGGACTGGCTCCAGTTCTGAGGAACTTTTGCACACATAATAACCGTTCCAGCAAAGCAGCTGGATTGGGTAGATGATGGATCAGCAGCAAGTACACTCAGTAAATACAATACTCACCAGTATGGATGTGTTATCTGTGCTCCAGTGCCTGACGATGTCCCTGGTGGACAAGCCACTCTCTGTGTATCCAGATCTCTTCATGGACCACTGCCTCTCTCATCGCCATGGGGTTGAATTGCAAACCTGACAGAGATATTGACAGATTGAAATGGGCTTTCAGCTTTTTACTAGCATACTCGGGAGTGATACACTTTACCAATGCGTCAAGAAAGTTATCTGAATGCGTATTACTGCTCCAAAATATGTTTATACAACAATCATTTATATGAAAGAAACGATGTTTGCCCTTACGGGTTGTGGTAATATACTCGTCTTACCAGATATGGTTCATGTTGTCAGATACATGTGTTAATTTAGATGACTGTACAGACTACACATCAGTCACCGCTTGTCACGTTAGCATAAGATGTCTTTGTCATCTCGCTAGGTAGCTGAGCAAGAGCTCCTGAACAGAAAGTTAGTTAAAACTTGCTGTTTCATTCTATCTACGATTAAATAATTACACACATTGAATGTATACAAGTATGACGATATCTGACAGCAAGCTGCACATCAACACCGACCACAGACCAGCACAATTTTCGCTATTAAAACACGTTAGCGAACTATGCTAGGCTGCTGTTAGCTAGTGAGCTAACCTAGCTACATACTGACCACCGGCTCTCTCTGTCATTGGGAAGTTTACACCCTATCAAACGCTGATCTTAATGACAGCGATACACGGCTAACATACACTAAAACTACTACAACATTCAACTTACGACGCCTGGTGTGCTGCGATTTAATCCAACTCTACTTTAATAGTAACAGTTGCTAACAGCTCGGCTTGCTAGCTGTTGTTTTCCCCAGCACCTCCGGAGCAGTTACACCGCCAGGGCGACGGGTGTCAGTGTGGCGCGTGCTGAAAACGTAGAAGAAGAACGGACTTCCGGCTTCCTTGTGTGGAGGAGAGATGTTCATGTTTTGACAGTAAGGAGCCGCCTTTATGTGTTCTTTTGATTCCACAACAGTATTAAACTGTGTATTTAAATAGCGGAAAATGTTGACACTAAACTATTTGCGGATTTTGTGCTCATCCCGGGCTTCACTGCGCTCAAACGGGCTCATGACGACGAACCGACAGTATGTTTATGAAGCTGTTACATGTTCAGCACATTGTATGTCCACCAGCTTCCCCGTGAAGGACACATGGCACCACAAAACGAACTTCAGAGCACTGAGAACGGAAACAAAGCCATTGTATTACACCATTCCGATCGATTCACCCAGGAATTACTGTACAGGTCAAGTCAAACTGAACTGCTGGAAATGCAAACAGCCTCTTGACAACTCGCCCGCATTCTTCTGCATGTCATGCAAAGTAGTCCAGCCCCCTGATGAAGGGACATCCTTCTTCAAAATTATGGATTGGTGAGACTTATTTATTCATTTGACCTAATTTACCCATTATCTAACTCATGACAATTGTATCTACCAGTCAGTATGTGAGCAAAAAATCCATGTCACCATGTGTTGCCTCTTTTCAGTGACTACACATTCACACTGGACACGCAAAAGCTGCAGAAAAGATATTTGCAGCTCCAGCGGTCTCTGCATCCAGACAACTTCAGCCAGAAATCTGTGGTAGGGATGGGAATGTAACGGGGATTAGTTGAGTAACATGGTGTATGAGTCAGCGGAGGCTGTCCTATGTATTAGTGCAAGTGTGACACAGGAAATTGGGTTTGACCCAGTGTCCCTATTACGCCACTTCTCTGTGCATTTGTGTTTTGTTAGTATGATTCATTGGGATTTTGCCAAGGGAATAACTGTGGACAAAGTTAAAAGATGGGTCTGTAACAAGACACAACAAACTTTGGGCCTCGTTTGTAAGGCAGCTTTGCATACATTAAGTTATTGAGCAAATGAGGTCAGATTCAAGTTGGAGGAATCAAAAGCTGAACAACTGAGAAGATGAAAGAGAGGAGCAAAGACAAGTGGAAAACATTGGGGGGGGGAATGGAAATATACGGGTGAATGATATTTTCCAAGTGTGTCTAATGACATTAAAAATGACTCAGTTCCTGCTATCTCAAGAGACGCTTCCAGTAAGCCAGTACACAATGTCATTTTACTGTGGTGTCATATCATGCCAAGTTGGCCTCACGTCACAACTTTCCCAGTTCATATCATGGATTTCATCCCAAAGAAATTAATATAAAAACTTTGATTAAACTCATAAGAAAAAATCCAATAGCTGTACCCAAAATACTTTTCTAAGAGGTTTGGCCCTCTGATCTAAATCTGAATATTCTAAGCCTCACCACTGGCTTATTTTCATTGCAAATTACAGCATGTAATGACTTGGTTTGTTGCATACAAGATGATGTCATCTTGTTCTGTGTGTCTGTCAAATAATTAAGCTTAGTCTTTAACTTAATGCAATTATATTAAATGGTCTAAATGATCTCCCTATCACACCAAACTGCTTAGTGATAAAATTAATTTCTTTAAATGCTTCTGGTTAGATTGCAGTCAATTTTCAATAGTCTGCCTAAACCTGTTTTAGGTCGGATTAGCCAGGACATGCTGTATGGTTTTTCTAGTACTACTAGTTGATGTCAGAAATGTGTTCACATCATCTACTATGCAACTAACCAAAGCGTTATAAGCTGTAACATTCCTAAACCCAAATAAAAAAAAAGCTCAGAAGGGGATCACACATAGACAGAAACAGACATTTTTATGATTACTGATTACTGTAAAATCTGCAACAGCTATTTAAACGAATAGTTGTTGGGACCAAACTTCAAAGTTTATAACTAAAAAAGAATTTGTAGTACAGCTGTAGGATTTTGAAAAGTCCCATGAAGTAAATAGTCGGTATGGAATGACTCATTATTTACACCCGTGCTTTTCCTGCGATGGCATGTCAGGATGTCTATTGTGGATAAACAACCTTTCCAATAATAAAGAACAAAGTAGAGATATAAGCATTAAAAGTGCTTGAGAATGAAATGAAACGCCAAAGGTGCAGAACAAATCAAATTTGCTGACAAATCAAATGGTAGGTTTTAAGTGTATCAAAGCAGTTCCAAGTTAATTGCATTACATCTATGCCTTTAACAGCTTAAATAAGCTTAAATCCACATTTATGTTTAAAGGTGTATTTGGCAGTGGAGCTAAATTAAGCGGTGCACATTTTTACCCCTAAAACACCCGACAAAATTAAATATAGACCAGAGCTAATGACTATTGTCTTGATGAATTTCTTAGTCAAGGTCATAAAATGCATATAAACTTATATTTGGCTCACATACATAAAATGTTAGTGACTCCAGCTGACAGAAAAAGGCACATGTTTGCTGAACTGTAACTTTGAAGGGGCACTCCACTGATTACACATAAAAGTCTGTTAAAAGTTGTCAACAGTATTATGAAAAATGTTAATGTCTTCTGTGGCTCTGGATGAACTTTGTCAAGTCAGAGAAAATAACCATGGTTGTGCCATAGTGATGTCATCAGGGTTATTTCATTTTACAGGCTCCAAGAGTGCAAATCTATAACAGAAAGCTGACGTTACCGAGCTGGGAGTTGAGTTTCAAGACACAGGTGTTTACCAAGCAGGGAGAGTGCCATCAAGTTGCATTGTGGGAACATGTAGGATGCAGTATCATGGGAGCTTAACTCATAGCAGGGACTTAAAGTCAGGTTGTCTCAGCCTCTGTTGCTTTTTTCGAAATCGTATAGAATGTCATCAGTAAAATGCACGCAGCAAACTCACGGTGATGGCTTGTAATGAAAGACACCGAAGGGAAAAGACAGGAAAGGAATCTAATTCTGGTTTGTCCACTTGTCTTGTGATGGAGCGATCAACTTGCTGTGCAGGAAATTAATTTGGTCTTCACCTTTGATTTGTCACTTCCCACAGAGTGACAAGTACACTTTGAATAAAGGCAGAAGTGTGTGTGTGTGGAGAAACTGGTCTCATGCACTTTGTAAATCACATACAGCCCAAAGCACAGTTAGGTCGACGGGACATGTAGGCCAATGTTTTACATAAAAACCTCGACTAGTGCAGCTTTAAAAACGTCACAGAAAGAATTAAGACTTGCCCCGACGCTTCCGAGGAGTATAAAGCACAATGTGTTTATAGGTTATTTTACAAAGTGGTAAACAATTGACACCATTTTCACATTATCCAGTTTCCCCCCATGGATCATTAAAAAAATGAAATAATCACACAGCAGTTAAGAAGAATACGCATAATGAGTACAAGGTGGTGCAGAGGCGTGTTGCTCTGCACCTAATTTATTCTGTACACTCAGGTGGAAAAGCACAATGCAGAATGTTGTCATGATATGATGTGAAAGCTAAACTCACATCCACCCGAGTGTGAGACAGGAAGGGCAACCTAAATGTTTTCTTCAGATAAAACCTGTCCAATATTGTACAGACTGTGTTTTATTTATCTGCACCTCTGGCCATTTTTTCTTAATTAGACATCTTCCAGCCTCGGGGGTCTTCATCATATATGGAAAACTCATTACTTATACAAGGCTACAAGGCAGCCACCTACTGCACTGGTTGTTATTACAGAAACAGCTCCACACGATGGGCCCATGGGCCAGCGCTTGAGACTATTGATTTTCACAAGAGCTGACAGACCTGATAGCTGCAAAATGTACTCGGATCTGCCAACCATTTCCAAGATATTTTCCTCCCCGGCTTATTTCCACACATCTGTCGTGTCAAACTTACACCTGCATCCCTTGAAGGGTCCCAAACTGCTTGACTACAAAAGAGTAGCTGTATGTCATGCACCTAATTGTCAGTATCACCGAGGATTCGGGGTTTCAGAAGCTGACAGTGGTGTAGATTGCGATGGCAGGGTGTAAACAACCTCAGATGTTATCACATTTTTTTAACAGATAGACTAGTGACTCTAGATAATGTGAATATTTGCTGTTCCAAATGCACAGTATGCTAATTTAAAACGGCAATTATGTGTTTTCCTACCTTTTTTTAAATGAATGCATTTGCACCTTCTATCAATACAGAATTAACAGAACCCTCTCTTTGCAGAAAGAACAGGAGTATTCAGAAATCCAGTCGGCACTTGTGAACACAGCATACAAGACTCTGCTTAAGCCTTTGAGTCGAGGTCTTTATATGGTGAGTTTGAAATCCCTTACTTAACTTCTAATGAATAGTTTATTTTCATAACTGCATGCTTTGTCTGTCTGTTCACTCGTTCTTAAGGATGACATGCATTTAAAGGAGCAGCCGGGTTTCATGATCTACCCCATCCTCTGTTTCAGCTGGAGCTGGAGGGGATGCGTATAGAAGAGGGCACCGACTCCAGTGCTGATTCGGAGTTTCTAATGGAGCTTATGGAGATCAATGAAGCCCTTGATGAAGCACAGACGCCAGACGCAGCAAATAGGATCGGCCAAGACGTAAAAGGTAAACAAATATGCCTGTTGTATTTATTGAGTGAACGTCTGGTTGATTGATTTTTGAGCTGATTGTTGATCATAAACTAGCGCCGGA
>CAEMYA010000092.1:6195480-6217657 GCA_903131615.1 Diplodus sargus
TTTTGGCTGAACTGCTCACTGACTCAGACATGATTTATTTCAAGGCTTTAAATTCCAATCCTTAAGACTTCAGTTCTGATTGATTTGGTAACACCTGTGCCACCATGGTACCAACAAGTGCAGTTTAATAGACTGAATCAATGTCACATCAAGCTAATAACATTTACTTCCAGGTAAGTCCGACTCAGTGGATGTAGACTGTTGGGGTAAGCCTGCCACTGGGTGCCAGTTTTAGGCCACGTTCTCCTCCATACCGCTACTTGTGTGTTACTGTGTTCAAAAACCCTGTTGGAAAAGGAAATGACAACAACCTCTTAGCTACATGTTGATGAAGGTTCCCAGTCATCCAGGTCACGGATGGAGGGGAGTTGCAGGCTTTTACAGTCGTTAAAGACTCTGTGAGGACACTCCCACTCAGAGTTGTTAAAGCCTGCAACTCCCCCCCTTTTACTTAGAACTGTAGAAGCCTTATTGGATAAGAGGTCAAACGTCTTCAAGAGACTGAAACATGTCCAGTATCCTACAATACAGCACTTAGAATAACCTCTTATCTAGCAATCTACTCGCTGACTATGGCCAGTTAGTCTAACGCTGAGCTGATCCCTAACTGTATGGATGTGAACAAGCTAGCAGCTATTACCTGTTATTTAGCTGGGGATTTAGCAGGGATTTAATGCCAAGTTCGGCCTCCCCTAGTGCAAATTCAGTTCACCCCAGCACTATTTTGCAGGGGCACCCTTGCTGCATACTGGGTTTAGCCCCGCCCAAGACAATTGTGATTGGTTTAAAGAAATGCAGACAAGCCAGAGAGGTTTTGTCCTCCCTGATATCAGAATAGTAATTGGTACAGCCAAACCTTTTAACCAGTTCTGGGAGATAGGTCTGGCAATGAGAGACTACTTCCAGGTAGACAACTGGCAGTTGATTTGCATTGGAGAGATACGTATATGGGATGTGATTTCATTAAAATCTAGATGAACAATGCACAACAAGGTTGAAAACTTCAGACCAATGACTGATGCATGCACAACAGATTGATCTCTGTGTATACGGTCTGTTTGGTTTGTGTGTCAACACAACATGTACGATTACATGTTTTTTCTAATGTGCTTTTGTTTAACTGGAACTTGTCTCCTCCTCACTTTGCAGGGAAGCTGGCACACTTGACAAAGGAGATAGATGCTTCCCTGCTCAAAGGTATTCAGATGTTGCATTGAAACACTTTCCGCTCCTCCCACTCACTGTTTTGTTTGTTTTGTGATCTATGCTGAAACATTTGCTTTAAGTCGCTCAGTGAGTCATTGATTGATTCATTTTGCACTCTCTCTTTTTTCTTTGTTTTTTTTTATTTATTTTTTTTATCAGGAGATCTTCAGACTGCAAAAGCACTGCTTGCCCAAATGAAATACTATGCAAACATCGAGGAGAAAGTGAAGGAGAAACTTTCTGAATTAATGTAACTGTTCACTTCCACTTTGTGTCACTTTTATTTAATATTTTTAGCTACTTTTAAAAAAGTTTTGCACAGAAGCACTCAAATTATTGTACCCGTGTTTTGGGATTATGTAAATCTACAGCTCAAGTTGAATAATAAAACTTTACATTTAATGCATAATACACAACTGAATTAATGGTGATTTGAATTTAATCTGCTATTTTTTGATTAAAAGCTGTGTACCGCTAGATATGAGGGTGTAATTTGATGCATACTGTATCCCTGTTGAATTCCGCTAATTTCAGGAGCCTAATCATATCCACTTGTACCTAATGCATCATTAAATGTGACAGAGATCTATAACAGGCTCTGATTAAAATGGTGCTCAGAGTGTTTATATGATTATCCTGCCTATCAGTTCAGCATTTGTCATGTGGGACCCGCACACAGATGCAGGGCTCTCGCTCAGTTCCGCGGGTTACCTTTAGGTGGAGACATAACACCTTGACAGTCGTCATGCAGAGAGGCAGTGCTCGTTGTGTGAAGTGGATGTGAGACCAGAAGGAAGTCCTTTATGGAGGGAGACAGCCTATTGAATTATTAATGGTGGCTTCATATGTAGCATGAATGCTATGGTAATAAGGAATGCCCTGCTGAATGATAATCACTTGATGAGCCAAAGATCTGCGATCTGTGTAATCCCCAGCTCATAAATTGACGTACATTGACCCCTGTGCAGCTGTGCCGGCAGCACACTGATGGCGGCAACCGAATGTAAATTCATCAATTTCCCTCTTTGATGGTTTTTTTTTTTTTTCTTTTTCAGTATGATAGAGAAAATATGTAATAATCTGTAATTTACTTTGCAAATTGGAGTTTCAGTCACATGATGGCTTTTGATCCGAGAAACTGATCACACAGAAATATGGAAGGTGTCACTTAATCTGATTTGACACACACTGGCCTGGCATCCTAAACCACTTTGTGTACATTAGTGGCTTAAGAGAGCCTGTTTTCTGTGCCCCAGAGCCCTGCTGGAACATCCTGCTGTAACGCATCCTGACTGGTTGTTTATTAACTCGAGAACAACAATGTCATGTGTCTGAAGCCGTTCAGGGTTTTTTTTTGCCGCGGAGAAGCAGTTTCCTTAACACACACGGATAGACAGCCTATTAAACAGGAGGCTAACAGGCCTATTCATTATTCATGTCGTAATCGGAAGGCATCTATGGCGCCTTTAAATTAATGAGAAAATGTGATCGACCAACGCTGAGGCCACTGCTGTCTCCCAGAACTCTTTGAAATTGAGTTTGAAAGAGACGAAAGGGGGAAGAAAAAAAAAACTCACTGCAGCTGGGCTGTGAAATTGACTTGGATGGGAAAGCTTGGCAAAATGAACTAGGTACATGGGACCACCATGGAATGAGTTAGGTCAGCATCAGCCACACTAGACAATTTACTGCTACTGCCTGAGTGTTTACTTAGATTTACTGGTCACGGTTCACGGGGTTATTTCAAATATTCTAAACAAGTCTATGTGACCCAGTAGAAGGACTTCCTCTAAGTTGTGTTAGTTACTGCAGCAGTTTGGGAAATGAGCTTGTTTGAAGTCTTGCTGAGAGTTAGATGAGAAGAACACTGGCACTCCCACACTTGTCTGCTAAATATGAGGCTAGAGCCAGCCACTGGATAACTTAGCTTAGCATAAAGACGGGATATAACCAGCTCTGTCCCAAGGTAACACATTCAGCTTTTACTTCTCTATAAAACATTTATCTAAAGGCATAATGTGAAACATTTGTTCATTAAAATGTCTGAAAGAAAATCATGGTATATATTTGTTAAGTCATGTACTCAATGTTTCAAGAGTTAAACACTCAAAGAAACACAACATTTTATTCAAGGTTAACTTATTTTTGTCCGGTTGTATTAAAATGAAGATAACAACTCCCATGATCCCACGTTGTGTCACAGACATTATCAAACTTCATCTTTTGTTTTCAATGAGGGAACCCGAGCAGCAGAAATTGCACACTGTTGGTTAACTTCAAGTGCGTGCTTCTGTTACCATGGGACAAAAGCAAGCTAGCTGGTTTCACTTTGTTCCAGTCTTTATGCTAAGCTAAGCTAACCACCTGCAGGCTGTAGCTTCACATTTAATGCACACATGATGTAGTTCTGATCTTCTTGTTAAGCATTTTCAATTTTCACATTTCAAATCATCCCTGTATAATGCAGTGGAAATAATAATAATGACACTGTCTGCATGCATTACTACCTAAACATTTATTTTTATTTATTTGGAACTGTGTAATAGATGGGGCTTAAGTTGCATTTTATTTTTCACAATATCCAGAATAGTCCCTTTGTATTAAAGATGTTGTTTTTCTTGCAACCAAACCTGAGACCTGTGAAAAATCGAACTATTTCCGGAACAATGGGTAATGCATGCAACTTAAAAGAAATCGCTGGAGAACAACCTTACCTGGATTAAAGTGCTTAAATAAGCCCCCACCAACGTGACTAATAGCGTGTGTCATAATTGCAGTGTATTAATCACCTCCACACGGGCTGAACATAAATACCATAATAAGATTAATGTGTTCTCGTGACCCGTGCCTTAATCATAATGTTCTCTTAGTCACATTAAGACTGAAATTATAGATTATTTGGCTCATAATGATGGAGTACAAACACGATCCAAACACGATCCAAACTTCAGCTGTGGATACAAACACAAGTTGATGAAAAGTCCGATTGACAAAGGTCTGAACCGGCGGAGGATGACTCACTGGCGCTGAGCAGCAGTCGTATGATCCTCGCCCCTGCGCTCGGCTGCTGTGTGACTCAGACGCTGAGTGTCAGACCCGTCATCCCACAGACACCTCAGACCTGCCGTGCGCGCTCGTGTCTCACCAGGTGCTAATGGAATTATAATCTACCACCTGAAGGCTTTCTTCTGGCCCCTTAATCCGTGTTTTTATGTTGTTTGCCTCATTGCTTTATCAAGCCGCGCCTCTGCCGCTCCATAAAGCTCCTGAACTATTGGCCTACTTTGAAACCTATTGCTCTCTGAATGTTTTTCGCTCCCGCCTTTTACTTTTCTTAGCTTTGAATGTCCCTTGATGTGATTATTGGTCTGAACCGAGCCACGCATATTGGTGTCCCATATATCCCACATGCCTGCTAACGCGATCCAGTGAACGTATTGGAAAATAGAAGCTGGCAGCATGAAACTAATTCTGCTATTTGTCCGTGGATAAGCGCTCATCCATTTTCTCGAGGACCGTCTCCACTTTCTGCTTATCGCTAACATCTTATCGTCACCTTTAATGGGGAATCGGTTCATTAAAACCGTGGATGTGACATCTCTAGCGCTCCAGATTGCTTTGTTGCTTTCCCTCACCGAATGTAATTATGAGTCAAATCAAAACACACTTGGACAATAACCGCCTTTCTCCCCGGGAACATGTTTGTTCAGGGTAATTCCCAGAGGTGTGAGCCTCTCCTCTGAGCTTCTGATAGAGGCCCTGCTGAGAGATTTCTGGGGGAAAATCAAAAGGCCCTTTGCATTTAGACGCAGCATGTTTGTGCACACGTGACCGTAGAACGAAGAGCAGCCAAATCTTCAAATCCCTTTGACTTCTCAGAACGGGTAATCATCCCATTAAAAAAAAAAAAGCACTCGAGTAATCCGTATCATCAGTTTCCTTTCTGGGAACCCGCTAAATTATATTGCTGTATGTTCCAAGATTTACAGAAGATGGCAGGTTTTTCCTTTCATTATTCAAATCAGTCTGATTTCTAAAGTGTGCCACTGGTGAATATTAGGTCTCTCTTGTTTGCTAGCAAAAACAGAGTCATGATCCAGCTACTCGTTATGGGTGTGCAAATGGGGTCACTATTGTAACTTTCTCTTCTCAGTTTTTAAGGATGGAGAAGGTGTACAGAAAAACCCAATTTCTACTGCAGGAAAACTGTGGGTCTTGATATTCCATATGTTACGGCAGGGTTTTTATCACCTGTGCTTGTGGCTTTGCAAAGATTAATATATTTCGTATCTACAAAGTCAAATAGTCCTATCTGCAAAGTTTATGAGCATTCTGAGCAGAATCCTCAGGGGAAGAGAGGGGTCCGGTTTTAAGTGAACATCTGTGAAGCAGCAGGCTGTGGGTGGATCTGCAAGTTTAGAGGATTTTTTTTTTGTGGGGGGCGCTCGGCTGTCCCATTGAAAACACCAGGAGATTTCACTTCAAAAGGCCCCTTTGTGCTTCTTGAGTCTGGAAAGCCTTTGAAAGCCACGAACTGGAGTTTTTAAACAAGGCGTATGCGTGTGGAAACACAGATCAGCCATTCACTTTCAGCTGAGTTGAGTGCAAACCACTCACCTCGGGTGAGTCGGCTCTCCTCACCTTATCTCCTTGTCGATGCTGTAGCAGATACTCCCCGCTGTCCCTCTCGCAGCAGTCACATTGTCCACACTTCAAATCTGGCCGGTTTGTTTTCTCATCTTGTTAGAATACCTTGCACAGCGCTGAGGCACTGGATTCAACTCTGATTCCACTCTGACCTCGTTGCTCCCACAAGAAACATCTTTTGCACTCCCTGCACTTCCTGGTGAGTCTTGTTGAGTAGTAATCTATAGCCTTCAACTTCAAGTGCAAACTGTGACTCAGGCAGAAGAAACAGAGAGAAACGTTCGTTCGTCATGCTTTCATAGTTAAATACTATGTTTATTGTTGCTGATGACTGAGCCTCACAAATCACCAGCAACTGGGCTTGAGTGGTCACTGAAGTGGAGTGTTTTTCCATCATAAAACTACAGATTTTTTGAATTTGAAGAAATACAGTATCACTCAACCCCCTATATGTCCATAAACACAAATAAATACTGACCAAAGACGAGTGTTTCCTATCTTTAGTTGTTTTGTTGAATGGTTTTATTGCCTTTTAACTTATCTTAAAGCAATTTTAATCACATTTTAATCCTATTTCTCTATAGTTTTACTCCTTTAGTACATTACTCTGCCCTATAACGATGTGACTCAGTGGGTCAGTCACCTGGAACTGTAGCACTCTGACCTGCGTGCCCTGTGCGGAAGGCGCTTTACAAATAAAGATTGATTTAAATGGATTAGTTAATTGGCCCAATTGAGCCGCTTCGATTGCCTGCATGAACTTTAAACCGGCGTAAGCTCTGAGGGCAGTGCAAAAAGCTAAAAATACACCACTGACCAGTGGTAGGCTGAGGACGTTTGAGGGGCCTGGGCCAAAGCAAAAAGAAGGGCACCTGCGAGATGCGGTGGGGCACCAATGCAGAGAAAGGGCACTGGAAAGGCACCCTTGAGGACACACAAGTTATGTCTACCATAGGGGCACCCAAGAGGGCGAAATAATATGCCAAATTATCACTGTAAAGATTTGATGTGGTGAACTTCTGTCTCCACCAGCCCCTGAGCAATATATTGTCTCCGTAGCACAGAAATAATCCACTATATATTCACCACCTTGTTGCTAACTTTGCCTGTCTGTTGTTTTGTGCTGGAGCAGATGGCCTAGATTGGGATTTTACAGTTGTTGTTTTTTTCAGAATTAGCTGCCTGCTTATGCTGAAAATGACAATAATGAGAGCGGCAAGAGGGAGGCAAAACAAAACAAAAACAGTCAGCTGAAAGACATCAAAATGCTCCATTTTGAGCTTAAGGGAAGAGAATCAGACGTGAGTCTCTGTGGATTCGAGCTTCCCCTTTCACATGCATATATTTGTTTGATCTGATTGCGCCGGTTTCCCCCCCTATAACTGACAAACTGTCAGTTTACTATTTGGAACTCATGTGGAAATAAGATCTGGATCTTGATTTTGCATCAAACACAACATGTCCTCTCTTTCCTGGATAAACGCACCAGGCAGTAATGTGGTTTCCACGTGTGAAAATGAAATGGCTCTTCACATAACAGATCTCTTACTGTCGTGTCTTTGTAAAATTGAGTTGAAGCACAAACACTTGTTCCAAACAGCCTTGCGTCTCAGAGATTGTGAGCAGTATTGCGGGGCGCTGGGTAAGCTCACTGGTTGGCGTGAATGCTAATGCGCAACCCTCAAGTAAAAGAGACATCGCACCGTGCCGCGGCTTTTTACTGCGGGTGGGCCAGACAGGATTCATTTCTGAAAGGAAGGCAAGACAAGATGATTGCATTGTGGTGCAGGCACAAACCAATTGCGAGCCCCCCCACCCCCGAAAACAAAATTCTATCAGTGAGTTTTATTACTATGCAGGAATTCAGCCAAATCCCTGCACCTGTGGCAGTATATTGCCTTGACTCGATATTGTCCGTGAGCCTCACCGCACTTTCATAACGGAGGGAAGGGAAAGAATTTGCAGTCGCTGGCGCACATTAATTTGTGAGGCCTTGCTTTTTCAAACAAACAAAAGAAGCAGTCCCCTCTTCCAATTGTGCCGCTGATATCTCACGTAATGATGACTCTCATTACTCCATGCATCCTACCAAGTTCAACAACAATCTAACCTCTTTCCACTGCAGCTGTTTCTATGACAACGTAAGCCCCCGCTGCAACTTTAAAGCGTGATGAACACAAAAGCTGGAAAATGGATTTGATTGATCTCGCTCTCTCTCCACGGGACCGATATCAAGACTGATAGCGGTGTTTAGGCTAACAGGCAGAGATCAAAAGGTGATAATGTCATTGCTCCCCTTACACATTTGCCACAGTTGAATATTTCCGAGGCAGCGCGTCGGAGCTGTGACTGGATTCCTTCGGCTGTGTTTTTTTTCACAGGGAGGTTGCATTTAACACCATGCTATATCCAGGTGAGTCTCTATCTAAGGAAAAGTTGCAGAACGGTCCTCGCATTATATGAAAACAGCTGCATTATTGCCTGCAGCAGGTATTGGATATCTGTGTTATATGAGGCTCTCGAGGAAGAAAAAACTCTGGGGCTCTTCTCCGCCTTGCTTTCCTTATTGCATCTGACAGGAAAGCGACAACATAACTCAATCCTGTCACCGGCTCAGACTGAGGCTTTCGAGAGAGAGCGGTGCCGTTGACCCCATGGGCTTCACCCGGCGCCTCTTCGGCCATAAAAGCACCCACGAAAATGTTGACCACCTCAGCTCACAAAGTAATAGGATTCTCAAAAAACAAGAGCAACAGGTGATGATGATGCCCCAGCCTCAGTTTGAGTCTCTTGCCAATCACAGGAGCAGGATGAGTTTAATCACTCCCTGGGCTGTCAGCCGGCGTCAGCCGGGAGACATTTATCTTTGAACCTGTGTCAGTAATTTGGCAATAACGGTTCCTTTGATTAATTCACTGCCTGAATCTGTGCCAGGAGAGCGGGAGTTCACAGACAGTGACGGATTGATGATGCTTGTAAATTCCGTGGACCCTCGCTCACTTTGCGTTGATTAGGCTCGCGCAAAATAAAAAGACAACAACAGATAATGGCACGCTGCTAATTGTGGCGATATATATGAATCGCGTGAGTGCAGGTGCGTTGTCAGCGTCAACGTGGAGCCGTGCTGTCAGGGAGTTGCAGCCGATTTCAGGCTAGTTATACGCCGCAGCACCGAGGATTTGTTTGCCGCCGCCTGCTCACCGCGTCCTCAGATCAGCTCCAGTCACGCTGGTTAAGCAAAACTGTCGACACATCTCGAGCTAACAAAGTTCATGGATCTCCCCCCCCCCCAAAAAAAAAGAGGAAAGAATTCAGCCAGGAGGAGACAACATCATAATATTTCGTCAAACCTGCAGCAGAAAAAGCTCATTCAGCAGGTGTCGTCCCACATATCACCGCCTCGCCTTGATTCATTTTTTTGGACAAACTTGATGTTTACTTCAATGCCTCTCGAGGGGCTTGCTTGCCAGTGAGGTAGACAACACGCTTAGGATATCTTATTCTTTTTCATTTGACAGCCCAGAATGCATTCCTCCTCTTTCCTGGGTATTGTCTCCTGCACAGCTTTCCGCAAAACACCTTCTCCAACCGAGCTAAATGGAAATTAATGACTGTTATCTTCCAAACAATTGAATCTATTAGCTGGAAACATTGGAATCTTAATTCGAGAATCACTGGCGTTATTATTTTAATGCAACCATATGTCAAGATGAAATATTGCCATCATTACTAGATTTAATTGCTATTCTGGTTATTCCAGGAACACCTTTGGCCACAAGTTTACCTGATTCACAGTTCCCTTTTAAGAATAACATAAGTGATATAAAAACAAAGCCTTTTTTAGGCCGCTTGTCAAAAGTAATCACGTAATATCCTCAATGTTTGGAAACCGTCTTGTGTAATTGGTCTCAAAGAGCAATGTGGTAGGGCTGTTTTGGAGCTGGACACCCACTTGCTGTTGAATGGAAGTCAGAAGAAGAGAGATAAAGCAGATGGTCGACAAGTAATGCAGCCAGCTATATCTGACTTGTCTGTCGCTGTGTTTCCACTGGGCACCATGTCAGATGTTAGCAGCATTTCTGACAGCATAGGTCATGTGAAATGCATGTATTTCCCCGCAGCAGACAGCCTGAATCTTGCTAATCAGAGTCTCCCACCTCGGTATGGATCTCTCTCCCTCTTCCCTCCACTCCTATGTCTCAATAAAACGTCTGCTCATTTCTTTCATCTCACCTGTTCATTTACCGCCTGACAAAGTATCATCTTCCGCCTGTCTGTCGGTTGTATGAACTCATCCTTGTGGGTCTGACTCCGTCTGTTTTCTCTGCCTGACAAATACTCGCTAGCAGATAGGGGAAATATTTTGATGTCCTGAAGCCGTGTTGTGTGCGTGGGTGTGATATTGCTCTCTATATTTCATTTGACTGTGGGTTTTCTGGCTGTAGCCATGGAAACCTTGCCGCACCGTGACCCCTCCCATGGTAATACCTTATTAAAGAGAAATTTTTGTAATTTAATGTAATGGGATAGCTGTAATTGGATTAGTACACTATTACAGCCATTACACTTATCTTCACAGCCCTCCCCGAAATCTCTTAAATGTTCCACTCGCTGATGTACTTTCTAACACCGGCTAGTCCCCTGGCAGAGCAAATGCAAGTGCTAGAGTAAGCATATCATCTGCACACTCTTGAATAGATACGTGATAGCCTTTTAAAGTCACTGTTATACATTACTGCTCCGAACAGAGAACACTTCATGAAAAGGGAATTACCACAAAAAAAAAAAAAAAAAAAAAAAAAAAAAAAGATGTAATGAAATATACAAAAGAGTTCAAAACGGCTGCCACCTGATTCTCCATCTCTGGCATGTCCCCACTGCTGACTCCAGCTGCCTGCTGGAGGAATTAAGGAGGAGATTTGGAGAGCCTGGGCAGATGTAACAGCTGAGTTGACATTAGCCTGCGTGGGACAACATGCTGTTCAGATAGAGAGAAACGCTCTGCACTGGTAACCGGAAGGCTTAAGGATGTTGCCTGCTTCATTATGTTCCAGACAAGCTTTTCCAACTTGCTAGCCAAAGTGCATTTTCCGCCCACTGCCGACGCATATTCAGAGGGATGAAGATATCAGTCGGTCTGTCCAGGTGTGAAAATTTGCTTAGCCCGCAGAATTTCACTACCTGGGTCGACCTCGGAAAAAAAAACAAAAAAAAAACAAGCGATCAACTGTAGCAGCACTTGATAGCAAAGTCCAGTAAATTGAAGCTTTGGTAACTTGGCAATACGGAGAAAACTTTTCCCCGAGTGGAGATGCATCGTCGAATAAAACGAAGTGAGAAATAAGCTGCCAAGTCAAAATGGTGACATTTTTATCAACTATTTAATACTTGCAGGTCTCAGGGCTGTGTTTTATGTTGAGAGTGTGACTGAGATAAACTGTCCAAGTGAACCAAGTGTTGTTTTGTCTTTCTTCATTCCAGCAGCCAGAGACCCTGCTCTGTACAATATGCTGAACGGGTCTTATGATAAAGTAATAATATGACTTAATACTCTGCATACTGCAAGATTCATATGCAGAAAAAGATGCTGATCATCCTCACTCTCTCTTTTCTAAGCTTAAAAAGATCTAATGATTTTTCTGTATTTTGTGACAACGCGAGGGCAAGTTGTAGTGCCCCAACATCACCGATATATCAGAACAGAAAGATTAAATATTCATCAAGGTTAAGCAGCCTTATGTTTTAATGTGAGTATGCAAGACAATTAAATTTGTTCCAGTTTACAGGCTCAAAGTGTTTGCTCTCTGCTCTTTTCAGCTCTTCTGGGACTGTGACGCTATCTCCCCACCTACGCTCCTTTAAAATTTAAATCATCAAACATATTTTTAGGAGTTTCATCCCAGCGGACTTTCACACGTATGGAAAGCGCATTAATTAGCTTTTTTCTCACTGCAAATGCTCAGGGACCTTCGGTCTTATTGCACAGTCACACATGTTCACTTAAGCAGTGTTACAGACTTTACTGAGCTTTTACAATCTGTAACAGCTGACAAAGCATTTCTAATGGCCTGATTAATGGCTGGCTGGTCAATAGTTTTACCAGACTGTAGTTCATGAATTTGTTTTTAAGGTCGGGGTCACATGACCTCTGCTACACGATCGACCGGTGCCATTAAAGCGGCTGGTTGGAACTTCTGTGTTTAGCTGAGAGCCATGTTAGTGGATTCTATTTATAAACATTGTTAAAGTTCACATAACATGTTCATGACCTGTTTTTCATATCAGGTGGTGGATGGGACGAGAAGGCCGCCAAGCCAGTGACCGCCGATTGACACTGTGTTTCAATATTTCTAACTGTGACAGAGAAATAACAGAGAAAAACTCAGAATTTTTATCTTCGCAATATTAAAAAGATGATTATACAAACTCAGAAATATATTTTAATCACTGAAAGAACAAGCTGTTCTCAGAGAAAAATAAGGTCCACCGCTTGAAGGCTGAAAGGTGGCAGGGTCCGCCAAATACAAACAAAGTAAAACAGTTTGTAAAATTGTGTTGCCCTTTAAGGTCTGTTTGTTTAGTCAGTTTATTCAGTCATGAAACAAAGAGAATTTCTTTATTAAGCTTCTTTAGGCATACAAAGTCAGTCAATAAAGATTAAATGTCTTCCCAACTACACAGCGCTCCTTTAAGGAGAGCTCAAGACAGTTTCCAGCTATGTTTTTGACAATGAAAACTGGGTGTTTCGAACAAAAGTTGGAAAAACTGTGGTGACCAAAACAAGTATTTAAAGCCAATACATCCACAATAGTAACCAGAGCATTAACACATGATACACAAAACTGAGCCTAAATAAATGTATAATGCAACATAGAGAAATGCACAGTTGAAACATATCAGCGGCTTGCAGAAATATATATTGCCAACATTCGTTCTGGCGATTGGGTTGCATCCCCATAAGGTCTCTGGTACAGGGCAGCATCGGAACCCAAAGGCTGCTCCATAACTAACAGGTGCATCTGGTATCTGATAATAAATCCACCTCGGGAGATGAGCAGCAGGAATTACAGCATCACCGAGTCCCATCTCTGCACCCTAAACCCATCTCAAGCACCGTGGGGACTGTCAACATTGACAAACAATTAAGTCACGTTTTCCTATTAGAGAGACGTGAGCCAGGTAATTAAAGCAGGGGTCCCATAGGAGCCTCATGTGAAGATGCAATAATTATCCCAGTCTAGTTCCCTAGTTATTAATAACTAATATAAAAAGTGCTTTGTAACTGACAGCTCTGCCTTGAGAAGAATCAACCTCGGGATATTGGTGTCTTAAAAGCAGGTGGACTTTTGGGAATTTAAAGTTTGTAACTTAAAACAGAGTATGAGGTAGAGAATGAGTTTTTAAAGCATAACCCTATCAACCCTCTGCAGATATATTATGGTCGTTTTGTGCTATGGGGCAGTAAAAACCATACTTATTGCCTCCTTAAAGGGATAGTCTGGGCCTCTGATGAGTCGGTCCATTTCGTGGTGAGCTGGAAGTCTTTTCTGTCCATCCAACAAATTTTAACATCACTGGTCGAAATAGAGAAACATGTATTTTTCAGTTGAGTTGCACTGCCAGTGAACACTGCAACTTCCAGCATGAACTGATAAAAGCGCGTTTTTAATTGGCCTGCGAGGAACTGACTGGTGAATGATCACATTTGCCCTCGTAAAAATTCCGATCCCTCCCTAAAAAATGGTCCTTTCAATTCTACTTTATGCACAGATTGCACAAAAAAAAAAAGCCAATTGAAAGATCAAACACAGCATTTCAGCGTGAGAGCTTGTAAGCTGACATGAAGACAAAAATCAGAGACTGCAGTTGTCGCATAATAGTTGCTGGCGAGATCCCTGCAGACGGAGATGTTTAATCACTGACACAAAACATCTGCTTTCCCTCCACAGTCTTCTCTCGCCCTCCACAGCTCTTAAATTCCTGTTTTGTCTCTCGTAATGCAACAAGTTTAGTCATATTAATTTCATCTGCCTCTCGGCAACCGGCGACAGCGGCTGCATCGTGTTGGTGGCCGTAGAGCTGCGGCCACTGACCTTAGCTTCAATGTTTGGTGGATTAATCTTCCGGCGGGTCACGTCTCTGCCTTTTTTCCTTTTGCTCCGGCTGCACTGTGTTAACGATGCGTCAGCTCGGGCAGCACTGTCACATTTTCTTTAGGCTACATTGTGATGATTCACACGAGTGAGCCATTAGGAAATAGATGTTTTCATGACCCTGTGAGGAGGGAAGCGAGTGGGTTGAAAGTGCAGGCTTTCTGGAAGACAGGCGCCCTAATAGCCCACATGCCCCCTCCCCCCCGCGCACGAGGCGGACGTTGTGCACAAACACATTTACAGATCCGTCTTCTTAATTGTCTTCAGGCTTCATTAAAAACTCACTCGTTAAAACTTGTAAAAACGTAATCCATTTAATATAAATAAGACAACAAGAGCTGTTAGGGGCATATTGACGGTGCACTTTTCATGGATAAACCACTCCGACAAGGATTCAATTCTCCACCTCGTGTTTGGACACCCCTGTTAGGCACTCAGCCTGTTAAGAGCTGTGAAAACATGAGGAACATTTAGTCCTTGAGTGGAAGGATCTGTTGTTTACAAAACGCCTCGGCTTTTACGGATGCCACGTGTTTTTTTCTTCCCTCTGACTCAGAAAGGCTTTGGGGAAAACAAAAAAAAAGGTCGGAGGAGCTCAGAGCACCGGCTCTCTGATCTTCTCCATTTAAAGGCTTAAAAGGGCATCTTTGGCTCAATCTGTTTAATTCATTACAGGCTCTCTGCACCAGAATCTTCTCCCTCTTTCTCCTCCTGCCTCTTGGCAGTGGCTGAAGACGAGACAGCCGACACATTCGCAGTCAGGGCCACATCTCTGGGCCGCTATCCCTCCCACTAAGAGCTGAGGTCTGCCATGAGGCTGACCCATCACACACTCGAGGAGAAGCGGAGGGGCCAAAGAGTTTATAGAAGCCCACATGGGAGATGCCTGCGGGGAAATTACCCCTCCTGCTCCTCCTCTGTGCTTTTGTACACGCTGCCGATCTTCTCTTCCTCGGCTCTGTCCTGCACTGTAAAGGCGTGGCCGGGCCCCCCTCAGGGACCCATTTGCCTTCTATAAAGCCTATTGCTATGGAAATTGTGTGTAATTTCAGGGCCCGTTAACGGTGAAAGTGCAGGCATGCATATAGAGCGCCGCTATCATCACACTGGAGCAGAGGAGCACCCAGGGCAGAATCTCATATTTGATGCTCCTTTCGCCAGTCTTCGCCCGGACAACATGACATGCATCACCTGATGCTCGCAGAATAAGGAATGGGCAGAGCGGGGAGCGGGTGGCTGGGGAGGGGAGATGAGGTGTGGATGGACTGAGAGGGGAAAATTGAAGGGGAGGCGGCGGCGTTGAGTGTGTGTCACAAAGAGAGAGAGGGGGAGTGTTTTAGAGAGGAAAGGGACTGGAATACAATATGAGAGAGGTGGAAGCAGCAGCAGCAGAAGGAGAAGGAGAAGGAGAAGGAGAAGGAGAAGGAGAAGCGAAAGGGGATCCAAGGCGAGTGAAACCTGAATCAATATTTATACTGTGAGGCGAGACAATTCTGAAGCAGTAATTAAATTGGTGTGTCATATTTCATTCCATTACGGGGCTGAGCTTGGATGCAAATGATCCAAAAGACCTCCTTTTCAAGTGGATTTCATTTCTTTTATGACAGTGAATGGAATCGAGGCAGGCAGAGAAAAATAAAACGCTACTTCAGTATTCATGAGCTTATTGTTAGGAACTTGGGGACCATTCAACTGCAATTCGTTGGGGGGGGGTACACGATACAAATCCTTATTGGAGGCAATCGGCTCTGCTGTAAACCATTTTACGCTCAAACTAGGGGCAGGGGTGGGGAAGCAAATCAATCTCATTTGAATAATGATTAGTGAAATGAGGCAGCGCTGTCCCTGATTGGAAACACTGGTCTGATTCCCGACATCGCCTCCCCTCTCTGGAGTCAAGGAGAATGAATAAAACATATCAAAGTGAATGTTACGCTGGAACGCCGCCCGTGCAGATATATTTTGGGTCAGACGCAGCCTCCTTCAAATATTCAGTAGTTACATATCCCCTGTCATTTTCCCAAATGTGATAGTTTTGCGATTTGAATAACTGCTCTGCCATTGTATTGGCTGGTTAGCATACACAGGAAATTGGGTCGGACGACTGCGGAAAGGTGACCGCCTCTCTGTAAATCCTGTCTCTGCTGTTTACAGTAAGTATTGGTTTCAGGTGCTGCCTCCCTATTACAGTCCCCTGCACTTGTGACAAATGGAATTTGGTGGGGGAACAACAGAACACAGCTGTGCTCTGTGTAGCCAATTAAAAGTTTCCCTTCCACCTCTTTCCCTCTCAGTATTGGCTGTTCTTTTTCAGGTCCAACTCTGCTGTGCAAGAAACAGGCTCAAAAGATAGCGTCAGGGATTTTTAAAATTTTTTACTTGCTCAAACGGCCTCGCTGCTGCTTTTTTCTACTCTTACCCGGCGTAGTTGTTCTGCTGTGAGGGGAAAATGACCCTGACCCGGGAGTGCAGGCAGAGACACTAAATGGCGAGGGATGGAAAGCCTCTGGAGTGGTGCCACGTTCCGAGCACAGGTTCTGCCAAAGGCATCTGAAGTGCTGCCAATGGGAAGCTCGACATTAACGTCTATAGCGGTGGAAAGAACAACAGCTGCTTATAATGTGTGTTCCTGTGCCAGTGCCCATAGGGAAAAAGGGTTGTCAGACATGATGTGTGTTTCTGAATAAGTTCCTGGAACGTATGTGTTTGTGCGCGCTCCTACGCGCATCTATCGACAGCTGGTTGCCGAAAATAACTAAACAGCAGTGGTAGATAGGTGCCACAGTGTACCGTACAGATACTCCTCTACAGGTGGCATCAGGACTTTAATTGCAAAATAAAGTCAACAATCAAGTAAAAGTTAAAGAAGTATGCAGAATCCCTTGAAACTATTTATTGTATTACTTCATGCATGCTACATCAATTTTTGATTTCTCCAAAGCCACACAATGTCACTTCCTGGACAAAGACAGTTGATGCTTCAGTCTCATCTCCAGATCTTCCAAAAATGGTTCTATGCTTTGCTCTTCAGATCCTATAGCTGCTACATTAATGTACTGAAGTGAATTATATACTATTTTTCTTAGCAATGTAGTGGATTTAGTAGCTTAAAATACACATTTAAAAAAGCAATTAAACAAAATAGTAAGTACAGGTAATAGAAAGTACCTAACATTTCTATTGAAGTACAGTCATGTCATGTCATGTCATGGTCTGTAGCTGCTCTATCCCTTTTTCAAGGGGTTTGTGGGGGTTGTTGCTGGAGCCAATCCCAGCTGTCTCCGGGCGAAGGCAGGATACATCCTGGACAAGTCGCTAGCTCATCGCAGGGCCCTCAGGAGCAATTTTCGGTTCACTATCTTGCTAGAGTACCTTATTAAATGTATTTAGATTTCATGACATCTTTATTGGGGAGGCTGTAGCTCAGCGGGTAGAGCAGGTCGGTTAGCGATTGGAAGGATGCTGGTTCAAATCCCGGCTCCCCCGGAGGCTGAGCTGAGCTGCATGTCGAAGTGTCCTTGAGAAAGATACTGAACCCCAATTTGCTCCTGATGTGCAGTTGGCACCTTTTAATGGCGGCCTCTGCCATCAGTGGGGTTCTGCGATGAGCTGGCGACTTGTCCAGGAGAGTGCCCTGCCTTTGCCCAGAGTTAGCTGGGATTGGCTCCAGCAACAAAAACCCAGCGACCCCTTGGAAAAGGGATAAAGCGGTTACACACAATGATGACATGACATATTTATTTTGAAATTTCTTCTCCATAACGACATAGTTCCCCTTCAAAACAATTATTCAAGTACGATATGGTTGGATGGAAAATAGCACACGTAACGACAAAAAAAGCCCCCTGCTGATAAGAGGATAACCTTCTGGAGACAGAGAAAGGCGTTTGCACAGAGAGGTGAGAGACAGTGGTCAGCGTCAAGTGATGGTTGAGAAAGCTGTCGCCGACCTCAAACAATGAGGAAAAAGTCGCGTATAACACCTCGATTGCACTGAGGGATAATCACTCAGCTGGTGTTGACAAGCTGATAAAAGTTCATGCATGGCTTCTCGCTTTGTCATGGGCGGCCAGCCGGAAGAATGACATATCTACTCATTATCACGGCGAGCATATGGGAGAGCACGAGGCTGGCAGACGCAGAGATTGGTGCATGGTGGCCCTCGGCGTGCACTCTGTCCTTTGCTGTTACACTGTGCGGAACGTAGAAGTCTTGATTTCCCCATACATCCTGCTGAGAAGACCTATTGAATCATTGACTTTTCTGTACCAGCCACTGTCTGTTCAGGGTCATGAACGGCTGCAACTTCATTGAGTCGAAACCATTAACAATCCCTCTCATGGCTATGATGTGAGTGAATGTTGCCGTTGGCATTTCGGAGACAAAAACATGGACTTTGGACTCACCATGACTGCAGTAAAACTCCTCAAATCATCAAAACCAACATTAATACATTTATTTTTACATAGCGCTTTTTAGGTACACAAAGACACTTTGCAGGTTAAAACAAAAATATAAAAACAACACACTTAAAAATTTTGCATTTTTTTATGCACATTTCTGCAAACCAACTCTAGATGGCACTGGAGACCCAGTTGACTATTCCCCCCAGTGTGTGTGTGTGTATGTGTGTGTGCGCGTGTGTGCGGAGCAAGCGCGCGTGCATGTGAATGTGTGTGTGCACGCGAGCACGTCTGTGTCTGCATGTGTGTGTGTGTGTGTGTGTGTGTGTATGCCTCCCAGATTCAATTATTCATCATTTCCAGTGCAAATATGGTTTGGCTTTTTCTATGTCTCTTCTTTTTCTTCCAGTTTTGTTTATTATCTATTATGCTGAGGCTCACAATGTTTGGTAAGGAGAGAATGCAGGGTAGCAATAATGTCACTGCGTGGGTGTCATAATTATGTTCTGCTACAAACACACAGGAAAAAGGTATTGGCCGTACGTTGCAGTACCCAGTGCTGCCGAGTCAGACACATTTGTTTGCCTTGTGTCTCGGCGCTGATAGCCGACGACTGCAGACTGCATTATTTCACCAATAACAGACAGAGACGTGGTTTTCAAATGCAGTATCTCTCAGCGGCCCCGGAATGGATATCTGTCAATATATCATCCAAAGTGTTCCCGCAGTCCACCATGGCAGTGATTCATTCTGCTCCCTCCGTTCATGTTCCCTTTTTTTTTTTCTGAGGGAGATTTTCCCATACGATCTATGTTAAATTCATG
Organism: Diplodus sargus; assembly: GCA_903131615.1. Classification (NCBI taxonomy): domain Eukaryota; kingdom Metazoa; phylum Chordata; class Actinopteri; order Spariformes; family Sparidae; genus Diplodus; species Diplodus sargus. The sequence continues at coordinate 6,214,714 of CAEMYA010000092.1, forward strand.
AGCTGCTCAGCATCCATGGTAAATACATTTATCGATCATGGCGGCCCACCATGCTTCTGCAGGGCATGCGCAGCGATTTATGATGCTCTCCGAGCGCAACATGAGGAATTATTCTCACAGTCATGAGTGTGAGGAGAATTTTTCGGGGGGCAGTGTTCATGCAGATCTCGCAAAGAGCTCATAACATCGCCGCCTAGCAAGGCGTCTCGGCGTAGGAGGTGATTGAGGAACACAGCGACGCAAGTCCTCCGCAAGTGATGAGGTATTTTGTTCCTTCTTAGTTTTCCCCGAAAACTCAGCGCTCCTCCTTCAGTCGTTCTTGAACGCTCTCATGGTAACACGGTTTAGTCTACATTAAACCGCTGTTTTGTGATTCTCTCACAAATGAAAATCCTTCTCCATCAAACATTTAGAATTCATATTCGAAATGTCGTGTGACTTACTCTTTATCGTAGTGAAAAAGGACAAATAGAAGAGACGCCAAAGAGAGGCAAGTGAGCAACGATGCAAATGTGTCCTATCGGTGACCCCACACAGCACAACAGCAGGGATGTTTTATCCATTAATACTAATTTGTTGGCACGCTCACAAGTGAAACCGAGTCTGAACAGTCATGACAAGCAGGGATTAGTACAGTTTCGAAGGAACCCAAATACATCTCTAATGACATCTCTAACTCGCGGTTGTTCACAGTTTGGAGTACTTTCATCCCGTCTCGGCTTCCTGTAGACATTTGCCTTAAAAAAGAATACAAAAAACTGTAAAGCCCTGTAAGAAAACTTCTCAAGTTTTCCACCTTAGAAGCCAGCATCAGAGCTAAGAGGCTTTGTGTTAGCTTTTAGTCTTGCTAGGATATAATCATATTTTTAAGGTGAAATTCTTGAAGGCTTAAAGTAGCTTCAGGCTGGCCGAATTTAAAAGGGAATCAGTCACTTCTAAACGTTCAGACTTCCTGAGTTTGTGGTCTGAAAGTAATTCAAGTGCTCCTCATCTACTGCAGTTCCTTAATCTGTGAGAAGTCAGGGCCAGTCGAAAGCACTCGAGCACCCAAACTGTCCTGAGTGTCACACAGGCTGGGAGAGTGTTTCAAAAGTGGGCCAACCAGTTGTTTTTAAAATCTTTGCCAAATTTGGCTGTTTTGATTGATTTGTCCCTTTTGCCATGCTAGAGACGTGGCTCTAGGTTTGGCATTAGTGCTTGGTCGGTTCAGCACTTTGGCTCAGACCAGACCTATTGATAAAGGAAAAAATTGCAATGTGATTTTGCACAGACGTTAATGGTCCTCAGAGGATAGATTATGCTGTCATTGGTGATCCTTCTTTGGTTTTGAATGAACTTCTTCAACAACTAGGATGCACTGCCACCCTTTTCAGTATAAATATTCAATGGTTTCCTATTGACGTCTCATCTAGCATCATCAGAAATGCTCTCTGGTGATACTTTAGACCAGGGACTTCAACGATTTCTGGCAAAAGGCCCCTTAACTGATATCGATACAGAAAAAGGACCTCTTACTACACATATTGTATGTATATTGAACTGGGTCTCCAATAATGTGTAGGGTGCTAAAGTACCGTGTACAGTATAAACCATTCGGCAGCAGTTTTATTGAGGCTGTATGTCAGCCATTCTCTGGTGGTTTCTAAGGTGGAGAGTTCTTCAAAGTCTCTTGCTCTATAATTTCCAAAAACAATCCACTGTGTCCACACTTGGGATACTAATTTTAAGAATAATAACAGAGGATTGGTCAGTATGCTTCAAAGATACGTAGTCGGCGGACTAGTTCTCTGTCATAGATTGGTGCCAAACTGTGATACAATTAATTTAGCTTGCTCACATGACTGCACAGGGAATACTGGGAACATGAATATGTTTTCAGACACATTTTAATAATAATAAAAAAAACTCAGAACATTGAAAAAAGTATCAAACAATAATTTGGCAGAAACACAAAGGCCATTGGCATCAGCCTCTGCTGTACTTACCTCCGACCACTGTAGCACTCAGAGGTGTCAGCAAGCCGAAGTCCTCACTGGATGGTCAATTGGCACGTGAAACCTCCTCCCTCCGCACCTCCCGCACCTTTCACACCTTCCTTTTGGATGTGGGAATTGAGGAGAGGGGGCTGCTTTTAACATCTTTTGAAACAATCCCTATATCACGCCTCTGCACTCGGAATGATTCACAAGATGTGAAGCGAGGAAGTAGGCAAGGTTTGATCCCTCCCAACCTCTCTTTTTTTTCAGTCTTCACACAATTGCATAAATGAGCGTGGCACAAATTAATGTTTTACCATCCCCCTGTACGGCCCGAGACAGCCATAACCTGCTTGTAAACTCTATATAATTATTATAGTAACAATATAACACACTCATGCTTTTTTTGTTTGTCTGATAAATTCATTGATACAGACTGATCTGCCCACGAATCGGTTACTCTTGCACATGATATTCTCTATTCTCTTAAATGTGGATTTTGACCTATTCTGAGGTAAAATAAAAAAAAAGGGAGAAAAAAATGCTCTCAGCAGTTCTATAAATAAGAGAAATATCTTTCTTATAAAGCTTTAGTGTTATTTTGATGAACACTTGAGGGTAGCATCAAAAACACTTTTTGGAATCTGTCCGCAGGTCACTAAAAAACTGAGTTGTCTCTTTCCACACAAATCTTCACACACTATATAGCAACTGAAACAGGCTCGATAGCTGAGCCGACTGCTTAAACTTCAGAAGAGATAAGGTGTTAAAGGTGCTAATCTACCAACTCAAGCCGAGGTAAAGCAGACCCATCGTCTGTGTGTTTTTTATTTTATTTTATATCCCTCCTGCAACTCTCTGCTTGCTGGCAGGCAGATACATGACCCGTCCGAAGCCGTGGGGAAGGACGAAGGCAGTGAAGATGGCAGCTAGCCAAGGAAATGCAAGTCCTCACTGTGTTTTTTTTT